>VTFQ01000018.1:1705000-1805000 GCA_036281575.1 Ancherythroculter nigrocauda
GTGTGAGAGAGAGTGTGTGTGTGTGCGTGAGAGTGTGTGTGAAAGTGTGTTTTTGTGTGTGTGTGAGTGTGTGTGAGTGTGTGAAAGAGTATTTGTGTGTGTGTGTGTGAGAGTGTGTGTGAAAGTGTGTTTTTGTGTGTGTGTGAGTGTGTGAAAGAGTATTTGTGTGTGTGTGTGAGAGAAGAGAGTGTGTGTGTGTGTGTGTGTTTTGTGTGTGTGTGTGAGAGTGTGTGAAAGAGTGTTTTTGTGTGTGTGTGTTTTGTGTGTGTGTGTGTGTGTGTGTGTGAGAGTGTGTGTGTGTGTGTGAAAGAGTGTGTGAGAGTGTTTTTTTGTGTGTGTGTGAGAGAGAGTGTGTGTTTTGTGTGTGTGTGTGTGTGTGAGAGAAGAGAGTGTGTGTGTGCGTGAGAGTGTGTGAGAGAAGAGTGTGTGTGTGTGTGTGTGCATGAGAGTGTGTGTGAAAGAGTATTTTTGTGTGTGTGTGCGTGAGAGTGTGAGAGAAGAGTATTTTTGTGTGTGTGTGTGAGAGAGAGTGTGTGTGTGTGCGTGAGAGTGTGTGTGAAAGTGTGTTTTTGTGTGTGTGTGAGTGTGTGTGAGTGTGTGAAAGAGTATTTGTGTGTGTGTGTGAGAGTGTGTGTGAAAGAGTATTTGTGTGTGTGTGTGAGAGAAGAGAGTGTGTGTGTGTGTGTGTGTGTGTTTTTGTGTGTGTGTGTGAGAGTGTGTGAAAGAGTGTTTTTGTGTGTGTGTGTTTTGTGTGTGTGTGTGTGTGTGTGTGTGTGAGAGTGTGTGTGTGTGTGTGAAAGAGTGTGTGAGTGTTTTTTTGTGTGTGTGTGAGAGAGAGTGTGTGTTTTGTGTGTGTGTGTGTGTGAGAAAGAGTGTGTGTTTTTTGTGTGTGCGTTTGTGAGATTGTGTGTGTGAGAGAGTGTGTGTGTATGTGTGTGTGTGCGTTTTTGTGATTAATGAGGACACAAATGTGTATAATGTCATGTGTATTACACTGGTATTATGACATAAACATGTTTTATGAGGACATTTCATGAGTCATATTTAAAATAGCTTTAAAAACACACTAAACAATGTTTTATTAAAAATGTAAAAATGCAGAATGTTTAGGGGTTTAGGAGTAGAGGTCGTGTAGAGAGAGAGAATGTACAGTGTGTACAGTATAAAAACCATTCCGCCTGTGTGTGTGTGTGTGTGTGTGTGTGTGTGTGTGTGTGTGTGTGTGTGTGTGTGTGTGTGCTCAGGCATGTACATCCCCAGCTGTGATGAGGACGGCTACTACAGGAAGCTGCAGTGCGACCGCAGCCGAGACGAGTGCTGGTGCGTCGACCCTCACGGATCGGAGGCCACCGGGTCACGTATCCATGGAAACCCAGACTGCGGTGAGTGACAGCAGGTCTATCGCTTTCACGTCTCCCTGTTACGCGGGCTGTTCAGTGACTGTGTGTGTGTGTGTGTGTGTGTGTGTGTCCTATAGACGAGCTGCTCAGCTCTGGAGATTTCAGCAGCGGTGTCGGATGGGAGGACGAGGAGGAGAAAGACACAGATGAGAACGCAGAGGAGGAGGAGGAGGAGGAAGAGGAGGCAGGAGAGAGTGATGATGGTGGATACATCTGGTAAAACACCTGCATCATGTGATCAGATGAAACGCGTGCCGCCAGCGCATTGACAAACCACCTTTTTTACGCTTCCTGAAATATTTGCCCAACATTTATGTTTGTATTTTAGTGTCACTGATTTCCTGACTAGTGATTGTCATTGATTTAGAGAGGTCATGTTATGCCCTTATACAAAGTCTTGATGTTGTTTTTGGCTCTACTAGAACAGGTTTTCCTGCTTGAATGTTGATTATTTTCCTCATATTCTCCATTGTTGCAAAAGGCATAATAAGACCTCTTTAACTCTGACACACAGATCATTCGTCCTCATTGAGATGCAAGAAAGACTCAAACTCTAACGAAAGAACCTTGAAGTTTATGTTGACGTCTACAGATGCATCTTCATTAACAGGGTATTATAATTTATTTGACGTGATTTATGCAAAAGAACTTGAAACCTCTGGAGATCAAGTTCAACACTCACTGTACAGAAGTTCATCTGTGTGTTTGTGAATGTAGCCTGTAAAGAACACATGTGACGGGCGTCAGCAGCTCCGACGCACTGGAAAGAAGATATGACACTTCTGCAGATGTGTGCACTCATTCGATGAGTTTAAGACTCAGACTATGGAAGCTTGTTTCCGCCACTATTCTGACTTTTCTTCTTGCATTTGCGAGTTTGAATCTTATAAATGAGTTGGAATTGCGAGATACAAAGTCGGAATTGGGAGATATAAAGTCGGAGTTGCGAGTTATAAAGTCGGAATTGCATTATATAAAGTCAGAATTGCTTGTTATAAAGTCAGAATTGGGAGATATAAAGTCGGAATTGCAAGATAAAGTCGGAATTGCGAGTTGTAAAGTCGGAATTACATTATATAAAGTCAGAATTGCGAGTTGTAAAGTCGGAATTGCACGAGATATAAAGTCGGAATTGCGAGTTGTAAAGTCGGAATTGCACGAGATATAAAATCGGAATTGCAAGTTATAAAGTTGGAATTGTGAGATATAAAGTCGGAATTGCGAGTTGTAAAGTCGGAATTTCATTATATAGAGTCAGAATTGCGAGTTATAAAGTTGGAATTGCGAGATATAAAGTTGGAATTGCGAGTTGTTATAAAGTCGTAATTGCGAGTTGTAAAGTCGGAATTACATTATATAAAGTCAGAATTGTGAGATATAAAGTCGTAATTGGGAGATATAAAGTTGGAATTGCGAGTTGTAAAGTCGGAATTACATTATATAAAGTCAGAATTGTGAGAGATAAAATCGGAATTGCAAGTTATAAAGTTGGAATTGTGAGATATAAAGTCGGAATTGCGAGTTGTAAAGTCGGAATTTCATATATAGAGTCAGAATTGCGAGATATAAAGTCAGAATTGCGAGTTACAAAGTTGGAATTGTGAGATATAAAGTCGGAATTCCGAGTTGTTATAAAGTCGGAATTGCGAGTTGTAAAGTCGGAATTACATTATATAAAGTCAGAATTGGGAGATATAAAGTCGGAATTGCGAGTTGTAAAGTCGGAATTACATTATATAAAGTCAGAATTGTGAGAGATAAAATCGGAATTGCAAGTTATAAAGTTGGAATTGTGAGATATAAAGTCGGAATTGTGAGATATAAAGTCGTAATTGGGAGATATAAAGTCGGAATTACATTATATAAAGTCAGAATTGTGAGAGATAAAATCGGAATTGCAAGTTATAAAGTTGGAATTGTGAGATATAAAGTCGGAATTGCGAGTTGTAAAGTCGGAATTACATTATATAAAGTCAGAATTGTGAGAGATAAAATCGGAATTGCAAGTTATAAAGTTGGAATTGTGAGATATAAAGTCGGAATTGCACGAGATATAAAATCGGAATTGCAAGTTATAAAGTTGGAATTACGAGATATAAAGTTGGAATTGCGAGTTGTAAAGTCGGAATTGCTCGAGATATAAAGTCGGAATTGTGAGTTGTAAAGTCCGAATTACATTATATAAAGAGAATTGGGAGATATAAAGTCGGAATTATGAGTTCTAGTCGGAATTGCATTATATAAAGTAAGAATTTTTTTCCCTTGCAATTGCGAGTTTTTATCACGCAATTCTAACTTTATATCACGCAATTCTCATTTTATAACTCGCAATTGTGACTTTATATCTCACAATTCTGAGAAAAAAGTCAGAATTGTGAGATAAAAAGTCGTAATTACCTTCTTTATTTTTGATTTCATGGTGGAGACAAGCTTCCATTTCAGACAGAGTCAAGAGAGCTGTGTATTAAGATTGAGTTACGCAAAGTAATCAGGTGTGGAGCATCTAAAAGTCTCAAAATGAATTCTCTGATTCACAGTTACAAGAAAATGTAAATTTGTGCATTAAATGTGCAAACATACTTGTGTATTTATGAATTGTGTTTGCATTTGCAAATCGTATTTTGTGAATATGAATTTATCTATTGTTTGCAAATATTTAAACTTTTTTGTAACTTACGTAAGTGTATAAAAGTATATATTTATTATTTATAAGTGATGTATTTCGTATATATTTGCAAGCAGAAATTGACAGTCATAACCTCATGATTTGCAAATGCACAAAGTACGATTCAAAACCTAATTCATAAATACACAAGTGTTTCATATTTCTGAAGTTTTCTTTGTGTAGCTTATGTTTAAGTTTATTATAAGTATACGTTAATAAATTATAAGTAAATGTATATGTATATGTATTTATTATAAGTATTTGAGAAGAGAAACTGACAAACCTAATTTATATTTGCAGAATTGAAAATGCAGAAGCAAATTTACAAAATTCACAAATGCAAAACCTAATTCATAAATACACAAGTGTTATTTGAAGGTTTCTAAATGAATAAAGCAATTTATTTTGATAATGTGCATTAGCTTAAGCATGTGTGAATCATATTTTGTAAATGCATCAATTTTGAGACTATTTTAGCTCCATATTGTTCTGCCAACAAAAGAATGTATGTAGCGAACACGGACGGAGAAATACAGTATCAGAACTCTTTAAACAGGAATGTAACTGTAGTATAATTTATTATGACTGAAGGCTGCAGAATAGATGGTTTCACACTTATTTCAGCTTCTGAATCAGAACTGACTCCAGATTCTTGAATGTACAACTCAATGTATGTGTATTTTTGTTCATTTAGACTGGGAGTTGAATGCGGTAAAAAAAAAAAAGAAAAGAAACATTAATAATGGAAATGTTTGAATTGCTTTATTTTTCGTATTGCATGATAGTTCACAACAAAAAGCTCTTTTATTGGCTACTTCTCTGTAAAATAAGAGTAAAACCGTGATGTCTAATGTTGAGATTGTGGCACTATGGCTGAAGTCGGCTCCTCTAAATCTGTGAAATAAAATGTTGTAAATAATTGAACCGTCTCTCTGATACATTATCAACTGTGTGTTCGTGTGTAAAAGACATATTTGATGTTGCTAGACATCTTAAGAAACTCCTGAGGAGAAATATCTCACGACGCAGCTCGTTCATTTACTCCGCATTGACTGAGCTTGACAAAGCATCTGAAAATCAATATCTGGCAGAGTTGCTGTTTGCAGTGAACTGAATTATTATACAGCCTCAAAGTCACTGAAAGCACATGCCATGACCGTGTTTCAGCTTTATTCAGGGCAAGGTTAAAAAAAAAAAATCATGCAATGTAGTAGATCTTCTATGCATAGAGCAATTTGCTCAGTATACATTCCATACTGCGGGACTAGTAAGAGTAGTATGCCTTTACGTTCATGCATTTGGCAGACGCTTTTATCCAAAGCAACTTGCAGTATTTTAATGCATGCATTCAGATATTGAATATTTTTTATTCATGCATTCCCTGGGAATCGATCTCATGACCTTTGTGTTGCTACGTAATTAAAGCTACGACATTTGAATGTCTGAAGTGTCCAACATTCCCTATTTGTTTTTTGTTTTCTTCAGTTAATTAAATGCGGGTATTTAAAATCGCCATAAAAGCAAAATGGAAGTTTTTTGGCTTTTTATTTACTTTTTACTTTTATTATTATTATTTATTGCGTGCCTCCAAAGACTATAGAATAACACAAGACGCGTCACTTGTATTGTTTTGAATGGGAGAATAAGTCCCGCCTTCTAAATAAGAGCCAATCGCCGACTGGTAAAGTCATCGCGTCACTGCAGCGGCCGTTAGAAGCTCCGGTTCCTATAGAAACAGTCAGACACGCACCTCCGAAATGAGACACAAGAGACGCGCAATTAAGTCTGCGCATGCGCATTAGCTTAATCCAGCCTGAAAAATACAGTTTTTTGTCATGATTCGAGTATTTGGAAATAAAATTTATGAAACAGTTGATGTCAGATTTCATTGGTGATTTCAAATATGAAATTTAATCGAAAGCTTGGCAAACAGCTTTGGAGAATTTGATGTTTCCCCATTCAAAGAGATAGGAGCTAGAATGCCCAATAGGCGTTTCAGAGATGGCCACAGAGTGAAATGACTTGTCTTAAAGGGATAGTTCACTCAAAAATGAAAATAATGTCATTTATTACTCACCCTCATGCTGTTCCACACCTGTAAGACCTTCATTAATCTTCAGAACACAAATTAAGATATTTTAGTTGAAATCTGATGACTCCGTGAGGCCTTCATAGCCAGCAATGACATTTCCTCTCTCAAGATAATGTACTAAAAACATATTTAAATCAGTTCATGTGAGTACAGTGGTTCAATATTAATATTATAAAGCCACGAGAATATTTTTGGTGTGCCAAAAAAACAAAACAATGACTTATTTAGTGATGGTTGATTTCAAAACACTGCTTCAGCTTCGAAGCGTTATGAATCTTTTGTGTCGAATCATGATTTCGGATCGCGTGTCAAACCGCCAAACTGCTGAAATCACGTGACTTTGGCGCTCGGAACCGCTGATTCGACACAAAAGATTCATAACGCTCCGAATCTTCCTGAAGCAGTGTTTTGAAATCGGCCATCACTATATAAGTCATTATTTTGTTTTTTTGGCGCACCAAAAATATTCTCGTGGCTTTATAATATTAATATTGAACCACTGTACTCACATGAACTGATTTAAATATGTTTTTAGTACATTAATGGATCTTGAGAGAGGAAATTGCTGGCTATGAAGGCCTCACTGAGCCATCGGATTTCAACTAAAATATCTTAATTTGCGTTCCGAAGATTAATGAAGGTCTTACGGGTGTGGAACGACATGAGGGTGAGTAATAAATGACATTATTTTCATTTTTGAGTGAAATAACCCTTTAAAAGGACTTTGGCGCCTCTGATCTGCGCGCGTTTCTCCGTGCACGCGCGAAATTTAAAAATTAATGGTCATTTTGTTTTACTGACTGGCTAACATTCGTTTATCGATCTCTTTACGTGAATTGGGACGCATCTAGTCATTGAATCTTCAGGGTGAAGGGGGGAAACTTTGGCAGAAGAGACCAGAAGTCTTTCAGCATATTGCATATTGTTTCAAACACTCACACATTCACATTTGTGCACATATTGCATTTACAGCATGTAGATACACTACGGTTTAACCATTATAAAACTGTTTTATTGACAGCCTGAGGCTTAAACACACATTTATAGCCAATGTGAATGAACATGCACTATTTATTCTGAAAACAACAACTGGTGTTTGCCACGATACTGCTTATTTCTGCTTACAGTCACCAGATTTGATAATAAATCTGTCTCTCTGAATAATCTGTGTGAACTGTGAGATCTGGAGATCACTGCTGCCTCCTGGTGTTTTGCAATGGAACTAAACATGGCTGACGTTACAGGAAATGTTTCAGCCAATAATGAGAATTCTGCAATTTACTCGTGTTTTAAACCCATATGAGTTTAAAACACATTATTTCACTGAAGAAATAATTATTTCTTCAGTGAAACACAAAAAGAGACATTCTGAAAAATCCCTATGGTTAGTGACCACGTCTGTCAAGCTCCAAAAAGCACCATAAATGATCATAACTGTAGTGCATTTTAATTGTTTGTTAATTTGTTTACTGAAATCTAGCTTTCAAATCTCGTTTGTGTTGATGTACATGAGTCATATGAACTGCTGTTATGCTTTTATCATACTTGTAGAAAATCCACGATTTACAGGTTTATCTCCTGTGACTGTTTCAAAGTTCATCACTTAAAGGGTTAGTTCACCTAAAAATGAAAATAATGTCATTTATTACTCACCCTCATGCCGTTCCACACCCGTAAGACCTTCGTTAATCTTCAGAACACAAATTAAGATATTTTAGTTGAAATCCGATGACTCCGTGCATAGCCAGCAATGACATTTCCTCTCTCAAGATCCATTAATGTACTAAAAACATATTTAAATCAGTTCATGTGAGTACAGTGGTTCAATATTAATATTATAAAGTGACGAGAATATTTTGGTGCGCCAAAAAAACCAAAATAACGACTTATATAGTGATGGCCGATTTCAAAACACTGCTTCAGGAAGCTTCGGAGCGTTATGAATCCTTTGTGTCGAATCATGATTCGGATTGCGTGTCAAACTGCCAACGGCTGAAATCATGTGACTTTGGCGCTCCGAACTGCTGATTCGACACGCTGATTCATAACGCTCCGAAGCTTCATGAAGCAGTGTTTTGAAATCGGCCATCACTATATAAGTCGTTATTTTGTGTTTTTTGGCGCACCAAAAATATTCTCGTGGCTTTATAATATTAATACTGAACCACTGTACTCACATGAACTGATTTAAATATGTTTTTAGTACATTAATGGATCTTGAGAGGAAATGTTATTGCTGGCTATGCAGGCCTCACTAAGCCAACGGATTTCAACTAAAATATCTTAATTTGCGTTCCGAATATTAACGAAGGTCTTATGGGTAGGGCTGGGTATCGTTCAAAAATTTTCGATACCGATACCTTGACTTCGATACCGATACCTAAACGATACCTTTTTCGGTACCAGTTTTATAAAATCTGTTTAAACAAGATTACATAACCTCAACAAAAATCTTTGGTTTTATATTTTAACTTTGTTGACTTTTTTTCAGACTCAAAGACTCATCTCCTGAGCCACTGCGGGGAATAAAAAAAACACAAATTAACAAAATTTACCCAACACAATAAATCAGTGCAAATAGTTTTAATAAAGTTTAGTTTTCAATGCAAAAATTAAGTATGTGAGGCTCTTTTTAAATCACTCAGCAATTGTTCTTCTTCAAAAAATTAATTATTAACAAGATCAAAGCGGAAGTAAGAGTGACGCAAGTTCGTTGCAAATTATCCGCAGTATCAGGAGGACGCTGATACCTCTTTTTCAGCAGAATTGTTCGCGTTCTGGAGCCAGAGGCAGAGCCTGTGCTCGTGCAGGCGAACGAGCCTGTCACGAACCGGTCGCGTGTTTCCATAGACTTGAGGAACGAACGCTGATGTAAAGCTGCTGTGTGTTGTACCTGTCCATAACTAGACTATAAAAAACATTGCGCGTTCCGCTGTTTCTGCAGGCAGTGCGACACTTTTGTTTTCTGTTAACAGTATCTGTAGTGAACCGGCTGCTCACATAAACAGCCGTTTCTCACCCGTCCATTCGGAGATAAACTGAAAACGAAACCGTTGATTCAGTCGCCCTCTCGCACATAGGGTCTCTCTCGCGCGTATAGTTTTATATATTTAGATATAAATAACAATGTAGCGCAACGTTACTTGCTCCTCAACGAGACAGCGAAAGCATTTCTCCGCCCCTCGAGGTACCGAATGACAAGACACTTTTCGATACTCGATAGTATCGAGGCAGTTCGATCGGTACCTAAAAAGTATCGAGTTCGGTACCCAGCCCTACTTATGGGTTTGGAACAACATGAGGGTGAGTAATTAATTACAGAATTTTCATTTTTGAGTGAACTAACCCTTTAAAAGGGGCTTTATGTAGAATTCATAAACACTTATTAGCGACACCGGTGGCCGTTAAGTGAACTACAGCCAGCTCATGCTCATGCACACACTCGTTACGTACAAAAGACTGAACGTGATTCAAGGCCGCGATATACTCAAGCTGAAGTTCTTCGTTCTTCTCTTAGAAGTAAAAATAAATTGGAAATACCTTTGCAGTAATACTTTTTACGAACATTGAATGGAAGCACTTTTTAACGTCACATCCTTTTGATTTTCCCGGCAAAAATGTCCCGATTCCTTCACATAAAAATCAGTCTACAGGCTTTCAGAGATAACCTAGGAAGTTGGGGAAAGTCTCGTTTTTTTAAGTTTCTTTACAAGCACTTATTGGCAATATAAAAAGCGATTAATACAAGAAAATTTTTACATAGCCTTGTTCTTGCTTTAATTGCATCATGGTTCAGTTAAACTATCAAGTTGAAAGATTTATTGCATGAATGATTAAGTAAGTTTTCCCCCTTTTTTGGGAAATATTTGAACACTTGGTTGTATGATCATGCATTTTAATTTGTAGTCGTGATTTTTAAAAAAAAAAATTTTTTACTCTGAGACAGCCCAGGTCATTTTCAATGTACTGAAAAAATCATCTTGTTTGTGTTTCACAGAAGAAAGTAAGTCCGGTACAGGTTTGGACAGCATGAGGGTGAGTAAGTGACAGATTTGTTTCGTGCTAAAGATACTGAGTGAATTATCAGTTTCAGAGGTTTGAGGATTACTAACAATCTGCAACTGAAAATCAAGATCTTGAATGACTGCAGAAACATTCTTCAAAATATTAATAGTTTATAGATGTTTACAGTCTGTTAGGATGGATTCCTGTACACTCAAGTCAAGGCTATGAACAATAAAAACACATTTATACTCCATTATACAATATTTACAAATTTGCAAAAAAAAATGATCACGTGTCTCTGCCGTAGGCGTTCTCCTATCAGACCTTCATCTGATGATCAACAAACACCAACGGCATCTGATGACATACACTATATGAACATTATCTACACAAACACTGTACAGTAGAATATATTACAACATACTATACATCTCAAACCACAGACCAGCTTTTTACAACATCTATAGATGAGAGTACGCCAAATAATACTACAACACTCAAGTGTATCAGTGCGACTCGAAGTTTAAAAACTTAAGCAAAAGCGGCAGGAACTGAAATATCACATGTGCTTGTACTTTGATCATTGTTTAAAAACGAATGGCTTGATTCCACTTTGCATCCACATTCGCAGGCTTTAATAAATTGACAGCATGTTCTTCTGCATTTAAAGCTGCAGTGTGTAAACTGCAGAAATGACACCCTCCATCTTTAACATGCAGAATTGAGACTAAAACGACAGAACCAATCAGTAATATCCACTAAAACACAATAAAATGGTCAAATCAACATCTCTTATTGCTGATAATCACAGAGCAGGACTAAGATCAGGACAGAACAGATGTAATGGTGTCTGAAATCAGTCAATGTACTGCGAGAGCCATCGGAAACCTTCCCCGTAGCCCTGCTTCTTCAAAACACTGCACATGAAAACCTCCAGCGGCCGCACGCTCAGCTCCTTCAGCGACACGCTGCCCTGTAAACACAGCATGCAACATGTGAAGCTACATTACCAAGACTGGGCATTGACACAAATTGCATAGTTCGATTCAATTTGGACTCATAAGCAGATTCAATATTGATTCAGGGGTTGGACAAAATAATGTAAACACCCACAGTTAATTTCATTTGAGTAGCTACAGTGAAAAACAGTTCCAAAAAAAAAAAAAAAAAACAGCCCCAACTCTGACCGGGTGTATCTCTGGATCTACATAATCAAATTACTTTAAGTGACTAGTAAAGTAACACATTAACAAGTAACTAGTAAAATAATGCATTACAAGTTGTGTAATCAGATTACTTTTTCAAGTAACTAGTAAAATAATTCATTACATGTTACGTAATCTGATTACTTTTTCAAGTAACTAGTAAAATAACGCATTACAAGTTACGTAATCTGATTACTTTTTCAAATAACTAGTAAAATAACGCATTACAAGTTACGTAATCTGATTACTTTTTCAAATAACTAGTAAAATAACGCATTACAAGTTACGTAATCAGATTACTTTTTCAAGTGACTAGTAAAGTAACGCATTACAAGTAACTCGAGTTACATAATCCGATTACTTTATTAAGTAACACATTACACGTAACTTGAATTACGTAATCAGATTACTTTAAGTAACTAGTAAAATAATGCATTACAAGTTACATAATCAGATTACTTTTTCAAGTAACTAGTACAGTAATGCATTACAAGTAACTCGAGTTACATATTCCAATTACTTTATTAAGTAACACATTACAAGTAACTTGAATTACGTAATCAGATTACTTTTTCAAGTAACTAGTAAAATAATGCATTACAAGTTACGTAATCAGATTACTTTTTCAAGTAACTAGTAAAATAATGCATTACAAGTTACGTAATCAGATTACTTTTTCAAGTAACTAGTAAAATTATGCATTACAAGTTACGTAATCAGATTACTTTTTCAAGTAACTAGTAAAATAATGCATTACAAGTTACGTAATCAGATTACTTTTTCAAGTAACTAGTAAAATAATGCATTACAAGTTACGTAATCAGATTACTTTTTCAAGTAACTAGTAAAATAATGCATTACAAGTTACGTAATCAGATTACTTTTTCAAGTAACTAGTAAAGTAACACATTACAAGTAACTTGAATTACGTAATCAGATTACTTTTCAAATAACTAGTAAAATAATGCATTACAAGTTACGTAATCAGATTACTTTTTCAAGTGACTAGTAAAGTAACGCATTACAAGTAATTCGAGTTACATAATCCGATTACTTTAACTAGTAAAGTAACACATTACAAGTAACTTGAATTACGTAATCAGATTACTTTAAGTAACTAGTAAAATAATGCATTACAAGTTACGTAATCAGATTACTTTTTCAAGTAACTAGTAAAAATCAACATTTTTGGCGGGGTTCCCCTGATAAAATTCAAATTCCAGGGGCTGAATATCATGTTATTTGGGGTCACTTATTAGAAATAAGAGTGTTGAACTTCCTTCTCCTATATCCTATTCTTCTTTAATCCAGAATGGCAGTACATCTGAAAGGTTTGTTTGAGCTGCGCCCTCTACTGTACAGGTGTAAATATGCACTTCCTTCAGCCTGAGACTTATTCATTTCACTTTTGGTGTGAAAGGGCCTTAACATTTACCAAAAAAAGAACTTTTGTTATTAAAAAAAAAAAAAAAAATACTTTCCCCAACAATGGACATGATCATAACATCATCTGCCCTGGTCAGTTTAATGACATGATATTATTGAACTACTGTGGGCAGTTTAGGAGAGAAGAGAGTGAGGCAGATTCCCTCCTTCAACATCTCTGAAGCGCCTGGCAGAGATTGATACTTGGTTTTTAAGAGCTCATCAAAATGAGAATCAAATCAAGAAATCAATATTTTCAACCCAGCCCTACATGTTACCTTACATTAGTGTTATTTGTCTGTGATTGCTTGGCACTGACCTTCCCAGTAGTCTGTCCTTCCAGAGCGAAAACCTCTCGTAGTCTCATCTCACTCACGGCCTCGGGTCGGTCGATCTTATTGCCCAACACCAGCACCGGCACGCTGGAGATTGTCTCGTCCGACAGCAGAGCCTGAAATCACAGAGATTCACCTCAAAAAAACGCAGTTACTGAGAGGCACGTCTGCCGCGCCATCAGCTGAAGTAGCGAATTCTAGTGCGGCTAAGTTTGTTTTATATTTGACATTCACAAAATGCCCATTATATGCTCCATTTCTATAAGTTTCCTTTGCATGGCACAATGTGGAATTTTAACTCTTTCCCTGCAATGAATATCTGAACATGCAATATATCAAAATAAAGAAAAAGCTGAGAAAATCATGTTTTTTTAAAGACTACAACGTGCATAAGCAATGCTTTTATCGCTTGTTTCTGCTCTTTTTTGCCTGTGTTTTGATCCAGAGATTCTCTACTCTTTCAGAAGTTGCATAATAGCGCCCTCTATCGTAAAACAGTGAAAACAAGGAAAGCCGGAAAATACCGTCAATGGTGGAGAAAGAGTTAAAAGTGAAACCAACAGTATGTTGAAACACTTATTCCTTATTAAATAGCACAAGGCTTGTTTTGAAGAGTGCACCTTCAGTCATTTTCAATTGTTTAACTGATTTATGAAATTGATATGAAAAAGTGCAATGCAAAGAAAATCTATTCATGCATTTCCAAGTTGGTTTGGCTTGAGTATGTGATAGAAGCGGAGAATATAATGGGCATTTCGCGAAATTTAAAACTAACTTAACCACACCGTGAAGACTTACGTCAAGTTCCACCTTAGATTCTGCAAGACGCTCATGATCGGCACAATCCACAAGGAAGACCACGGCGTTGACGGCAGGCAGGTAGTTCCTCCACACTCGCCGTGCTGGAGATGAAAAAAGTGAGCGCAGCGGTCAAGCTCCAGAATTCACATTTGGTGCGTTCAAGTCATGTCGGAAAGATCGTACTTTCTTTTGTAACTGTGTAAAAACTACTTCCCACCTCGTAAATACAATCTCAGAAGGACTTGAACGCACTAAAGAGCACTGCAATGATGACGTATTTTTGTAGGCCAACACGGAAGTTAGAATCAAACTGGTTCATTCAACAAAAACCCAATATGGTTTTAAAGGGTTCAAGCATGTAGATCTGAAACCCTATTGTAATTCTTAAAATTTCCAAGGATCAGCATTCTGCCCTAAAATAGATCGGGCAGACCAAACCATAAGTCATAGAGACTTAAAACTTTAAGGGGTGGTAGTACTCACACCGTCTACAACGTCACCAAGGCTCGCCCCAATCGGCCTGACGGGGGCATTTTAGTGGTCAAAAGTACGAAATGGCTCATAACTCCTAAACTGTAAGTATTAAGTTTTTGGCCCGATCAGAACCAAACCAGTGCAGCAAGATTCTCCGGAGTCTGATTTTCAATAAATATCCCAAAAAAAGTTGAAAGTTCAATTCACAGTCCCTAAGGGCCGTCAAAACGTTTGAAGTGGGTGGAGCCACTTTTACTAAAATGGCTATAAATCGTGAACGGAATGAGATATTTTCACCAAATTTGGTACACCTATGTTAGAGCTCATTCGGAGGTTGCATCAAAAAGGATGCAGTGACTGGCCACTTGGTGGCGCTATAACAGGAAAAAAACATGAAAATGGCTATAACTACTTAACCTTTAGTCGGATTCACTTGAAAATTGGCATGCAGTGTCTTTGTCCAAGGTACCATGATTGTCTGTGAGGACATTGACGTATCTCAAAAAACATGTCCGAGCATGTGCAGCTATCAGACAAGATTAACGGAGGCCGATCCGAATGAAACTCGCTGGGCCTGTTTGACTCACGGCTCTGGAGCCCTGTGAGAAATTCGAAAGAAATCGTGTTTTTCCACGTGCTTAAAGGATTGTGTATCACACAATTTTTTGCACATGCCCACGACATTCGTACCACATGGTAGAGCTCCTCATTCTGAGCAACTTTGCCTCCAGGACTGCTGCTGTCCATCGAATCGTTCGTTAAATACTGGAGATTATTTCAAAAACCAACTTTGGTGAACTAATCCTAGGTTTCTGGCTCAACCTCGATAACTGTTAAAAAGCTTTAAAAACCACATATTTACTATGATAAACTGCCTGTATTGGCTGTAAATGGTCTTTTCCATCTATGATCGAGATGGTTACAGGCTTGCTAATTAAAACATAATACCTTTTTACGCATGTGCTGAAAAGCCTTAAAGTGCTTGAACCCCAATAATTGCTCCTCGCAGCTATATTTCCATAGACTTTTGAACTATTGCAAAACATCAACAAAAGTTTATACTTGCAGGTTTTGTCCATCAATATAATTTTCACAAAAAACACAACTTTTATGAATTTTGAAGCCTAAAAAGAATCTCCAGAAATAAAAAGCTAAACTTAAAAGCGAAACTACACCACCATCACTCAAGCTAATTCAGTCTTTATAAAAAAAATAACTTTACAAATATTATTGTCCAACGCACGTTCACAAGAGCATCACAATGTATGCGTGTTGTTACATAAACGTGCATCTGAGTTTAATATTTTTAATCTTCTCCTTTGTGTTAATTGAATTAAACCAAATGATCAGATTGATATTGATTTATAATTCTGACCTTGTACATGACCACCCAGATCGAACGTAGTGAACGTCATTCCTGCGATGGTCAGCTCCTCTGACGCTGACATAAAACACAAACAGGATCAGTTCATCAACCGTGAGCGATGCCTGATGGGAATTATTAATTTCACAGTTCTATTGTAGTGATTCTGTCTTACTGGGGTGTAATGTGGGCACATGTTGTCCTAATCTGTCGTCTTTGAGCATGTGAAGTAGAGTCGTTTTTCCAGCATTGTCCAGCCCGAGAAAAACCAGCTTCCCAGACTTCTTATACAAACCTGCAAAAAACAAAGACTACGTTGACATATATCAAACTATACATATTGCTCTATTAAATATTACTGCCAAAAACATATGCAGGCAGGAGTTAAAGGATTAGATCAGAATTAAAATTTCCTGATAATTTACTAACCCCCCATGTCTTCCAAGATGTTTGTTTTTCTTTCTTCAGTCGGAAAGAAATGAAGGTTTTTGAGGAAAACATTCCAGGATTTTTCTCCATATAGTGGACTTCACTGGGGTTCAAATGTCAGTTTCAGTGCAGCTTCAAAGAGCTCTACATGATCCCAGACGAGGAATAAGAGTCTTATCTAGAGAAACAATCCGCCATTTTCAAAAATAAATAAAAATTATATACTTTTAACCACAAATGCTTGTCTTGCACTGCTCTGTGATGCTCCACGCATTACGTAATCATGTTGGAAAGGTCATGCATAGGCAGAAGTACCGCATTTTGTCCAACATCTTTGTTTTACCTTTTTTTGTAAAGGCTGTTTGACTTAGTCTTTGCACGTTTGCTTTGTAGACGCTGAATCGGTATTTCCATGACCTTTCCAACATGATTACGTCATGCGTGGCGCATCACAGAGCAGTGCAAGACGAGCATTTGTGGTTAAAAAGTGTATAATTTTTTTTTTTTTTTTTAGAAAATGGCTGATGGTTTCTCTATATAAGACTCTTATTCCTCGTCTGGGATCATGTAGAGCTCTTTGAAGCTGCACTGAAACTGACATTTGGACCTTCAACCCGTTGAACCCCAGTGAAGTCCACTATATGGAGAAAAATCCTGGAATGTTTTCCTCAAAAACCTTCATTTCTTTTCGACTGAAGAAAGAAAGACATGATCATCTTGGATGACATGGGGGTGAGTAAATTATCAGGAAATTTGAATTCTGAAGTGAACTAATTCTTTAAATAGTCACGTGACCGATATCTAGATGAGCAGAAGAGACACAAACTCAAGCGTTTATAATCTGAACTCACCTAAAAACTGCAGCACTCCACTAAACCCTCTGTAGATCCAGTCAAATATAAATGACATTGCAGATGTTTCCTATCCAAATAAAAAAACAAAAACAGAAAATATTACTAAAATGTTAAGAACATGGGAATACTATGGTACATTATGTTACCTTTTGTACCATGTTAGGTACTAAACAAAAAAGTACCATAATAATATTAGCATGTTTTTCCACATTTATCAGCGTGCATGTAAATACCATGGTAAAGAAATTCAGTACCATAACATCTTTACTGTACTCTGTAGTGTAGATCAGCTGTCAGTGATGTATTTACACATAAATCATTTGATTCACCTGATTTTAATCATATAACACTCATTACAGCATGAGCAGGCGAAACACACACACACACACACACACACACACACACACACACACACACACACACACACACACACACATCAGATGAGTGACAAAGTCATCAGGTGTAAGATCACACACACACACTGTTAATCCCGGGCCTGAATAAAGCCTCATCCGGCTCCAGCACAACTCTCGCTCTGCTTCAGTGTGTTTTTATCATCTCTCACCGTTTTTCAGACGCGTGTCACGGCCTCAATGTGTCGCCGATGAATCCTCCGGTTTATGATGCGATTATATTAAAGCGCGCGTGCCGTGAAGCGTCTCTAGTAACCCGCAGAATCTCTCACATGAGCGCGCACGCCAACCTGACACCACTTCCGCCTTGACGCACGTCATCATCGATGCGCGATCTCATTGGTTAGAGCAAGTGGGGTCCGTGAAAATCAGAAATATTTAGAGAAAAACAGTATATATATAAATATATATTTTAAAGAACTTTACTTTATATATATATTTATATATGACATTTCCTCTCTCAAGATCCATTAATGTACTAAAAACATATTTAAATCAGTTCATGTGAGTACAGTGGTTCAATATTAATATTATAAAGCCACGAGAATATTTTTGGTGCGCCAAAAAAACAAAACAAAATAACGGCTTATATAGTGATGGCCGATTTCAAAACACTGCTTCAGGAAGCTTCGGAGCGTTATGAATCAGCGTGTCGAATCATGATTCGGATCGCGTTTCAAACTGCCAACGGCTGAAATCATGTGACTTTGGCGCTCCGAACCGGTGATTCGACACAAAAGATTCATAACGCTCCGAAGCTTCATGAAGCAGTGTTTTGAAATCGGCCATCACTAAATAAGTCGTTATTTTATTTTTTGGGCGCACCAAAAATATTCTCATCACTTTATAATATTAATATTGAACCACTGTACTCACATGAACTGATTTAAATATGTTTTTAGTACATTAATGGATCTTGAGAGAAGTAATGTCATTGCTCCCTATGCAGGCCTCACTGAGCCATCGGATTTCATCAAAAATATCTGCGTTCTGAAGAATAATGAAGGTCTTATGTGTGTGGAACGGCATGAGGGTGAGTAATTAATGACATTATTTTCATTTTTGGGTGAACTAACCCTTTAATGGGTTTCAATCGCCAACCTCTGTCAATGCAGGTCTGTTGCAAATACAATTACTGACCACTAGATGCCACTATTTACTCATCAATTCCAACACCTTATTACTTACTCTGCTCAATCTACTCAACGTATTTTAAATGTTGTATTAAAAAAGTGTAACAAATGGGTGATTTTACTTTAATTATTATTCAGTCTACATATCAAATGTTAAAACATTAATCACATATCCTGTCATAAAGCTCTCATTTCTGCCTTAATCAATCTTTAAGTGGATTTTAATTTTGTGTGATGGTAATGACAGGCTTAAAATTAAATTTTCAATATTTGCTTGGGAGAAGTAATTAAAGGGACGCGATAAAGTTTAAAGCTTTTATTTAATTCTTTAAAATTAGAATGAGTTTTTTTTTTTCTTCTGTGTAGAACAGGACATTTCCCTTAATTGCAGGAAGATAATCTTTATGCATCGTTAACACCATCCTCTAATGACAATGAAATGTTTGTTTTCCTGTAAACAGCAGTTCACACCTGCTTGACATTTGGAGTAACAGATGCTGCTTCACTGATGATGGTTGCCATGGTGATGGTGCATGAAGTCAAGAATAACATCATCATGTTAGCAACAATTACCTGTAGAATCAGGTGTTGCCATGCAATTATACAAATTAATTTAATATGCTACAATTAGATGTTCCTTTAACATACACATGATGACCATATATAAATAGAGAAAGATGCATCATGTAAACATGTATCAGTAAAATTGTTAATATGGATTGTAATGACCACCAGAGATGTTTATAAAGTCACATTGTTTAATTCGGATTCACAGTTTGCATGTTCATACAGACTTTCTAACATCCAAACTTTTCTCAGGCCTCTACAACTTTATTAATCAAACTATACAGTGTTGATCTGTAACTAATATAATATACTGCAGAAATATGACAGCCGTGATTTATGGATTTGTCTGTGGTGTAATAAAATGTTTTCTGGCAATTTATTGTTCCTGTCGCCGCTGATGATCTTCTATGTCTGTTTGTAATAGAACCATTGATCAGCTGGAAAGAGAGAAAAAATGATTTAATTATTTATTCATTCATTATTATTATTATTATTTTTAAATAAAATAAAAATGCTTGAATCAAAGTCCCTTTAAGACGAGTTATTTCACTTGGCGGCCATCTTAGAAACGCATCTCTTTGAATGGGGAAACATCAAATTCCCCAAAGCTGTTCGCCAAACTTTCGATTAAATTTCATATTTGAAATCACCAATGAAATCTGACAACAACTGTCTCATAAATTTTGTTTCTAAACGGTCAAATCATGACAAAAAACGGCATTGTTCAGGCTGGATTAAGCCGTTTCAATAGGTTGTTTGCAATCACGTGGTTGTGGTGACGCGCGGAATTCCGGTGGAGGGCAAGCAGTGAAAATTAGAATGGAAGAGATGGAGAAAAGTTCTTTCTGTGCTGGTTTAGAAAGGTATAAACAGAAAATCACAACATATGTTGGACGTGATCCATATGTTATGAAGAGGAGCGACTTTTCCGCTGAATTGAAAAACTTGATTGCCATCGAGGAGGTAGATATAGAGAATGTGAAGCTGCCATCACGCCGCATTCAGTTCTAGTCTGGGTTTGTTTATATTGCGCTGCCTTTCTGCTAGTGAAGTTACGGGCATTATTTTGATTTTCTGTTGTGATTGTGAAAAATTTCGCCATTGTAGGTCATTTATGCTGAATCGAGAATTGCAACAGGAGCTCACATCATCGTTCAGGGAAAAAACTGGACGGTAATACAATTTTTGCCTTTCCTATGTGTAAAAACACACCAAGGTAAGCAGGTATCCATATTCATTTCAGTATCAGCAGATGCAAAACGCTACAAAAGGTAACAACTTTTAAAGTTAAACAACTATATAAGTTATGAAAACGATAAAAGCTCCTTGTGGGTTCTCAGTTTGATCGATTTGAGCAACCATAAATGACGCAAAACATACGAATTTGAGTTTTTGATAGGATTCCTATAGAAAAATCAGTCCCTGCCCTCCAGCCGAATTTCGAGTGCAGCAGTGACGTCATGTGCAAACACCCTATAGAGGGTATGCACGTGACGTCACCGTCGACAGTTACGACTGCGGTTACGCCCACTGAGTGGCACAAAGACTGTGCGGCAGCATTGGTTTTCAGCGTGAATGTCACGAAAAACACACAAAACACATCCAAAACGGGAAAGAGCTTTGTGATTGACTGTACAAATAGATTTGACACAAAATCTGAGGTATATATTTAAAGACTGCAGAAAGCTACAGAAAAAAAGAAGCAAATAGGTCGCGGCAATTCACAACTGGACTTCAAGCAGAGAAACATTTGCAGTTACCATTTTGTGTCAAAACATTGGATTTTGAGGTAAAATCATACCCTATACATATTGTATTGTTATATATTGTGTTGACAACTCATCAATTAAATATATACCATCTTATATTCTGCATAATTGGGTGTTTTTAAATAAACACTGACAAAAACTATACAAGTTTTAGGGCTGGACAATATGACGATATATATAACATTGATATAAGTGATTACACAGATTTAAACCTACCTATATTGTAGTTATATAAAGCTTTCACAGGCAGATTTGCTTTATGTATTTATGCTTTATGATTCCTGGCTGCATGATTAGGTTTCTTTGACATGTTATAGACCAATTTGGTGTTTGCAAACAGCGATGACGTTTTTTATGGGCGGAGCCTACCTGGTTGCAGAAAATGACAGTTGAGCAGTAGCAGTAAATAGGAAGCCACGAAATAAAAGAATAAAAAAAAGTTAATTTCGAGTTTATATCTCACAATTCTGACTTTTATTTCTCGCAAACCTGAGTTTATATCTCACATTTCTTACAAAGAAAAACAGAATTGTGAGATATAACTTACTCGTTATCATGTCTTTTCTGAATTGCAATTTATCCCGCAATTCTGACTTTTTTCCCCTCAGAATTGTGAAATAAACTCACAATTGCGAGTTATAATGGATGAACTGGGAGTCATAAACACGCAAATGCAAGAAAAAAAGTCAGAATTGTGAAATAAAAATTTTATAGACTATGTTTAAAAGTTATCTATGTAAAATGTTATAGGTTTAAATATTATTTCATGCTGTAACTGCTATGTATGTATGTCCTCTGAACTGCATATGTGAATATTATGTAGACTTACTGTTTGCATCAAATTCCAACTTTAATAGTAGACTAATCCTTGCAGGTGTGATATCAGTCCAGTCTGTGAAACGTCTCCGTTTAGCTTCAAAGGACGTTTTCAACGATGGTTTTCTTTAAAAATGAAGACTATATTTTTTTGCATTCCGATTCCAACATCCAGAGGCACAACAAAACGTTTTTCTCTTATTCTGTGGATTTAGCACATTTTCCTCCAATTGCTACCGCTATTTTCTGCAACCACTATGCGCGCGCAGCTGCAAGTGACGTAATTGTGACGTCTGCTCCAAAGAGGTCTACAAGGAACACTTTCGAGCCCAACCTTTAGTGTAATTGTTTGTTTTACTCGCGTTTTCGCAGTTTCCTCTATTAAATCCAGTCATGCAGCAGGTTCTTTTGCCACTCAGTCCAGCTGAGGGAGCGTGTTCCGGCGGGAAAGTGACGTCTATGTATACCGGAGCTTCTAACGGCCGCTGCGGTGACGCAATGACATATCAATCGGTGATTGGCTCTTATTTAGAAGGCGGGACCGGATTTATTCCGCCATATTGCGCGTTGCACTTTCTCCCATTCATACGAGAGCACCGTCTTTTATTGTCTAATAATTCAACGGCCCCTCGTCAATTATTCCTTATGTAATGACTTATTTTACAGTCTACTATCATCTGTTGTTCAGAAGAAAATTAAAAAGGTGCTCAAATCCCAAATTTGCGGTCGGAGATCATCAGCTGAAGGACGGATCACTCACCTGAGCTGGGAACCGGCTCTGCGTCACCGTGAAGACGAGCCTGAAAACATAAGGTAGATTCTCACAGGAATAATTAAACATAAATAACAATAGAGTGATGCAGGGATGACGTCAAATCCCGCCACTGGTTTCCTCAAGATTTTCCTGTGGGTTTTATAATGGGGTTTTCAATTTGTGAGTAAAATAAGGTCTGTAGTAAACATAACTTGTCGATACTTTGAAGTTTTGTTCTACAAGGTGAACTACTCCCGCTAAAATGCAAATTTTAAGCTGTTATGTAAACAAAACAAAAAAAATTCTAAGTAGCTAAGCAACATTCATGTATGTAAATAATTTATATTGTAGTATCGTCAACTTATGTTTAACCACAGACCTTATTTTAATAATAAATTTAAAAACCTGTAGGAAAATCTCGAGGGAACCAGTGGCGGGTTATAAAAATTATTTGGTTGGTAAAAATTAGGTTGACTTACAAATATTAAATAGCTAATATTTTTGACTTGAATAAAGCCAGATGTTAACTTTTTTCTTCAGTAATATATTGCACGAGTATTGTGTTCAACTTTAATCAGACTTAAAGGATTAGTCCACTTTTAAATAAAATTTTCCTGATAATTTACTCACCCCCATGTCATCCAAGATGTTCATGTCTTTCTTTCTTCAGTCGAAAAGAAATTAAGGTTTTTATGATGAAAACATTCCAAGATTATTCTCCTTATAGTGGACTTCACTGGGGTTCAACGGGTTAAAGGTCAAAATTACAGTTTCAGTGCAGCTTCAAAGAGCTTTAAACGATACCAGACGAGGAATAAGAGTCTTATCTAGAGAAACCATCACTCATTTTCGAAAAAAATACAACTGTATATGCTTTATAAACACAAATTATCAGGAAAATTTTATTTAAAAGTGAACTAATCCTTTAAATGAGACTTTAATGGCACTTTACAAATCTCTTATAATACTTTTCTGATGCTTTTTTCTCATTTTTGCCGTTCACAGCTCCGGTTTCGACTTTATGCCAAACTTCTGTTCGAAACGACATGAGGGTGAGTAAATGACTGACGTTTAATTTTTGTGTGAAACTTTAATGGCTTTTTAAAAGTTTAATCAGACCACTGACAAGATGATTAAACTCTCACCGCATTATTCTTTTATATAATTTGCAATCGTATGATTATTAAATTCAAACAGACTCCTGGAATTGTTTGAAAAGAATGCAATCAGCGGTTCATTATGCTCAAAGGTTCCCCAAAGTCTCGATGATTCAGCGAGATGGAATTATAATGCTCGGTGTGTGTGACAGAAGAGTTGATAGAAAACACTCACTGAATCGACAATGACTTTGGCTTCGGTGCCGGAGCAGCAGAAGGGACTGTCGGAGACACAGGTGTTCATACTGCGGGACACATACATTTGAAACAGAAGCGTAACATTGAAATATGGACAAAGCAAAATGAGTCGGTGAAGGTGATGTGAACGAAACAAACCCAGACGATCAGCTTTTGAAATCTAATATCTGTTCGATATCTGGAAAGCTGGACGACACGATTCTCAATCACAGCGTGACAACAAAGGCTGTCTTGCTGTCTAATGTCTGCATTATGATCCTTCTTTTTAGAAAGAATGCATGCCTTCATATTGAACACCTGTTGCATTAAGCAGAAATTTCCAAAACCAATACATTCAAGTGGTGTATGTACTTTAGTGAAGTGTATATTTAAAGAAAAGCCATAATAGTGCCTTCCTTTTAGAGTAGCCTTCACATTTGGACCATAGCCCCTTTAAAGGGGTCATGAATTGAGAAATCAACTTTTCTTGAGCTTTTGTTATATACTTCATACTATAAGAATATCCTGTAAGTTTCAGAACTGAAAACATCCTTGTTAGTCCAATAAAAGCTTTATTGACACCAGGCCCAGCGAACGATTTGTGAAACTCTGCCTCTGCTGAAGAAATCCACGCCTACTTCATCATTCCAATGTTAGCCCCGCCCACTGGTGTGTTAGTGAGAGGAGAGAAGAGCGATGCAGGACTAAAATAACATTACCTTACCTTATTAGTCCTAATGCAGGAATATGGTTATTTATTTTCAACAATGTGAATGTCTCAGTTGAGCTTTATTTATTTGCATTCACGATTTCACTGTGGATTCTTTGGTAAACCAATCGAATTTCGGTGCAAACAGACTTTTACGATATGGACTCGACAGTAATGCAACAACATGTCAGTAACTGTGTTCATTCTAATGCCTGATCTGATATTAATGATTCATGTACAGTCAGATGATCTTTGTCTGTGTGTCAGTAAATCAAACCAGCGACTAAACGCTCAACTTCACCTTGTTTAAATTATATATAGAGAGTGATCAAAGAACGCTGCCTTTACAATCGCTGGAGCTGTCAATCAAACAGCACAGGTTTATCAGTGACTTAGTTCTGGAGTTGTGCCAAAACTCCTGTTTTATTTAACGAATCTCTTAGTTACATCAAGTTTGTAGTTAGTTATGATGAAAGCTTTCATTAGTGTGCAGAAATTGACGAGATCACTGCTTTCATGCGCTCAACAACATGTTTGTGATCGACTACAGTGTTCATCGCTGCAACCTTTCATGCCACGATCTCAATATAATGCCATAGATGGAAATGTAATGCAGCAATTTTTACGATTAGTGAACGTTGAGAGCTGTAACAATAAAAATGTGCTAAAGGTTTTTGAGAGAGTAATAAATAACTATTTCATATGCAAAGATGTTAGCCAATCACAGCAGTGGGCGTTTACACTGAAGTCTCACAGAGACACGCCCCTTAAAACAGAGCGTTCAAATCAGAGGGATAAAATCAGGGTAGGAAAAATGCCTTTTATTTCTAAACGATGACAATTTTTTATGTAAAAAGCATACTAACATTATGGGCCCTATTTTAACGATCTAAACGCAAAGTGTAAAGCGCACGGTGCAGGTCCACTCAGGGCGTGTCCAAATCCACTTTTGCTATTTTAACGACGGAAAAAAGGTCTGTGCGCCGGGTCGCATTTTTGAAATGGGTTGTCCCTATTCTCTTAATGAGTAATGGGCGTAACGTTCAATAAACCAATCAGAGTGTCATCTCCCATTCCCTTTAAGAGCGAGATGCGCTCGCGCCATGGCGGATTGCTATTTACATGGAGGAATTTGTTGGCGGAAAAGCTGAACGCTTTTCAAGCGAAGAAACCGATCTGCTCGTGCGCGAAGTTAAAGCGGGCTTGCAAATGCAGGCTTTCAAATAGCTCAGCGCGATGAGTCAGTTAATATATATGTGTGTGTATTGGCACGATTGTTCAATTAATTAGCCAATTTCGTTCATCATTATAAGTAGTAATAGGCTGAATTGAAAATAGGTAGCCTAATTCTAATACACGCAATGACTATTCATCATTACATTTTTATATTTATGTAGCCTACACAATAATATTCTTTTACACTGTAATCCTTTTGTTTTTAATATTTGGCATGTTTGTGTGATGCGCAAATGTGTGTAATAAGCAAAGTCAACGCGCACTGTGGACGCGCCAAGAGGCGCAGTTTCTACCAACGCGCTCTAACAAAAAAATATTGCGCCATTGACTTTAGACTTTAGACCAGGTTTGAGTTGGTCTATGGCGCAGTCTATCTTCAGCTCCTTAAAATAGCAATGCGCCGGCAATGCGCCTGAACACACCTCTTTTTTAGACCAGCACGCCCATGGGCGCACTAACTGGCGCAAATGCATTTACTAATTTAAGGACGTGGCGCTGAACGGGAAAACGCGAACGGCGCCGGACGCAAACTAGCAAACACACTTGCGCTGCGCCTTGCGTCGCGTTGCGCCGGGTGTATTATAGGGCCCTATAAGTGCACCCCAGGAAACATTATAAAACAATAAACCAACTCAGTTCATGACCACTTTAAAGGTTCTTTATGGAACCATCACCAATAAAGAAGCTTTATTTTTAAGAGTGTAGGTTTTGAATTCAAGTTTAATTTAAATTATAATCTTGTCTCTTTCATTATTGCTACACTCTAAAAATGATTTCATTACCCTTAATTTAAGTGCTTAGACAAAATTTTATTTGTCAAATTAAATCAGTTTAGTTGTATTAGGTCAAATTAATTTAATGTAGTATGTTTAACTTAACTTTATTACATTTATTTTACAGCCTGACAGTGCAGTTGAGCACTTTTAACACTGTTTTCTCTCCATACTGTAACTATAAATCCTCCAGAATCGGCTCAGACACATTCTTTGAAGAAGACGTGTTTCCCTGGCATGATCACGTCTGGGTTATCGCAGCCACAGAGAACAATCACTATGAGGTACGTGTTCATTTGCCGACCAAAGAGCGGTGGCCACATTCACAACACGTACGGTCCTCTCTGTTTGAGCTCAGACGGACGGCCTCAGAGAATGTGAATGCAGACGGATCACGCTGGGCCTTGTCAATGAGATCTGTCCTCATTTATCAGGCAAAAGAGAACATCTCAAGCCCTGTTTATAATTTGATCCTGCAAAATCTTTTCAAATGAAATCAGAAATAAACATTGACTAGTCATTGGGTGATATGTAAGTTTTTAGTGCAACATCACAGATGCTTAGTACATCATGTGATTGAACAGAATAACACAACTGAGCAGTTCTGTGTCGATTATAGTTTGAGCTAAAGCTAAATTATAGACTGACTGCCGTCTTACCAGCTGAGTTCTCCAGCGTCTGTTTTCTTGGAGATTAGAGCTTTCCAGAAACTATGAGTGTCCTTAACTGTTTTAATGGCAAAATCCTGCAAACCATAAATGAGAAAAAAACATTTTAAAACATTTAAATTACATATAATATATTTGATATTTTTGTATGCATTTAAAAAATGTTTTTACTAGAACTAAACATTTTAAAAATTTAAAACAGATATAGTATATTTGCAAAAAATTTCATTTAGTATATTTACTAAAATTAAACATTTTAAAACATTTAAAAAAAATATATAGTATATTTGATACATTTTGTAAAAGCATTCAAAAATAAAAAATGATTTAATATATTTACTAAAATTTAAACATTTTAAAACATTTAAGAAAATATATAGTATATTTGCTATTTTTTTAAAGCATTCAAAAATAAAAACGATTTATTTACTAAAATTTAAACTTGTAAACTTATTTTTTAAAGCATATAAAATAAAAAATGATTTAGTATGTTTAGTAAAAATAATCATTTTAAAACATAATATATTTTAAATATGTATTATTTACTCAAAATAAACATTTAAGAAAATATATAGTACATTAACACATTTTTAAAAGCTTTTAAAAATAAAAAGATAAACATTTAAAACATTTAAGAAAATATATAGTATATTTGCTAATTTTTTTAAAAGCGTTCAAAAGTAAAAAAATTATTTAATATATTTACTCAAATTTAAACTTGTAAACTTATTTTTTAAAGCATATAAAAATACAAATTTTTTAGTATGTTTAGTAAAAATAAACATTCTAAAACATAAAATATATTTTATGTAAATAATAATAATACGTATATTATAAATGTATTATTTACTCAAAATAAATATTTAAGAAAATATATTGTATATTAACACATTTTTAAAAGCATTCAAAAATAAAAAAGATAAACATTTATAGAATAACATAAACATTTCAAGATAAACATAAACAAATAAACATTTAAAACATTTAAGAAAATATATAGCATATTTGCTAATTATAAAATATTTTAAAATAATATAGTATATTTACTAAAAATAAACATTTTAAAATATTTAAGAAAATAGTGTGTTTCCTAATATTAAAAGCATTTAAAATGTAAAAAATAGTGTATTTACTCAATAAACATTTAAGAAAATATATAGTATATTTATACATTTTTAAAAGCATTCAAAAATAAAAATATAGTATTTACTAAAAATTAAAATGTTAAAATATTAAAAAATATATTAGCTAATTTTAATGCATTTAAAAATGATTTAATATATTTACTAAACATTTAAAAAAAAAAAAAAAAAAAAAAAAAAAAATATATATATATATATATATATATATATATATATATTTGCGAATTGAAAATATTTAAAAACAAAAATTACAAACATTAAAGTAAAAACATTTTACATTCTCTAAATAGAACGATGTATTCTAGGTGGTTGCCAGGACATCGCTATGCAGTTTCTGAGGTGTTTTGAGTGGTTGCTAGGGTGTTCTGGTTGGTCCATCAGTAGTGCATCTTTTTTACTGATGTTTTCTACCAAAATGAGAGCTGACCTTCTGAATGTTTAGAAGCTCATAATTTTGAAAATTCTTTGTGAGACATGCTGGCTAATTTCAAATCTGTGCGAATGCGTCACCTCCTGAAAAAACAATGCTGAAAATTACATGCTTGAATTCTCTTCCCTTGATGAGAAAAACATTATTAGCCATCAGGAAAAAGTCATTAATCAAATGTCATCTCCTATCTTTCCAGTTGCATGCGGCTCTATTTACCCTGTTCTTAAATTCACCACTGAAGGCGAATTGGTTTTCTGGCTTCCCATCAGGCACTTTATACATCCTGAACCAATCAAGCGTGGCCTCCAGGTATCCGGGCTTGAGTCGTCGGACGTCGTCGATATCTGTGAATGACAGAACTCGCTGAGATTTAACATCATACTAATTACAGATGCAGAAGGTAAAGGTGTCAAACCGTTAAAGTCTTCGGCCTCTGGGTCCTCGACATTTATAACAATGACTTTCCAGTCGGTTTCTCCTTCGTCTATCAGCGCCAGAGTCCCTAAAACCTTCACTCGGATGATTTCCCCTCGAGAGCAGACCTGACCACAAACACACATGAAGGACACGCTGCACACCAATCATGATTATTATAAGATTTTTAAAATCATTTCGATTCAGATATGATTCGCAAATGATTCATTTAGATCAAAGTGTGAAGCGGAATGACTCGATTTTCTCACAAATCAATCATCTCTGTGGCGTAACAGCAACTTTTACACTACAAAAGATCAGTTTCCAGCTGATAAAACACTTCAGAGCAAAGCAGATATTTATAAATGGAAAATTCACTATAGAAACGTCCATGATTTTTAAGATGTCAAGTTAATTAGTTTAGTTTCTTTTAGACATTTTTCTAATTACTAAATTTAGACTTTTTTTTTTTACTTTTATTTATTTATTTTGCATGCAATTGAAGAGAAAAATCGGACATTCTTATATATAGAATAATAATTTGAATAAATGATATAATTTGTAATATTAATAAATTTATATTTAAATATTTAAAAAATATGTATATATTTAATTTTTTATTTATACATTATTAAAAAATGCATTAATTAATTAATATAAATGATACATGTATAGTTTATAGAATTAATAAATTAATAACCTAGAATTTACTTGAAAGAAGTATGTATTTATTAATACATTATTAATAAATACATATTAATATAAAATATATATATTTATATATTTAAAAATTATATATATATATTTATATTGTATTAATACATGCATGTATTAATATAAATTATACACACTATTATACACATTTATAGAATTAATAATATAAATAATAATAAAATATAGATTTTATTTTATAAAACTATATATATTAGTATTAATACATTAATAAATGCATGTATTTATTAATATAACATACACATACAGAATTCATATAATTTATAAAATTTCTAATATAAATAAAAATATAGTATTTACTAAAAATTAAAATGTTAAAATATTAAAAAATATATTAGCTAATTTTAATGCATTTAAAAATGATTTAATATATTTACTAAACATTTAAAAAAAAAAAAAAAAAAAATATATATATATATATATATATATATATATATATATATATATATTTGCGAATTGAAAATATTTAAAAACAAAAATTACAAACATTAAAGTAAAAACATTTTACATTCTCTAAATAGAACGATGTATTCTAGGTGGTTATTATATATACTATTATTATTTTATTTAGTATCCGATGATGCTTTAATTTTTTATTTTTATTGTTGATTTATATATATATATATATATATATAAAAGTGTGTAATTTTACAAAATTACAATTTAATTTAGTATCTTATGACGATTTCATTTTATATATAATATTATAAATAATTTTTAATATTTTTTTGTATATAGTGTGTGTAATATAAAATATGACTGAAAATCAGTTCCAAGGGTTGAATAAATGTCTGACCCTGGTCTGTACCTTATTCCCAATGTCACAGATATCGATGGGATCGTTATCGCCGCAGCAGCCCGTGTCTCCGTCCCTGTGCCCTGGATCCTCCCATGTCTGGAAAAGATGAGAAATAAACTGTCCATTCATTCAGCATTTCTGAGCATGTCATTTATATGGATGCACACACTGATGTGACTGAGGTGAGTTCTGCTGCCGCTGATAATATATCCTCAGTAATGCCTCGAGACAAATCTGTGTGCCTGCTTGGGTTGGCATCTAAATGTGCATGAAATTTCTCTCTCTGAGCTCGTTCATGCATCAACCTCTCTTTTCCCTGGAGTTTTTCCACACTTTAATCCTGTATGTTTCACTTCTAAGCGTCTGGAAGAGATGTGGTCACAAACCTGAGGAATCGCTCCATAGTTCCAGATGTAGCCCTTATGAGGAAAGACATTGCTAACGTAACGTAGATTCCCTTTCTTCACGTCCTGCTTCAGTGGATTGAGGGGATCTTTAGTGGCGATCTGGAGAAATGAGAGGAATATTTGAAAATGTACTCGCCTTTATTTCATTATAAAAACCTGTTTGATGTTCTTGCTCCATAAAATGTCAAGCAGAATGTAAACACAGCTTAGAAATTGAATGGTGGTTTATACCGTCAAGCTCCAAAAAGGGCCATTAAATGACTTGCACGCTATATTCAAGTCATATGATTGAACTGAATCAAATCCAAATTTACTTATAAAGCACTTCAAAACCACAAAGTGTACCAAAGTGCTGTAAAATCAAATAGAATACCATCAAATACAGTACAATAATTGACAGACAACAAAAAACTCCCTGAAACTTCCTAGCTCCAGATAGCGAAATTCTCTGTTTTTACCGTTATTTCTATTCATTATGCGTTCCATTTTTATTATTATGTATTTGACTCTTCTTTATGTAAAGCACTTTGAATTACCATTGTGTATGAAATGTGCTATACAAATAAAATTGCATTGCATTGCATAATAGAAAAAAGGAAATATAGCTGCAAACAGCAAATATTATAAATTATATATATATATATATATATATTTAAAAATTATATATATATATTGTATAAATACATGCATGTATTAATATAAATTATACACATTATTATACACATTTATAGAATTAATAATATAAATAATAATAAAATATAGATTTTATTTTATAAAACTATATATATTAGTATTAATACATTATTAATAAATGCATGTATTTTTTAATATAACATACACATAGAATTCATATAATTTAAACAATTTCTAATATAAATAAATTATTAAAATTGTTTATCAGTGTTTATTTTCTTAACTATATATTGTGCTTTATTTAATTTAGTATCTGCAGTCATATTTAATTTAGTATCTTTGAATTACCATTGTGTATGAAATGTGCTATACAAATAAAATTGCATTGCATTGCATAATAGAAAAAAGGAAATATAGCTGCAAACAGCAAATAAGAGGCCAAAAGCATGTTATCCAAGTATGACCGGGAGCTTCGGAGCAACTGCAACAAAATTAATCAAAGACATTTTAGATTGTTTTAGTCAAAATGGCTGAAAATTCAAAAATATAATCATTTGTAATGTGATTAAATTGCTCATCAGTTTTGACCAATAGGTGGCGCTGTTACCAAATTGATGATGTGTGGTCAGTGTGAGGTGACGATGACACATACAAAGTTTGGTGTCAATATATTGCAGAATCAGCTTGGCACCGTTGCATTAAATTTGTTGCGTTATTCGAGAACATTTTGGTCAATCAAAACGCTTTTAATAGCTTTTTTGCCAGCATGGTCTGAAGATGATCTGAGCCAATTTTGGTGAAAATCGGACCAACGGTCTAGGAGGAGTTTGAAAAAGTGCAAAATGGTGGGAAAATTGCCAATTACGTCATAGTTTGTCTTGAGCCAAGGAATCGGAGGAAAAAATTATTTTGTTTCTTGTGGTTTAAAAGTTATTAGCATAAATGTAAGTGAAAATTTTGACAGTTGGTGGCGCTAGAGGGATTGAGTTAGAGACACCAAATTTGCTGTAGTTACTGTTTGGACTGTCCTCTATCTGTGTGCCAAATTTCACAACTTTTTGCTAGAAGAAGAAGAAGAAAACGAACGTATACTAAAGGTGCCTATGCTCCTTTGGTGCTTGGCCCCTACTAAATCATATTAGAGTAAAAGATAAAGTAAAAACCACAAATGCATCTGCTCAAACGTAATGGTCTTTGAAAATAGTGAAAGCCTCATTAAACAAATATGTCTTGAGACGGGCTTTGAACAGAGGTAGAGGAATTAATAAAAATTAGTAATACATTCCACAACTGAGAAAGCTTTGTGCGAGGAACAGACTAAAATTTAAAGCATTATTATCTATTAAATCTCATATGCATGCATTAGCAATTCAAATATGACACATTTAGATATGTTGAAACAAAGTGGTCTATGGATTCATAGCTGCCCTAATTTACATCAAGAATATGTGCTTTAGAAGCTATAATGTTATTCTTCATTTCCCCCCTGTTTGAAATCAATAATTCTGTTAAATATGCTTGTTAACATGCTAGATTGATAAATGATTGGTTTCTCCATAAATGTGTTAAAATGCAGCAAATCCAGCTACTGAACAAATCCTTCAGGACTCCAAAAGCTTTGAATTCATTCTACACTCTTGGAAGGAAAGGTTTTATATAGAGCTTGGTCATTGAAGGTAAGATCTTATGGATTTATGAATGTTTTAAAATCTTCCCGGTCTATTGACATTTGTTATGACATTCGTTTCAAACATTACAATGCTCATGATAACTTTTGTTAACTCTACAATAAGTAAATCTACTTCACCACCAGTTAATTACTCTTCAACAGCGAGGACCTATTATGATCATTTATTATAGCTTGTCAAATTTGCCCCTATTTGGGTGTGAGCAACAACACGCCGTTTTTGTGTGTGTCCCTTTAAATGCAAATGAGCTATCCGCTTTCCAGAAGAGGGCGGAGCTTTAACAGCTCAACAACAACAAAGCTGGAGAATCTCACGCAGCCAAAATGAGGATTGTCAGTAACGGTGTTCAGCCTTACATTGTTCAAACCGGAGTCGACACTGATGGAGAGACTCAGGAAGAAGTTACAACTTTTAGACGTTTCTGAATGGTTAGTGGATAAATTGATGTAGTTGCTGTGGAGTTGATTCAACTCATCCACTAGCATGTGCCGTCATGTTCATCTTTTGTGTTGAATTGACCTTCGTTTGTGAAGCAGTCCGGCGTAAAATGTCGGCATGTCAACAACACTCTACTACAACAACTCTTCCTCTTCTCTAAAGCAGCCCAACATGGCCCCGCCCCCTTTGTTGTGTGTTCTCAGGGGCGGGGTTTATGTAAATTTTAGGGTTTGTGATGTCACAACCCGGGAAGAAGCTCTTTGTAGTCATACCACCCCTTTAAATGATTCTGTCAGGCGCTTCAATCTTTTAGGTGTTCCATCATGGGATCATTTAATGGATTTAATGGATTTTAATTAATTAAACGGTTAGTTCACCCAAAAATTAAAATTCTGTCATTCATTACTCACTCTCATGTCGTTCTACACCTGTAAGAACTTCGTTTATCTTCAGAACACAAATTAAGATATTTTTGATGAAATCCGATGGCTCAGTGAGGCCTGCATTGACAGCAAGATAATTAACACTTTCAGATGCGAAAGCTTCGAAGCTTAACGAATCTTTTGTTTCGAATCAGTGGTTCGGAGCGTGTGTCAAACTGCCAAAGTCACGTGAAGCATTGAAATTTCGAAACACTTATGATATAACCAAGCCTTGTTTACTGAAATCACATGACTTTGGCAGTTTGATTCACGCTCCGAACCACTGATTCAAAACAAAAGATTCATAAAGCTTCGAAGCTTCATGAATCAGTGTTTTGAAATCACCCATCACTAGATATTGTTGAATAAAGTCGTTATTTTGGTTTTTTTTTTGTGCACAAAAAGTATTCTCATCACTTCATAACATTAAGGTTGAACCACTGTAGTCACATGAACTGAATTTTAAATACGTCTTAAGTACATTTCTGGGCATCTGAAAGTGTTAAATAACTGTTAACTGAGCCATCGGATTTCATCAAAAATATCTTAATTTGTGTTCTGAAGATGAATGAAGGTCTTACAGGTGTGGAAGAATTTTAATTTCTAAGAGTTTAGTGCAGTTCGAATGTAAAGCAGCAGAAATTATCTCTCAGAACACATAAGTGATATTTTTGATCTTCTGAAAGGCTCCTAATGAATAAAAATTGCATTCACGGTTCAGTAGAATCGGTGAGAGGATGTCTGGACTTAAGATGAAGAACCCGTTTAATCAGTCCAGTCCTGCGATTGGCCTTAAGAGACAATTTGTTCATGAGCCTTCCATCAGAATTCTTGGAATCCCTATATTAAGTTTAGATAATTAAATAGGAGAAGTGAGCTTGAACACGACACAATGGTTAATGTGATCTAGGAATGATTTTCTTTAATGTACTCTGGTGCATGTGAAATAAATCATATGATATAATCGGCATGTGTGAAGATGGAGAGCGAACGGAGGCTGATGTGAGATTATTGGTGTCTGCAAGAATATTTCTTACCTCCATTTTTGCATTTGTCCATCTAGGAACCTCGACAACAGCGTGGAAGATGTTCTGAAGGAGAAACAGAAGATCACTACTCATGTCTGCCATGTTTTACAATCAGAGGATAAAGCAGATGCTCCGCAAGCCTTCAGTTCCTCAGTGATTCTACAGAGCATGAACTAATGACCTTGTGTCATGCACATACATGCAATTAATTTAGCATCAATTAAAGGCTGTAAAATAATATCATGTTGCACTCTATAAATTTAATTAAGGATAGCATAATTGCATTTTTGTAACTCCTTAAAATAGGCTTCACTTTATTTAAGCAAAATATTTGTTTCTTCTGGTTTCAGAAGGATCTGGCCGAGTTTTTGTAATGAGTGCACATATGTATTGAATGATTATTTTAATTCACGTCTTTTGTGTGAGAGACTTTATAAAGTAAGTATGTTCATCCGCTGTGGAAGATTCTTTATCTAAATTTGTACTGACATGAAATCATTTCATCTGCTGTTAGAAAAATGTTTGTCATGTGCATCTCTTTCTACATACTGTACTTATGGTGACATTTCTAGTTTGTTACACGGTAACTTAAGTGACACATTTTACACTAATCTCCTCTGTTTTTATTTTCGCTTGCAGGATTTGAGTTCGTGTTTCTGCAAGATAATTCTGGCCTGTGTAATTTATATTGAACAAATCCCCTGGGATCTCACATGGCAAAATCTACTTCCATAATTCACCTGACGTATTATTGTCATGAACTCCAGGACGATTACTGTGAGAGAATGCATCAAATTTTATTTCATTCACACACACTTCAGGGAGAAACACACACAGATACACACTCAAACACACACAGGTTTGTTTTACTATCTTAGCAAGGACATTACATAGACTTCCATTGATTTTATATCAGGTCAATGATATTTTCTTTCCCTGATATGACTTTTCTATTTATCATTGCTTTGGCACAAAATGCATTCAATGACGACATCTTTCAGTTTACATGCATTCTTTTCTCACATATACACAAACGCCACCAAAGGTTTATGTACTATACAGGCCAATTTGCACGTTTACATACTCTTTTCAAACCTGTTAAACTTAAGTTCAAAACCTAACAAAACACAAAAATGAATAAGACAGAAATTTGCAACATTAATACCATATTGAAGTATATTTTGAATCTAAAAAATCAAAAACTATCATAGCAATTAGATGTAAGTGCACATTCCCAAATTTCTATATATCCTAATTATTGTTGATGTATTTCATTTTTCCAGGAGTTCATTGCTTCTACCTTAAAATTAAATGCTAACAGTGTTTGTAAATTAATTGCACAAATTATTACATTATTTGCTAACTGCATTCTTCTAATATTGTAATTTTGACATGCATTCTCTGTAAAGCTGCTTTGAAACGATATGTATTGTGAAAAGCACTATACAAATAAATGTGAATTGAATTGAATTAAGTGAACACCTACATGTACACAAGTGTCTTTCGATTCATTACCATCCATTCAAAAGGGGAAAACTTGTGAATAATTTTGTACTGTAATGTAAACATGGGCTTTGTAACATATACTACAGTGAATTGGTGTCATTCAGCAGTTCAGAGTGTCATTCTTGTTTTGTAAAGAAATTCTGAAAAAAAATGGCCAAAGTATTGAAAAATGTGTCCTAGTGATTGTAAAAAATGCTGGTTGAGATGCTTTTGCCTTGTTACTGTAGACTGCTTAAATTTCTAAGTTGATTACGTGATCATCATTGATGAATCAGTCAATCTGTGTGTTTTTCTTCTGTTTCCACAGTAAATGTTAAGAGTTGAAGGGGGAAAATTTCTGTTTCTCATTAAAGGGATAGTTCACCCAAAAATGAAAATGTGATGTTTATCTGCTTACCTCCAGGGTATCCAAGATGTAGGTGACTTTGTTTCTTCAGTAAAACACAAATTATGATTTTTAACTCCAACCGTCTGTCAGTCGTATAATGCGTGTCAATGGGAACTCCATCTATAAGAGTCAAAAAAACATGCACAGACAAATCCAAATTAAACCCTGCGGCTCGTGACAGCACATTGATGTCCTAAGACATGAAATGATCGATTTGTGTGAGAAACCCAACAGTATTTATATCATTTTTTACCTCTAAAACACCACTATGTCCAACTGCCTTGAGCATTCCGTTAGTGAGGTCTGAACGCACTCTGATGCCGGAAGTGATCACTCGCGCTTATACTACTTTTAGAGGTAAAAAATGACATAAATATTGTTCGGTTTCTTGCACAAACCAATCGTTTTGTGTCTTAGGACATCAATGTGCCGTCACGAGCCGCAGGGTTTAATTTGGATTTGTCTGCATGTTTTTTTGACTCTTATAGATGGAGTTCCCATTGACACGCATTATACGACTGACAGACAGTTGGAGTTAAAAATCATCATTTGTGTTTTACTGAAGAAACAAAGTCACCTACATCTTGGATGCCCTGGGGGTAAGCAGATAAACATCAAATTTTCATTTTTGGGTGAACCATTCCTTTAAAACCTGTTCCAAAAATCTCATCATAAATCAGGATTAAATCATACATACTGTACCTCGGCTTCATCAGCGTAGATGGGGATGTCATGGAATGGAGAGATATATTTTCCCTCCACGTTTTCTGCGAAATTAGATAAAAGACCTTTTCAAAGCACCGTACTGTTCCTAAAATACTCAGAGATGAAAGAGATTTTCATCACTTTCTGATGTCTGACAGTGAGCACAGCATGGATTATTGTGATGTTTTGAACCCAAGACAGAATTCATTATGCTCAACACTTATGGATTCACCAAAAAGCTGATTTTCTCTGATACATGCTGATTGGTCACATAGCAACTGTAGTTACTTTCTCCTGTTACTGCCACCAGCAGATGCTGAACACTTTGTGTGTGTAGGTGTGTGTGTGCTTCACTGTGCTGTCCAGTCCATGTATTAAAAGAAGATGACTAAATATCTCTATGTATAAATATAAAGTGATAAAATGCTACTAGCCTACACGGGTCATTGCTCTGGCTGTCATGAAGCATCCTCTGTAACATTTATAAAATGAATATGCTTTGGTAATTTAAAGGTAGTGTTGGCAATTTTTTTTATATTTTTCTTATACTGGTTGAAACTCTCTTCACATCCTGATAGCGATCAATAATAGAAGTGGTCTAAATATTAAAAATGTAGGCTACACTATATTGCCCAAAGTTTTGGGACACCTGCCTTTATGTGCACATGAATGACATCCCATGCTTAATCCGTAGGGTTTAATATGGAGTTGGCCTACCCTTTGCAGCTATAACAGCTTCAGCTCTTCTGGGAAGGCTTTCCACAAGGTTTATGAGTGTGTTTGTGGGAATTTTTGACCATTCTTCTTGAAGCGCATTTGTGAGGTCAGGCACTGATGTTGGCGAGAAGGCCTGGCTCACAGTCTCCGCTCTAATTCATCCCAAAGGTGTTCTGTCGGGTTGAGGTCAGGACTTCCTCCACACCAAACTCACTCATCCATGTCTTTATGGACATTGCTTTGTGCATTGGTGCGAAGTCATGTTGGAACAGGAAGGGATCATCCCCAAATTGTTCCCACAAAGTTGGGAGCATGAAATTGTCCAAAATGTCTTGGTTTGCTGAAGCATTAAGAGTTCCTTTCACTGGAACTAAGGGTTCAAGCCCAACCCCTGAAAAACAACCCCACACCATAATCCCCCTCCACCAAACTTTACACTTGGCACAATGCAGTCAGGCAAGTACCGTTCTCCTGGCAACCTCCAAACCTAGACTCATCCATCAGATTTCCAGACAGAGAAGTGTGATTCGTCACTCCAGAGAACACGTCTCCACTGCTCTAGAGTCCAGTGGCGGCGTGCTTTACACCACTGCATCCGACGCTTTGCATTGGAAACCCATTCCATGAAGCTCTCTACACACTGTTCTTGAGCTAATCTGAAGGCCACATGAAGTTTGGAGGTCTGTAGCTATTGACTCTGCAGAAAGTTGGCGACTTCTGCGCACTGTGTGCCCCCGCTCTCTGAATTTACATGGCCTACCACTTCATGGCTGAGTTGCTGTTGTTCCCAATTCCTTCCACTTTGTTATGATACCACTAACAGTTGACCGTGGAATATTTATTAGTGAGGAAATTGCGCACTTATTGCGCAGGTGGCAACATATCACGGTACCACGCTTGAATTCACTGAGCTCCTGAGAGCGACCCGTTCTTTCACAAATGTTTGTAGAAGCAGTCCTGGGTGCTTAATTTTATACACCTGTGGCCATAGAAGTGTTCGGAACACCTGAATTCAATCATTTGAAGGGGTGTCCCAGTACTTTTGGCAATATAGTGTATATTCTGTGGAAGTATTACACTGTGTCCTAACCAGACGCGACACCACAAAACGCGATAAAATGTTTTTTTTTTTCCATGTTAATCATAGTATTTCTATTTTTCTGTGACGTCATGGCTGGAACAACAACACAAAGTATGACAATTATAATCTCAGGTAATGTTTATGTGCTTTATTTAATGTTAAAAGCATCTAATGTGAGTTTGAATATCATTTTGTGTAGGGATGCACCGGTTGACCGGCCATAAATCGGAACTGGCCGGTTTTTTGTATTTTTTTAGTCAGATTTTTCCGGAAGTGCGCCTGCGTGCACAGACTACATTTGGAATCATTCGCGAAACGACCTGCGTGAGGTGATCTGAGCGCAACGCCCTGACAGCTCCGGCAAGCGCGCGCTGTTGCAGGGGTAACCATGACTACTGTGGAAACGGGAAGAGAGGAGCTATGTGCGAGAAGCGGGGGGAAGAGAGAGGCAGATGCCATTTGATGCTGCAGGTAAACTGCAAACAGCCTTGGTTTTATTTAGTTTCACTGATAAAGACCTTTTTTCTTTACACCAAGTTTAAAAACGAAAACAAATGCTGAATGCGGATTAAGTAAAATCTTTGTTTGGAGTGTTGAATGTGTTTTGATTGTGTTGTTTGGATTGAGGAACTATGCAGTTGTTGCCTTTAAAATGACATGGTTACAGTTAATGTTTTCATTTAAGGTTTCAACCCAATTTAAAAACAAAAGCTAAATGCTTTTGTCAGTAGGCCTACCTATATATATATATATTGAATGTAGGCTATTTACTGCGCAGTTACTGCTGTTAATTTCAGATGGTTACAGTTATTGTTTTTAATAGCCAAAACCCAGTTTAGCCTGTTAAATACCAAATAAACATCTTGTTTATGTATACTTTCATTCTTTCTCGTTTGTTGCTTGATAAGAATAAAAAAAAAAATAAAAATCGGAAATCGGTATCGGAATTGGCCAGTTTGCTTGTAAAAAAATCGGTATCGGAATCGGCCATGAAAAATCATGATCGTGCATCCCTAATTTTGTGTGTCTTTTATAGCCGTACTAAAAGCAACAATGGACAATTCACCTCAGATCTTCAAAATTAATTAAAGGAAAAAAGAACGTTCAACCTGTCTGCTCGTTGTGAACAGACAAGTGTATTCTATGACAAAAATAGTTTCAGTGACTCAGTATGTATTTTTAATAATGCTGAAATGGTGTAATATTCATGAATTTGATTATGTACTTATCCATTTAGTTGGAGTGCCGAGCCCGCCCACACGCTCTTCTGATTGGCTTTGAGTTTTGATTGACATTATTGGGTCAAATAGTCGCTTCTGGTGTGGGCAGACAAATTGTTTTTTGCATGGTGTTTGGTTAGGACACGGTGTCATGACCAGTTCCCCTGCGTTCACACCATGTCATAACCGTAATTACAAAATGGCAACCCGTGACGTTCTACCCGAAGCTGTTCACGTCCTTAGACTCGGATTTTTGCCTTTCTATGTCAACACTATCAACACTGAAACAAATCTGCAGCAGTCAGTGGTACAAGTAAGAGCTCTTTAAGTTGTTTACGTTCATTATTATTATGTATTATTAATATTATGTGGTTTGAGACATGAGGTAATTTAACAGCTTCTCTCGTGATGCTCATGTCCTTTAAAGGAGACGTGGCTTAAGAGACGCTCTGAAGGGAGGGAGGGATCTCATGCTGTCAAAGCTAACTTGCTATCTAACCCTATTTTTAAGGAAGCATATATTTTCAGAAACCTGCTTTGTTCAAGATCACTTCGGCTTTGTTAATTAGGACTTGATGAGGTAATTGTCTTGCCTTTGTGTAAATACATTTAGTCTTTTCTCAGTGATTAACTTATATGAGCACATCAAAGTGGAAAGTTATATTGGACATAGGGAAAACTGACAAATCGAATATTAATTAAAACAACGTTTACACAACAATGTTTTGAGTGCAGAAAGATCACAAACATCTGCTCAAGTAGAGACATTATTTAAAATTCATCTGTGTTCATTTCATTCAAAACCAAATAATATAATTTACATCTTCAAAAAACTGAGTTTAATGTTTGATCTACTATATTAAGACTCATTAAATGTGCTGCATAACAGCAATGAGGCAAAGAGCACATCTCAAGTCTCAGTGCAGTTCTTTAGATTAATTATAAATCAAATCAAACTCTAGTGAGATCAATGATAGGATGTGCTGTGACACTTACTGAAGTAAACTCTGTAGTCTGGAGTATTGTCTCTGCCTCTCTCTTCCACGCTGAAGCTCATGCTTGTTGTTATTCTCGCTCTTTGAACTGCTGACTGCTGTTACTGACGGCTGTTGAGAAGCTGTTAAGCCAATAATCAGACTCTGATCCTGTGGAGGAGAGAGAGCGAATCATTTTGGGTAGAGGATATCTGCCAAAGTTCACCAAACTGATGCTTTCACATTATATAACATCTATCTATCTGACTGTCATTATATCTGTTAAATTATTATATGTTATGTTTGATATGAATTTGTCATGTACTCCAGTTAAGCCATATCACAGATATATTGTTCTCGTAGTATTACATCATCTACAGTAATAGCATTTGCTGAAGCTTTTAGATTATCAGCTGAGATTTTTGATAGTCTACCTCCTTTTATTGACACAAATGAGCTGTCTTTACTATTTGACTCTGTTTGTTCGGATATACTGGACCATATTGCTCCTTGTAAAATTAGACATCAGAAAGTCAAATCTTCCATGGGTAAATTAAATGATACAGTCATTAAGACAAGAACGTAGACGTGCGGACAGAAAATGGATAAGTTGCAGATTTCTTATATTATGCTGAGGGATTCTTTAACTAAATTTCAGGAAGCAGCAAAAATGGCTAGAGCAAATTATTTTTCTGAAATTATTGTAATATATTCTCACCAGCCTTCAGCTGCAAATTGTGAGAGTTTTTTTTATTGATAAAATCAATGGTATTCGCACTGCAATTGCACCAAAGAGGTTAGATCTTGGAGTTGTGTTTTCTCGGAAAACACCGAGATCATGGGTATGTTAAAGGTAATCCCAACAAGTCTCTTTACAGAAGTTTTTGATAGAATTGGTCCATACATTTTATTAATCATAAACAAAAGTCTGGCCAAGGGTTGTGTTCCACCGAGTTTGAAACATGCAGTAGTGGAGCCCTTGTTAAAGAAACCCGGCCTAGATCCATTTATACTATATTTATTCCTTTTATTGCAGAAAAGGTGGTGTTTTGTCAGCTTTCTTCTTTTTTAGCAGAGACTGACAATGGTTAAGTTTCAGTCAGGGTTAAGAACTGGTCATAGTACTGAATCCGCCCTTATTGGGGTATTAAACAATATTTTATTGGAAGTTGACTATGCAAATTGTCTTGTTAGACCTGAGCGCGGCTTTTGACACAATGGATCATACCATTTTGTTAGAGTTTTGTTGGGGTAAGTGTGGCTTTACATTGGTTCCATTCTTACCTGGAGGTAAGAACTTTTACTGTAAAGATTGGGAATAATTGTTCTTCAGCTGCTCCTGTAAGTTACGAGGTACCTCAGGGCTCTATTTTAGGGCTGTTTCTTTTTTCTATATACTTGATTCCACTGGGCTCGAAATTTAATAAATTTGGCATTTCGTATCATAGCAGAAAATAATCCAGCTGAAAATGCCTTGAGGAGGTGAAATGTTGGATGAACTCTAATTTTTTAATGTTAAATGATAAAAAGACTGAAATTGTGCTTTTTTGGGGAAAAAAGCACATTGTTTACTGGGACAGTTTTCATCCTGTGTAAAAAGTCATGCCACTAACTTAGGCGTAATTTTTGATTCTGAGTTAAATTTGATCATCAAATAAACACAGTAGAATTTTTTTTTCATTCAAATGAGGAGGAATGCAACATTGAAGTCAATTTTATCAAAGAATGATCTTGAAAATATTTAACATTTTCACGCTTGGATTATTGTAATGTGTTATATGCAGGGGTTTGTCAGTCATCCCTGTCGAGGTTACAATTGGTTCAAAATATAACTTCATATAACTACAATTCTGGCCACGTAAAATCAGAGAGCGAGGGCACACAGTGTGCAGAAGTCGCCAACTTTGTGAAGCCTCACATCACCAAGTGCAATGCACATCACCATGGGATGCAGTGGTGTAAAGCACGCCGCCACTGAACTCTAGAGCAGTGGAGACGTGTTCTCTGGAGTGACCAATCACACTTCTCTGCCTGACAATCCGATGGATGAGTCTGGGTTTGGCAGTTGCCAGGAGAATGGTACTTACCTGCAGGGGCGTCGGACTGGGGGGGTAAAGGGTACCGAGTACCCAGGGCCCGAGGCAGGGGGGGGCCCTTAGAAGTCAGTTTTCTATACATGCATATACATACACTAACATTTGTATAGCATTTATGTACAAATAAAAAAGTTCTTGTGCAAAACTAAACTTGTAGTTAGGCACTGGTTTGGTATAAAAAAAAAGTCATTTTCATGCTGTGCAGGGCCCCACCACCCCTCTCGAATCAATGTAAATGGTACGACCCGCAGGTCAGGTGCTTCTGCTGCGGACCTGCGGTGAATCAGTTAATGAGACAGGAGCTGGAGTTAGCCGTGATATGAACTAGGAAGACAGGGGAAGAGTCATGTCTTTCCTTAAGAAAGGAAAATCAGGGGCTCAAAAACGAAAAGAAAAGTAGATTAAAGAGAGAAAGGCAAATGAGGGCAAGCAGTTGCTCACTCAGTTTTTTGAAAAGAAAGGTGAGCTCCAAATGCTTCATCGAGCATTGACATTGTTTTAACATAAATATCTATTCCAGGTAGAATAGCATACATTTATGTTCGTACTCTATTTGAATAATATACCAATACTTTATAGTATCACACCCTACATAGCGAGCAAACAATATTTCTGGGTAAATAACGGAGTGAGAAGCAGACGGAGGCGGAGCTGGAGCTCAACACACTGCCACTCCAGGCAGCTGCGCAGCTTGTCGTCTCTTCTGCTGCAGTTCTCCCCAGAGTCAGAAGTTTACATGAAAACATTGTCCATTGTCAAAATCTAACACCCGCGAAAACACAGATCGTTAGCGCCTATTTTACCGCATTGTTATGCAAATTAGCTCGCGCACGCTCTTACATTAAATACAGGATTGTTCTCAGTTTAATGCACATCTTAATGATTGAAAATGACTTATTTTAAAACGTAATTCAAAGACTGAATGTCTAGTTTGGCGGTTAGTGTACCATGTGATTCTATAGTCTGCATTTATTTTAAACAGACAAATAATCAGCAATTAACTTGTACTTAGCCTACACTTTAAAAAAGGTATTGTGACAATAAAGGATATTTTAGCAACCATTTGAAGCCATATATTTCAGTTTCAGACAAAAATATATTAATCAGAGTGTGGCTTATTTTGTTTACATTTTAAAGGTGCCCTAGAATCAAAAATTGAATTTATCTTGGCATAGTTGAATATCAAGAGTTCAGTACATGGAAAAGACATACATTGAGTTTCAAACCCCATTGCTTCCTCTTTCTTATGTAAATCTCATTTGTTTAAAAGACTGTAATATAGTGGAGAGCTCGTGTGGCAGGGAGCACGTGATTTAAAGGGGCGGCATGCTGAAAAAATCAGTGTATAGTTAATGATGCCCCAAAATAGGCAGTTAAAAAAATTCATTAAAAAAAATCTATGGGGTATTTTGAGCTGAAACTTAACAGACACATTCAGGAGACACCTTAGACTTATATTACATCTTGTGAAAAAGCATTCTTGGGCACCTTTTAAGTGTTTTTATGATAAAAATGCAATACCCCACCCATTGGTATCACTATGGTATTTGGTACGGGGGCCCAGCGAGATGGTTTGTACCCAGGGCCCAAAATTTGGTGCTACGCCCCTGCTTACCTGACTGCATTGTGCCAAGTGTAAAGTTTGGTGGAGGGGGATTATGGTGTGGGGTTGTTTTTCATGGGTTGGGCTTGAACCCTTAGTTCCAGTGAAAGGAACTCTTAAAGGATTAGTTCACTTTCAAATTAAAATTTCCTGATAATTTACTCATCTCCATGTCATCCAAGATATTCATGTCTTCAGTTGAAAAGAAATTAAGGTTTTTGATAAAAACATTCCAGGATTTTTCTACTTGTAGTGGACTTCAATGGAGCCCAAACGGTCAAAATGACAGTTTCAGTGCAGCTTCAAAGAGCTCTACATGATCCCAGACAAGAAATAAAGAGTCTTATTTAGAGAAACTATCACTCATTTTCTAAACAAAAATGAAAATTTTATACATTTTAACCATAAATGCTTCTTCTCTATTAGAATTCCGGCAGTGTAGACACTGCTAAGTGTATTACTGCCCTCCACAGGTCAAAGTTTGAACTAAATTGTCATATACAATATGCTAGTGCAAGTATATAACAATTAGTTCAAACTTTGACCTGTGGAGGGTGATACACTTAGCAGTGTCTACACTGCTGGAATTCAAATAGAGAAGAAGAAGAGAGCTAGTTCATGATGAGCATTTATGGTTAAAATGTATAAAATTTTCTTTTTTTTTTTTTAGAAATGAGTGAAGGTTTCTCTAGATAAGACCCTTATTTCTCATCTGGGATCATGTAGAGCTCTTTGAAGCTGCACTGAAACTGTCATTTTGATCTTCAACCGTTTGGGCTCCATTGAAGTCCACTATATGGAGAAAAATACTGGAATGTTTTCATCAAAAAACCTTAATTTCTTTTCAACTGAAGAAAGAAAGACATGAACATCTTGGATGACATGGGGTGAGTAAATTATGAACTAATCCTTTAATGCTTCAGCATTCGAAAATTTCATGCTCCCAACTTTGTGGGAACAGTTTGGGGATGGTCCCTTCCTGTTCCAACATGACTGTGCACCAGTGCACAAAGCAAGGTCCATAAATACATAGATGAGCGAGTTTGGTGTGGAGGAACTTGACTGGCCTGCACAAAGTCCTGACCTCAACCCGATAGAACACCTTTGGGATGAATTAGAGCGGAGACTGTGAGCCAGGCCTTCTCGCCAACATCGCTGCCTGACCTCATAAATGCGCTTCAAGAAGAATGGTCAAAAATTCCCACAAACACACTCATAAACCTTGTGGAAAGCCTTCCCAGAAGAGCTGAAGCTGTAATAGCTGCAAAGGGTAGGCCAACTCCATATTAAACCCTACGGATTAAGAATGGGATGTCTTTAAAGTTCATGTGCACGTAAAGGCAGGCTCCCCAAAACTTTCTCTATATCTTTATCTATCTTTTATGGTTCACTTCATCTGCAGCAGCAGACAATCTTATCTAAAGAATGCTTCTAAAAGAAAAGCATTATTCTCCTCAAGCTCTTCCTGCTCGACTCCTGCAGTCTGAGACCTCAATATCCTTGTGTTTGATTCAGTCTGTATAAAACAGTGGCTCTCAACACTCTGACCTTCACACGTGCTTCTTATTTTCTCCGTCCCTGCCGCAGTGCTGTATCCTGAGGGCAGGTCGGCACGCGGATCGCTCGGTTAGCACATCACCATGTGTAAATGTCAGTGTGTGAGAGGAAGACTCTCCACCGAGAGCAGTGGGTGGGATAGATGGGAGTTTAGCGCAAAGCCAATTACACCCGGATTACCCAGAGAGCTCCAGCTGGTGTACGTACTATGATTTCACCAGGACTCTTTGATAAGGTGCTTATATAAGCTCATTTTTAACCTAGTAACATTATAGATAGTAACACAGACTATAAATAAACAGGCAGGGGAGGTTCTTCCTCATTAGAGTGCAATTGAACAGTCAAATCTGTGTCACGGATTGTGTAGTAAGAACGTTGACGAAAATGGATGCGAACAGTTCAGTGCTGTATTTACAGACACGTTTGTCTGAACTCTTCTAGAAGTGCAGTCAGCAGGGTTTAATGAAGTCCCACTGAGTGCAATTAAAAACAGTATAAAGTTGAATATATTGCACTTGTATCTGCAGAATCTACTATAATGGGATATTTTATCATAATAATGAAGTGAACATGGAGTGAATTTTAAAGAATTTCTCTACTTTGGTTTGACTGGATTTAAAGTCCCTTTCAAGAAAAGTCTGTTCACTCATTGGCAGCCATTTTGCAACACCTCCTATCAGCTATTTCGGGCATCCAAGACCAAGGCCCAATCCCAATTCTACCCCTTACCCCTTCCCCTTTCCCCTTCCCCTTTGTTTCGCGCGTTCACGTGAAGGGGTAGGGGTGTCCCAATTCTCATTTGGTTGGAGGGGAAGGGGTAGGGGGAAGGGCCAGGTAGCCCTTCAAACGAAGATTTTTCGGGACCACACTTCAGACGAAGGGGTATGATAAATTTCCAACATGGCCGACCGAGCGAGCAGAGAGACCCATAAATGTAAGTATTTTTTTATGGTAAACAGTATTTTAGTAATAAATAATCACTTGTTTTATGTTGCCTTTAATCTTGTGTTCATGTATACGGTTATGTTCTCCGAAAAAAGATTTGTTAAAATCGCTATGAAAACAGTTCGCTAATGTTTTTTACTTTATGATAGTTCCACAACATATTTTTTTATATTTTATGGAAACCCGCGTTGATTTGACAACATAAATTCAAATCCGGTGGCAGCTAACTTGTCTTTTTGCCGCATGCCTGATTAATGTATTGTTTTGTTGTGGTTACGTCCATGAATATGTGTACGTTACTTGATATAAACAAAAAGTGCATTCAGTTTGCGTGCTTATTCATATGTTCTGCATCAACCAGGGACTCCTGAGGAAACACGCAGACTCGTCTCTTTTGTCTTATGCGAAGACAAATCATACATATTTTCATTGTATTAAAGTATTGAGGCAAAACAAAAATACCTGAAATCCGAAGCGCTGCAGCCATCGATCTGATCGTAACCTATTGGTTGGTATACACCGGTTTTTAAACTTTTTTTTTTTAGCGCGACCCTTTTTATTAACGAGACCCATAAGCATATACAACCATGTAGCTAAACAAGCCAAAACGAATTATTAAAAACGAAACTGAAGGTAAACCTGCGTTGCTCTCATGGTTAACGTTACCTCTCTCTTTCGGTGAAGTGGAGCAGCTGCTCTTGCTCAATGGCACGGATTGCACTATGGACTATTGTACCTTTTGTATATTTTATTTTTTTTAACAGTATTTTATTTTTTTATAATGAACAAGCTGCGATGTCAGGTTTCCACTGCTTTGTTGTGTGTGTGAGGCGCGGGCGCGATCAAACAGCTGTCTTTGCAGGGAACTTGCCTCATCGTCATGGCAACGGTTCGTGGCCAGGTCAGATTACGTCAGAGTTTGTTGCCGTCTGTTGGAAAACTGTTCACACCGCGCAGACATTCCACGACCCGACAAACGCCGATTAAACATGTTCAGTCGGGTGAAAACCAACTCCGACCGACGCCAACAGGGGTATCACACCGATCCAACAGACGAGTTTGTTGGCTGTTGTCGGTGCGGTGTGAATTGGCCTTTAGAAGTGTGTGATAAACATCGGCGCATCTATGACGTAGGAGCTAGCGACGACTTATGATGACGTGTAACGGTCTAGTAGTGGTGTCCCATTTCTTAGGGGAATATTTTCAGCCCTACCCCTTGACACTCTGTTTCAAGGGGCAAGGGGAAGGGGTAGGCGTAGGGGGAAGGGGAAGGGGAAGGGGTATAAAATAGAATTGGGATTGGGCCCAAGTCCTACCTATTTGAATTGGGGAATCCTGAAATCTCCAAAACTGTTTGTCAAACTCACAATTAAATAACATATCTCAAATCAGCAACAAAATCTAGACTTGAACTGTCCCATAAATGTTGTTTCTTATGCTCATTTAGAGGGTATGCACGTGACGTCACCGTCGACCGTTAAGACTACGGTTACGCCCACTGAGCGGCACAAAGACTGAGCGGCAGCATTGGTTTTCAGTGTGAATGCTGCGAAAAACACACAAAACACATCCAAAACGGGAAAGAGCTTTGTGATTGACTGTACAAATAGCTTTGACACAAAATCTGAGGTATATTTTTACAGACTCCCAAAAGCTACAGAAAAAAAGAAGCAAATGGATCACTGCAATTCACAGAAACGGCTGAACTACAGGCAGAGAAACATGGATTTGCTGTTATCATTTTGTGTCAAAATGTTGGATTTTGGGGTAAAATCATACAGTATATCTTGTATTGTAATATATTGTGTTGTCAACTCGTCAATTAAATATTTACCACCTTATATTCTGCATAATTGGGTGTTTTTCAATAAACACTGACAAAACTATACAAGTTTTAGGACTGGATGAAATTACAATATATATAACATTGATGAAAGTGATCACTCGGATTTAAACCTACCTATATTGCAGTTATATAAATCGTTCACAGGCAGATTTGCTTTATGTATTTCCCCGGCGTCGAAATCAGGCACCTATAAATGTCAGTAAACACGACTCCTGGCTGCATGTCAATATCCATGGATTAGGTTTATTTGACAGGTCACAAGGAACACTTTCGAGCCCAACCTTTAGTGTAATCGTTTGTTTTACTCGCGTTTTCGCAGTTTCCTCTATTAAATCCAGTCATGAAGCAGCTCTTTTGCCACTCAGTCCAGCTGAGGGAGCGCGTTTCGGCGGGAAAAACGTCGATGCATACCCTTCGCTTCTAACGGCCGCTGCAATGACGCGATGACTTTACCAGTCGGCGATTGGCTCTTATTTAGAAGGCGGGACTTATTCCGCCATTTTGCGCGTTGCACTTTCTCCCATTCAAAACAATACGAGTGACGCGTCTTGAACCGTCTTTCTACATTGTCTGACTGGATGTTTATTTTTCCTGGCGCTTCCCTACAGGAAGTGACATAATTTTAGAGGGAAACCAGCAGCACAAACATCAGTAAGTCTCTCTAAAACATCCCACCCTATTTGATCAAATTACACAAATCAGATTGATAATATGTTATTTTAAAAGGTGGTTGAAAATAAACAAGTTGAAATGTTATTAATAACAAGAGATTGATGAAAGTTTTGTTATACTCTTTCATCTCTTCAAATATGCATGTATCCACCTATTTTCTTTTGTTAAACTTACATAACTTACACATGTATGTATTATTATTTTACGTGACAGGATTAGTGTGACCTCTCGCAGTAAAGTAGTCATTTTCACTCATCTGTTCAGAGAGTTTGGTATAATAGAATATATAGTGTCAAGTATGTGTTTCATTTCGGAGCGCAGTCAGATCTGAATGTGAGGGATGAACAAAAGTGTTCACAGTTAATCCCATCACAGTTACTCACTGACCTTTCACACAAAACCACTGCACATAAGACCGGGGCTAGTTGTCACAGGGTGAATATTGCACTAATGCTTGTTTTGTCCATCAGTGGCTTTGTGTGTTGGTTTTAGATATCTAGAATAATGTAAGTGATATAAGATGACACAAGACAAGAGTCATGGGAGAAGATTGAACTGTGTTCAGGTCGGGGCAAGTTGTCACATGGACATTTAAACTGTTGTAGTTTTAGTTTGTTTACAATTTCTGTAGGCAAAAAACAATCTTAACTTTTCCATTTTTGCATTGTTTAATAATTGTTTTACTGTCTGAAAACCTATATATATATATATATATATACATTTTTTGCAGGCAGTTATGTTGAAACTGGTTTCACTCAAGCAAAACCTGTGACAACTAGCCCCGGTCTCCCATATATATTCTCTGTAACTTTGTTGATTTGAGTTGAACAGTTTAAAAAGATTCCTCAAAGATGATTAGTTCATATGTTTAAAGTTTTGCTTTAAAAATTCATATTTGTTGTTTTGTGAACTGTCAGGTATTTCCACAAAGCATTACTTGCGTGTGAGTTTTGGCAACTTAATTTTCAGTTCTGAAGGAGCAAACAGACACTTCACAGGGTGAATCGCAATTGCTATTTGTTTTACAGAGCAGATAGTTTTACATACATCTGTATACCAAACAACACCATATCATCAGAACAGCACAGCAGACACTAACACAATCCTCACTAGCACATATCAGTCCATGAATAATTTAATACATTCACAGTTTGTCTTGTACTTAATTTAATGTGTGATGCTCATATCTGCAGCATGCACCGGTCTGATAAAGGAAATAGATTGTCGTGCCAAACCCAAAGGATATTTTCAGTGCAACGAAAGTGGATCGTGATTTACACTTTTAAACAGTCATGGCAGTAACTCATATATGAACCGTGCAAGTCAGATGAACAGGATGAATATGCATTGAATTGTTAATTTTGAGGAAACTATTCCTGCGATTATCAAATCACGCCGGCTGCACTTTAATGAAATAAATATATGAGCTGCGTGTTTTAATGAAGCACATCACTGTTCATTTGCACACACTGAAAATAATAAATAAATAATAATAAATAAATAACATAATAACAATATTTTTATTTTCTGAATTATGAGATTAAAAATCAATCATTAGATTGGGAATTATGACAAAAAAATTGAAATGATGACATAAAGAACTGAAATTATGACACACCAGTCATAATTATGACAAAAAGTTGAAAATAAAATGTCTTTATTTTTTCTTTTGTTATAATTTTGACGACTTATTTTTTCAAAATTTCAAAATTGTAATTATGGCATTGAATGCCATAATATGAAAAAAAAAATCTAAATTATGAGATGGAAATGTCAAATAATGACATAAGTCAAAATTATAAATTATGAAATAGTAATGTAAGAAAAAAATCATACTTTGGCAAATAATAATTAAACAATTATACATATAGTTAAAAAGTTAGAGATTAAGAAAAGTCATTCTGACTTTTTTATCTCAATTTTAACTTCTCATAATTCCATAATTTTGTTTTAATTTTGGCTTTTTAATGTCATAATTTTGACTTTTATTTCATAATCGGCCCTTTTCCAGCACGCGAGCAAAAAAATCATGTTTGTTAAATCAAATCAGTCAAAATAATGACATGAAAGTCTAAATTATGACAAAATTATGAAATAAAAAGTCAGAATTATGAGATTAAAATTGAATCATGAGATTAAAAATTGGAATTGTGACAAAAAAGGTGAAATTGACATAATTATGACAAAAAGTTGAAAATGAAATTTTTTTTTTTCTTTTATAATTTTGACAGCTTTTTGTCAAAATGATAACATACTAAATTAAAATTATGGCATAGAATGTCATAATATGACAAAAACCCAAATTATGAGATGAAAACCTCAAAATAATGACATAAAAAGTAGAAATTTTGACAAATTGTCATAACTTTGGCAAATAATAATTAAACAATTATACATATAGTTAAAAAGTTAGAGATTAAGAAAAGTCATTCTGATTTCTCATAATTACATAATTTTGTTTTAATTTTGACTTTTTAATGTCATAATTTTGACTTTTATTTCATAATTTGGATTTTTTCATAAATTTGATTTATTACTTAATAATTTTGACATTTTAATCCCATACATTTTAATAATCCCATTTTTGCCTTAACATTTTGTTTTTTACAATTTTAATAATCTCAGAATTTAGATTTTTTTAATCTTGTCATTTTGACTTTTAATCTCATAATTATGACATTTTATGTCATCATTTTGACTTTTTCATCTCATAATTTGGAATTTGACATTCATAATTTCAACTTGATCTCAAAATTATGACTCAGTATGTTATCATTTTGACCAAAAAAGTTGTCAAAATTATAACAAAAGAAAAAAACTTTTTTCAATGTCAACTTTTTGTCATAATTATGATTTACTGTGTCATAATTTCAGTTCTTTGTCATAATTTCAACTTTTTTAGTCATACTCTCATAATTGTGATTTGTAATCTCATAATTCTGACTTTTTATGTCATTTTAAAATAATATTATAATATAATAATATTGTTTTATAGTAACTTTTTATAATAATAATTATAATTATTATTATAGTCATATTGATATATACTGTATTCAAAAAATTGGACCAAACTTTGCATCACTATAAACAAGCATAACAAACCTGGAGCTTTTTAAAACATTGACTTTTTTATCACAAAAATTGCAATTCCATTTTTTCGTGCAGCCTTGCTTTTTTTTTTTTTTGCATTTGGTGTGTTGCCGGCATGTGCCGTCGAGTGTTTGAAACGCTCCTTCAGTCCAGATCCTCCAGCACCAGCTCATCCTGCTGCTGTCCGGTGCAGAAATCTCTCCTGTCGTGACCCTGAGCGTTCGTCCCGTCTCCGTCCGCAAACACACGGTTGTGTTTCCAGGTGCCGTTGCGTCGGGGCTGCGGCGGCGGCGGCTCCACCACACACATGCCGAACTGAAACGCCGCCTGAAATCCACGGCGGAAGTTCTCGTTGAAGTAGCCGTAGACGATGGGGTTCACGCTGCTGTTGAAGAAGGCCAGCCAGTGGGCGAACGGGAAGATGTAGACGGCCACCAGGTCCAGCTGAGCGTTGGACAGATTCCCGTAGTCCGTCAGCATCATGAGGATCCAGAGAGGCAGCCAGGACACGGTGAACAGCAAGGCCACCATCAGCAGCATGTTGACCACCCGCAGCTTCCTGCGGAAAACCCTGCGGCTCTCGTCCTCCGCGTGCGCGTCTCGGATGGAGGCGGGCGATTTGACCAGCTTGACGGCGATGCGCGTGTACATGATGACGATGAGCGTGACCGGAGCCAGGTAGATGTGCGAGAACAGGACGGTGGTGTAGATCTTCCTCATGCTCCGGTCGGGCCAGGCCTCCCAGCAGGTGTACAGGGGGTACGTGATGTTGTCCCGGTCCACCATGAAGTGCAGGACGTCCCGGGAGACGGTCAGCGTGACGGCCGAGGGGCACATGATGGCGATGGCCAGCGCCCAGATGAAGGCGATGGTGATGATGGCCTGACGCTGCGTCAGCTTCCTCTGGAACGGATACACGATGCACCGAAACCTAGAAGAGAGGAAGAGGTTATCTGAGCGGCCCTTTTCCAACACGCCAGCAAAAAAATAATGTTTTGTAAATCAAATCAGTCAAAATAATGACATAAAAGTCTAAATTATGACAAAATTATGAAATAAAAGTCAGAATTGTAAGAATAAAAATCAATCATGAGATTAAAAATGGGGAATTATGACAAAAAGGTTGAAATTATTACATAAACTGTCATAATTATGAAATAAAAAGTCAGAATTATGAGATTAAAATTCAATCATGAGATTAAACAATTGGAATTATGACAAAAAAAAGATGAAATTGACATAATTATGACAAAAAGTTGAAAATGTCTTTTTTTTTCTTTTATAATTTTGACAGCTTCTTGTCAAAATGATAACATACTAAATTAAAATTATGGCATAGAATGTCATAATATGACAAAAACTCAAATTTTTGACAAATTGTCATAATTATGAAATAAAAAGTCAGAATTATGAGATTAAAAAACAATCATGAGATTAAAAATGATGACGCACCAATTCATAATTATGAGAAAAAGTCATAATTACTTTTTTGGTCAAAATTATAACATATTAAGTTATAATTATGAGATATATGAAATAATAACATAGAATGTCATAATATGACATAAAAATCCAAATTATGAGATTGAAAAGTCAAAATTGTGACACAAAAAGTTCAAATTTTGACATTAATTGTCATAATTATGAAATAAAAAGTCAGAATTATGAGATTAAAAATCAAAATTATGAGATTAAATTGGGAATTATGACACATAAAAGTTGCAATTATGACATAAAGAATTGAAATTATGACACACCAAATCATAATTATGACAAAAAGTTGAAAATGAAATGTCTTTTCTTTTGTTATAATTTTGACAACTTTTTTTTTGTAAAAACAAATTATAACGTTATAATTATGAGATTAAAAAAAAGAAAATGTACATTATAAATTCCAAATTATGAGATGAAAATTTAGACATAAATTGTCAGAATTATGAAATTAAAAAAAATGGGAATTATGACAGAAAAGTAAAGAACTGAAATTATGACACACCAAATAATTATGACAAAAAGTTGAAAATGAAATGTATTTTTTTATTTTTATTTTGACTACTTTTTTGGTCAAAATTATAACATACTAAGTTATAATTATGAGATAGACGGAATTATGACATAGAATGTCATAATATGACATAAAAATCCAAATTATGAGATGAAAAAGTCAAAATTATGACATAAAATGACCCAAACAAGCATTTTTTAGAGTGCAGAGAATTGAGATTTCCTCCTCAAAAGCACTTAATTATAACAACCAAGTTCAGTTCCAGCGAACGAGCGGATACACTGATTATAAACCCTGAGCTCACACCGACTCGTGGAGGCTGAGGAAACCAGCGGATCACATTGAACCTGGCAATTTCTACCTCTGTGAACAATATGTACTAGACAGTCGGTGAACAGACTGTGGGCGATTCATGGACGTGACGTCTGAGGACGAGACCAGAGCATGAGACTCAGTAAATTACTGCTTTGTTAAAAACAAAAGACTGTGTCACAAAAATGTGAAATAACCATCAGATGCTTTATGTTTGTAAAGCTGTGTGTGTGTGTGTCAGGTCTGTTGCATCAAGCTCTCATCTTCTACTTTTAAGGGCTTTTAAGACTGTTTTGACTTGCTTTCTTCTGTTCGACACAATGGAAATGCTCATCTTTTGTTCTTTTCCAAACAAAGCCAGCATATATTGAACTGTCAGTGTCTAAAATGCATGTTTTAATGCAGTATACTGCGAGTCTTCTGTCACATGATGGCTGAATGTTTTTGCGTTTCACAGAAGAAAGGATTTTTTTTTAAAGCTGAAGTATGTTTTGGAGTCAGCTTTTCTACTTCAAAATTTCACATTTAATTCAGTGTGTTACCTGCTGTTTGTGAAATTGACTACCAATTTCTACACCAGTTTTGAAGGCCAGTAAAGGAGGCCAGAATGACCATTTGGCCTAATTATGAAAGAAGCACATTGTGTTGATGTTGTTTTTTGGCTCTACTAGAACAGGTTGATTATTTTCCTCATATTCTCATTTTTGCAGCTCCTCTCTTCCCAGTCTGTCAGTAACGCTCTGTCTCTATGAAGCCCCTCCTTCTGAAAAGCACAATGTGCTCTGATTCTGGCCAGTTGATAATACCTAATATCAAATGTACTGGTTTTGCATGTACAGTACTAGATAGCTTGCATCATTATAGCTATAGAGTTTCATCCTGAAGAGGGTGTTTGTAATCCTGTGTGAAATGCAGGCGGGTGAGAGTTATTAACCTTTCCACTGCGATCGCCACCAATGTGAAGACCGACGCGGAGACTGAAGCTCCCTGGACGAGTCCACTCATTTTACAGATCACTACATCAAACGGCCAACCTGCGGCAGAAATAATGAGAGCAGGGAGAAGAGCACTTCATATACAGCTCACAGAAAACACATTTCTGCACCTCAAACCAAACAGCTGTGAGGCGAATTCATAACATTTCATTTGAAGCAGCAATGTGTTTGAAAACCAGAGGAAAATGACAGGTGTGCTGTCATTTGTGAGTGAAAAACAACTCTTCCCATGATGCTTATTCACAAGTGTGATCAAAACGATAAAACTGACCATAAGTCATTGATTTTAAGTATAAAACTCTCACTATGGTGAGAGATTCACTTTATAGTGGTGCAGTTCTTTTGGTGAGATTTCTGTTTACATGGTAATGCTAACTTCCCTAATTGGTGGAGCTTGGGATTATGGGTAGTGTAGTTCTCCACTGGTAATTCCACTGATAAACAGTTTTGAAATCTCATTGGCTTGCAAATATAATTACTGAGGTACTCACGGCTCATGGTAAGTTTTGCATTTTATATCATTCTTAAAAATCAGTATTTAAGTGTATGGAAGCTTGTTTCCGGCATGAAATAAAAAATAAAAAAGGTAATTGTGACTTTTTATCTCGCAATTCTGACTTTTTTTCTCAGAATTGTGTTATATAAAGTCATAATTGTGTGATATAAAGCCATAATTGTGTGATGTAAAGTCATAATTGTGTGATATAAAGTCGGAATTGCGAGTTATAAAGTCGAAATTGTGAGTTATAAAGTCGAAATTGCGAGTTATAAAGTCAGAATTGCGAGTTATATTCGGAATTGCGAGTTATAGAATCGGAATTGCGAGTTATAGAATCGGAATTGCGAGTTATAAAGTCAGAATTGCGAGTTATAAAGTCGAAATTGCGAGATATAAAGTCGGAATTGCGAGTTATAAAGTCGGAATTGCGAGTTATAAAGTCGAAATTGCGAGTTATAAAGTCGGAATTGCGAGTTATAAAGTCGGAATTGCGAATTATAGAGTCGGAATTGCGAGTTATAGTCGGAATTGCGAGTTATAGTCGGAATTGCGAGTTATAGAATCGGAATTGCAAGTTATAAAGTCGAAATTGCGAGTTATAAAGTCGGAATTGCGAGTTATATTCAGAATTGCAAGTTATAGAATTGGAATTGCGATTTATAGAGTCGGAATTGTGAGATATAAAGTCAGAATTGCGAGTTATAAAGTCAGAATTGCGAGTTATAGAATCGGAATTGTGAGTTATAAAGTCAGAATTGTTAGTTATAGAATCGGAATTGTGAGTTATAAAGTCAGAATTGTTAGTTATAGAATCAGAATTGCGATTTATAGAGTCGGAATTGCGATTTATAGAGTCGGAATTGTGAGATATAGAGTCAGAATTGCGAGTTATAGAATCGGAATTGCGATTTATAGAGTCGGAATTGCGAGATATAAAGTCAGAATTGCAAGTTATAGAATCAGAATTGCGATTTATAGAGTCGGAATTGCGATTTATAGAGTCGGAATTGCGAGATATAAAGTCAGAATTGCAAGTTATAGAATCAGAATTGCGATTTATAGAGTCGGAATTGCGATTTATAGAGTCGGAATTGTGAGATATAAAGTCAGAATTGCGAGTTATAGAATCGGAATTGCGATTTATAGAGTCGGAATTGTGAGATATAAAGTCAGAATTGCAAGTTATAGAATCGGAATTGCGAGTTATAGAGTCGGAATTGCGAGTTATAGAATTGGAATTGCGATTTATAGAGTCGGAATTGTGAGATATAAAGTCAGAATTGCAAGTTATAGAATCGGAATTGCGAGTTATAGAGTCGGAATTGCGAGTTATAGAATTGGAATTGCGATTTATAGAGTCGGAATTGTGAGATATAAAGTCAGAATTGCGAGTTATAAAGTCAGAATTGCGAGTTATAGAATCGGAATTGTGAGTTATAAAGTCAGAATTGTTAGTTATAGAATCGGAATTGTGAGTTATAAAGTCAGAATTGTGAGTTATAAAGTCAGAATTGCGAGTTATAAAGTCAGAATTGCGAGTTATAGAATCGGAATTGTGAGTTATAAAGTCAGAATTGTTAGTTATAGAATCGGAATTGTGAGTTATAGAGTCGGAATTGCGAGATATAAAGTCAGAATTGCGAGTTATAGAATCAGAATTGCGATTTATAGAGTCGGAATTGCGATTTATAGAGTCGGAATTGTGAGTTATAGAATCGGAATTGCGATTTATAGAGTCGGAATTGCGAGATATAAAGTCAGAATTGCAAGTTATAGAATCAGAATTGCGATTTATAGAGTCGGAATTGCGATTTATAGAGTCGGAATTGCGATTTATAGAGTCGGAATTGCGAGATATAAAGTCAGAATTGCAAGTTATAGAATCAGAATTGCGATTTATAGAGTCGGAATTGTGAGATATAAAGTCAGAATTGCGAGTTATAGAATCGGAATTGCGATTTATAGAGTCAGAATTGCGAGATATAAAGTCAGAATTGCAAGTTATAGAATCAGAATTGCGATTTATAGAGTCGGAATTGTGAGATATAAAGTCAGAATTGCAAGTTATAGAATCGGAATTGCGATTTATAGAGTCGGAATTGTGAGATATAAAGTCAGAATTGCGAGTTATAAAGTCAGAATTGCGAGTTATAAAGTCAGAATTGCGAGTTATAAAGTCAGAATTGTTAGTTATAAACTCAGTTCTGAGAAAAAAAGTAAGAATTGCAATTCTTAGAAACAGTTTATATCTTGTAATTCTTACTTTCTAAGATGCAATTGTGTTTGTATCTTGCAAAAAGCCAGAATTGTGAGGGAAAAAAAAAATCGCAATTTATTTTTTATTTAGTAGCGGAAAAAGCTTCCATATAAGGGTTCACATACTTTACCTGTTAAAAATCAAAACTATTAAAATAATTAATGAATGTTTTTTTTTTTTTTTTAAATATCCATTTTATCTGGCATTAGTTTTGACAGCAGCCACAATTTGTCATGAATTTTCCTCAATTACAAGAATTTCAAAATTGTTCCTGCATTTAAATATGAAATAATTCTCTATTCTATTTGACATGACTGTTCATGTTTCTTTTGTGTCTGACAGTGTTGACACATTGATTTACAGCAAGAAAACAGACATTTTGTGTGTAAACTTGAAGAAGCAGGAGGCAGTGCCAAAAACAATCAAATTCGTCATTACATGTTAAATATTAATCAAATGAATGAGATTTTAATGATCTGCTGCAGCTCACTAATTGTGATATCTGTGTTTAAATCGCAGCAAGTCAACAAAATCAGATGGCATACGGTTGCTTTACACAACACATGGTCTGTATGCAAATTATGAACAACAAAGGACTTAATCTGAGTCAACAGCATGTAATTATGACATCATGCATACAATGCATATGTAAATCTTGTTTTCATTTGCTGAGCGGCTGAAGTGACTCATTTCCTGCTGTTGACACCGTCTGCAGTAAGAGCACAAACACACACTGTACTGTGAACTGCTTTAAAAGCCTTGCATTACATTTCTTGTTTTTTTTCTTCCTTTTCTTTGCTTCACCTTGACAGTAATGACTGCATGAAAGCACAGAAGTTGTGTTCATTATACAAGAGTTACCTTAATTACGCACAGGTACAAGCTGCTGCTACCTGCTCTGACTGTTGTATTCATTCATTATTGTATTCATACATTCATTCATGTACTGAAAAGACTCAATAACACATATGCATATGTGTTTTTTTGCCAAGTATCATAATTGATCCATCAGGCATTTACGGCTCATATAACATCATTTACCTGTGATCAGATTGTCCACCAGCGTGATGGGAAGGCATAAGATGCCCACTAGCAGGTCGCTGATGGCCAGGTTGAGTATGAAGATGTTGGTGACGGTTCTCATCTGCCTGTTTTTCAGCACGATGAAGCACACCAGGATGTTTCCCACCATGCACAGCGAGAAGATGAGCACATAGGCCAGGATGAAGACGGTGGCCACCACGAGCGAGTGCTGGTAGTACGGTAAGAGCGTGATGTTCCTGCTGTCGTTGAAGAGCGAGGTGTGGTTAACGCTGATGTTCTCGGTGTAAAGGATGTCGAGATCCATTGCTGAGAGAGTTTCTGAATCTAAGGCAGAAAACAGACGTTTACTCAGATTGACTCATGCAGAAAATGACTGGATGATTCACTGCTGAAAATGACTTTGTTTCTTAAGGTTTTCGTCTTGTTTTCCAGTACAAACATCTAAACATTCTAAAATCAAGATGCATTTACTTGAGATGCAACATGACAGATAAAAAGTCTTGTTTTCTGAAAAACTAATGAAAATGAAACAAAAATATCTGCCAATGGGGTCAGAAAAATTAACTTTTCTCTTTGAATCAAGTATTTTTCTGATCCATTAGCAGATATATGTTCTTGTTTTAAGCAATTAACTTGATGCATTAAGCACAAGATGGCATGAATATTTATTGAGATTATATATAAATACAGTTTTTCAATTCATTGATGCATTAAGCACAAATGGATGAATAAATTTATATTGATTATTTACTAATGTATATAATACAGTTTTTCAGTTCATTGATGCATTAAGCACAAATGGATGAATAAATTTATATTGATTATTTACTAATGTATATAATACAGTTTTTCAGTTCATTGATGCATTAAGCACAAACAGATGAATAAATAAATGAAAATTTATTCATTGATTATATATTTAGTGCTGTCAAATGATTAATCACATCCAAAACAAAAGTTTGTGTTTACATAATATATGTGTGTACTGTGTATATTTATTATGTATATATAAATACACAAACATGCATGTATCTATTTAACAAAAATATATTTATTTATAAAATATTTATATTTATATTTAATCTAAATTATATCTAAATATATAAAATACATTTATATATTAAATATAAATTAAATGTAATATAAAAATAAATTAAAAATTATAATTATATATAAAATAAATTATAATATATATATATATATATATATATATATATATATATATAAAATTTATTTTTATATTTTATATATAATTATATGTATATTTTATATATAATTATACAAACGGATAAATATTTCTATATAATATATATAGAATTTACCAGCTTACTTTAAAGATTATCTGATTCAAGTATGAGAAAGATTTGAGAAGTTTTTACGAAAACTCAAAATGGTAGTGCACGGTAGGCATATATTAGCAACATTAATCTAATTTAAGGTTCGATTCACAGGGAATGCATGAACTGAAAAAAACAATGTGTAGCTTGAATGCAATGTAAGTTGTTGAAATGTTCCTGTAAATGTTTTGCACTCAAATACTGTGCTAATCCTGATTGCGAAGCAGAGTTTTGGCATGTAATAGCGTTTGAGCTGAACTAAGCTGAATTTGAGCGTTTTCTGACAGGGAATGTAGCTGTATCTGAGATAAACAGGTCTAAACTTCGACCTGCTGCATGACAGCATCTCCTGGGTCTCTTAGTTGCAGCATGAATGAAATCAACTTCCCACAGCGAGCACACGGGCATCAGTGCTCCCAAAATGACTTTAACTGCTAGAAATAAGTGACGGTGAGTGCTCTGTGTGTCGTCTATTTAGTGATAATCCGAGAGCAATCTGTCTCGCCCCTGCAGCGGGTATTTCAGCCTCACCTGAGCGGGCGTATGCACTAAAAACAGCTGCATGCTTAGGTTATGTGAGCCAAACTTTTTCATGTTGTTGATTTGAGTCTTGATGCCGCAGACAGACGATAACTGGAGAGGGACACCACACCGTTTCAGTTTGACACGACACCGTTGCTGGAAATTATAGATCACTGTCACCAGTGCCGGCGGGCGGGTTAATTTGGCGCCTCTGTGTCAATGAGCAATATTGCACTCTCGTACTCCTTTAAATATTCATTGTCATGGGAACCATCAAAGTGTCTCACCTATTGCTTCTTGAAACATGTTTAGCTCTGTTGCTCTCCTCTGCATCTGCTAATCCTGCTAATGTCCTCTTAAAGGGTCCACAGAATGTGTCTGTGAAGTTTCAGCTCAAAATACCCCACAGATCATTTATTAAATTTGCCCCTATTTGGGTGTGAGCAAAAACACGTCATTTTTGTGTGTGTCTCTTTAAATGCAAATGAGCTGCTGCTCCCGCCCCCTTTCCAGAAGAGGGCGGAGCTTTAACAGCTCAACAACAACAAAGCTGGAGAATCTCACGCAGCCAAAATGGTGATTTTGTTCAGCCTTACATTGTTCAAACCGGAGTCGACACTGATGGAGAGACTCAGGAAGAAGTTACAACTTTTAGATGTTTCTGAATGGTTAGTGGATAAATTGATGTAGTTGCTGTGGAGTTGATTCAACTCATCCACTAGCATGTGCCGTCATGTTCATCTTTTGTGTTGAATTGACCCTCGTTTGTGAAGCAGTCCGGCGTAAAATGACGGCATGACAACAACACTCTACTACAACAACTCTTCCTCTTCTCTAAAGCAGCCCAACATGGCCCCGCCCCCTTTGTTGTGTGTTCTTAGGGGCGGGGTTTATGTAAATGTGGGGGTTTGTGATGTCACCAACCCGGGAAGAAGCTCGTTGTAGTCCTTAAAATGTGAAAATATCTCCCTTTGCATTGAACTTTGAGCATCGTAACTTTGCAGATGTTCAAACAGCAACATTACACACTAACTAAAGTTAAAAAAGTGAAATCATAATCAAGGACCCCCTTCACACCCTTATCTTCATAGCTCTTCCCCCAAATTCACTAACATGCTATACAACACAGGGACCTCCCCCCTCATGAGAGGCCACGCCCCTTACTGCTGATTGGCTACAAGTGTGTTGTGGATCAACAGCGTTTCTCAGAAATCACTTACTGCACCTTTAATGATAGTGGTTCTCTGTTCATTTCATCAGACTTCATCTGCATCATACACAAACTCACCTGATGCACTTATTCATGTTTTATGGATCATGTGGATGAAAATAACACAAATTCCAAATAGATTTTTTTCTGCCTTTTTTTCTCTCCTAAACTGCCCACAGTAGTTGAATAATATTCCATTCAGGTGATTAATCTGACCAGAGCAAATGATGTCCAGTGGTGTCTGAGATTAAACGTTTAGCACTTGCAGCTCTTTCACTGTTGTTGGCTTTGTAAAGTTCTCTGTGCTCAGTGTTTGTGATCCTAATGGTGAATATTGAAGTTTGCTGTCACTTTTCTGCAGTCGTTCTGTGTTTTTTGGACACAATCCTTCTTAGTGTTTGACTCATTAACCTCTATTCTCCTTCGCCATGCTTTGTGTTCACAGTTGTTCTTAAAACACAGTTATTGGGCAGATGCTCTTATTTATGAATGTATTTTTAAATCAAATTTTTTTTGACCGTCTGAATGAAACGTTCTTTCAGACTGCAGTGAATACAAGCAGTTTTGTGAGATGATATGAGATAAATCATGTGAATGTGCATGTCTGTATCAGACTTATTCATAAAAGTGAATACAAATTAAGTCATAAAATTGCTTTTCCACTGAAATACAGCAGAACGCTGCACTCTGACCGTTTGTGAGGTATCATGTAATTTCATCTGGTGTTATTTTACCAACATAATTCATCATATTTCTTCATTTTCTAATTCTTCAAGTCTCAATTTAATGGGTAACTGTGATTTATTTTTCCCTCACACTTTTGGGTGGATGACATGAAATTTCAGGCTGTGTTCATGCAGTGTAATGCAGTATTTGATGCTATAACTTAAAACTTTATTAAAATTATATTTTATTTTTCTTTATGAGCTCATATTGAGATAACATTGAATATTTATACTTCATGTGTCAAACTACAATATGCAATAAAGTGAAAACTTAAATCATGCACTTTCCCTTATACATTATGCATGATTTTTACCTTACAATATTGATGCTGAATAGCAGAATTCCTGGACATATGCTGTAATACCTGCGGGCAGCAGTAACATCATTGTTCAGAGAGTCCAGGAACATCATGACAGGTTTGAGAGCATCTGAACCTCCATTTCTGCTCTTAATATATAACGGGGTTACTGTCCTATAATGACAATCTGTTTTACCCCTAAAGGCCAAACGTATATAATAATAGTAATCCAGATAAATTAATTTAGCATACATTGCATTTAATCATGTTTTGCATACATTATGGATTTAAACATTAATAGTCTAATACTGCTTATAATTATTTTAATGTTGATATCAAATCATTTTAGTTTACAGTGTTACAAGTTTACAGTGTGATTTTCACACACTGTCTGTTAGCTGTACAGAAATTAGATGTGATAAGATGAAAAAGTTCTTACCTTGTAAACTGTGCAGATCCTGCATCTGTCCTGCTGACGGACACTGTTGATATGAGACACATCAGCACTCATTAATTACCTATCACATGATAATTAGTTCCCAGGCAGGTGGAAAGTGCTGAAATAACACTGATCAAATGAGGATACTTTCACATATGAAAGATGAAACACATTCCTGCTCGGATATATGAACCGCACTGCAGACGACTGACAGACAGAAAGAGAGAGAGAGGGAGAGTCTGTGTGAGAGCGTATGTAAATAGAGAGAGAGAGAGAGAGAGAGAGAGAGAGAGAGAGAGAGCCAATCAGTAACTGTGTAACTTCTCAAACAGGCTAAATGTTCTTACTCTTTCTAAATATTTTAAAAGTAGACATTTTACTTGCATTTAATGTGCTTTCTATGTATATACAATGACCTTTCTTTTATTGATGCGGACATCTAAATATATATATCTCAGCAGTCTATCAGCGCTTGTCAAAATGATTGAAACGGCCAATCAAATCAAAGTGGGCGGCGTGTACGCTCTCTTTTGGCATTCTACACAGACAGGCACATCAATCTATCGCTTAATGCTGTTGCGGAGAGTCTATTCTTTCCAGCGAAATCACAAAACAAAATGCAAACAAACATGATATACAAATCTTGATATATCTTGATGAACATCTTTGATTTTAATGAGGAAAAAAAACCTATACGAGGGCGGATTAGAACCCAGAAACTTTGACACGATTAACAAAAGTTCTACCGCCAGACCACCTGGGAATTCAAATGATATTAGTGGATCTATGTATTTATTCACTAACGTGAAGAATCTTGAGACTAACAATAAATTGTATTACAGATATAGTAAAAGTACATGTATGCATATTTTAATGTACAAACCCGATTCCAAAAAAGTTGGGACAATGTACAAATTGTGAATAAAAAAGGAATGCAATAATTTACAAATCTCATAAACTTATATTTTATTCACAATAGAATATAGATAACATATCAAATGTTGAAAGTGAGACATTTTGAAATGTCATGCCAAATATTGGCTCATTTTGGATTTCATGAGAGCTACACATTCCAAAAAAGTTGGGACAGGTAGCAATAAGAGGCCGGAGAAGTTAAATGTACATATAAGGAACAGCTGGAGGACCAATTTGCAACTTATTAGGTCAATTGGCAACATGATTGGGTATAAAAAGAGCCTCTCAGAGTGGCAGTGTCTCTCAGAAGTCAAGATGGGCAGAGGATCACCAATTCCCCCAATGCTGCGGCCAAAAATAGTGGAGCAATATCAGAAAGGAGTTTCTCAGAGAAAAATTGCAAAGAGTTTGAAGTTATCATCTGCAGTGCATAATATCATCCAAAGATTCAGAGAATCTGGAACAATCTCTGTGCGTAAGGGTCAAGGCTGGAAAACCATACTGGATGCCCATGATCTTCGGGCCCTTAGACGGCACTGCATCACATACAGGAATGCTACTGTAATGGAAATCACAACATGGGCTCAGGAATACTTCCAGAAAACATTGTCGGTGAACACAATCCACCGTGCCATTCACCGTTCTCAAAAAAGAAGCCATATCTAAACATGATCCAGAAGCGCAGGCGTTTTCTCTGGGCCAAGGCTCATTTAAAATGGACTGTGGCAAAGTGGAAAACTGTTCTGTGGTCAGACGAATCAAAATTTGAAGTTCTTTTTGGAAAACTGGGACGCCATGTCATCCGGACTAAAGAGGACAAGGACAACCCAAGTTGTTATCAGCGCTCAGTTCAGAAGCCTGCATCTCTGATGGTATGGGGTTGCATGAGTGCGTGTGGCATGGGCAGCTTACACATCTGGAAAGGCACCATCAATGCTGAAAGGTATATCCAAGTTCTAGAACAACATATGCTCCCATCCAGACGTCGTCTCTTTCAGGGAAGACCTTGCATTTTCCAACATGACAATGCCAGACCACATACTGCATCAATTACAACATCATGGCTGCGTAGAAGAAGGATCCGGGTACTGAAATGGCCAGCCTGCAGTCCAGATCTTTCACCCATAGAAAACATTTGGTGCATCATAAAGAGGAAGATGCGACAAAGAAGACCTAAGACAGTTGAGCAACTAGAAGCCTGTATTAGACAAGAATGGGACAACATTCCTATTCCTAAACTTGAGCAACTTGTCTCCTCAGTCCCCAGACGTTTGCAGACTGTTATAAAAAGAAGACGGGATGCCACACAGTGGTAAACATGGCCTTGTCCCAACTTTTTTGAGATGTGTATTGATGCCATGAAATTTAAAATCAACTTATTTTTCCCTTAAAATGATACATTTTCTCAGTTTAAACATTTGATATGTCATCTATGTTGTATTCTGAATAAAATATTGAAATTTGAAACTTCCACATCATTGCATTCTGTTTTTATTCACAATTTGTACAGTGTCCCAACTTTTTTGGAATCGGGTTTGCAAATTAATGCATATAATATTTGCAAATTGTTCCAAAATTACTAGAATTAGACCTAGAATTTCTTTCACTGTTCTGTTTCTTTATGCTTTATAAAAATAAAAAAATCTGGTCCCCCACATGATTACGGCCTTTATATATATGCTGTCTGCTTGTCAATCATTTGTTTGCTTAAATTTGCTGACATCAGGCTGGCTGAAGTGTGCTTGAAGGGCGGGGCTTTGAGGAGGGTGTGCATGGTAAACTTTTATCAGAAAGAGGCCTGCACACAATTTAAATTTACCGTCTTTTTCTTCCACCAAATTAGACCAAAAATATTGATGCCATCGTCTTGTTCACAGGGGGGTGTGCAAATACAAATAAGTATATATTATAAAAGTTATAAAAATAAATATAGCTGCGAGCAGCAATTATCGGGGTTATTTAGCAAGCCTGTAACCATCTCAGTCATAGATGCAAAACCATTTACAGCCAATACAGGCACTTTACCATAGGAAATATGGTTTTTAAAGCTTTTTAACAGTTATCGAGGTTGAGCCAAAGTTGTTTTTTGAAATAATCTCCAATATTTAACGAACAATTCAATGGACAGTGGCGGTCCTAGAGGCAAAGTTGCTCAGAATGAGGAGTTCTACCATGTGATACGAATATTGTGGGGATGTGCCAAAAATTGCACGATACACAATCCTTTACGCAATGTGAAAAACGCTTTTTCATGTTATAGCGCCACCAAGTGGCCAGGTGCCACGTCCTTTTTCATGCAACCACAGAATGAGCTCTTACATAGGTGTGCCAAATTTGATGAAAATATCTCATTCCATTCATGAGTTATAGCTATTTTAGTAACCTTTGAAGGTTTGGCGGCCCTTAGGGACTGAAATTTCAACTTTTTTTGATAATTACTGACAACTCCAGAGAGTCTCGCTGCACTGATTTGGTTCCGATCAGGTCAAAAACCTAGGACTAGTTCGCAACAGTAGGTTTTACAAAAAAATCAAAATAACCAAAAATTTCATACTTTTCATTGCTGTAGCGCCCCCATCAGGCCGATCAGGGCAAGCCTTGGTGACGTTGTGAGTATAACCAGCCCTCAAAGTTTCAAGTGTCTATGACTTACAGTTTAGTCTGCCGGATCACTTTTATGGCAGAATGCTGATCGTTGGGAATTTGAATATATATATATATATATATATATATATATATATATATATATATATATATATATAAATTGTAGACTGTGTTCAGGTTCATCTGTCTCATTAACATTGTTAATGTTCAATGATTAATTAAAATCCACGTTCTAAAGCTGTCTCAATACATCGGCTGCTCTTCTGTTGTTCCTGTCATCTCAGATCGTCTTTCCATCACATATCTTATTTCTGCTCTCAGTTGTTCACTCTTCCATGTGCAGCCGCTGTGAAATTGTTCTTTACGGTTTAGTTTGAGTCTTTCCATATGCATCACAATGAATCAGGATGAATGATGCGTCTCACTCTGACAGAATCCATAGTCGTGCCGGTCTCCGGAGACACGGGCATATCGGCACAAACAAACCGCATGGTGGCTGCAGAGCTGCAGGACCAGCCTCAGACCTTTTCTGTTTCATGAGATTCTTTCCCTCTTGTTTTCATATATAAAACACTAGACCTGTGGAGTGCCATCAAGTTTTAGCAGCTTTTGTCTGAATCAGTGTGATTTCTGTGCTAATAATGAGCCTCAAACAGTCAGAGTCTGAATATCCAACCAGGAAGGTCAAATATTTTGTGGGGAATATAAAATTAAATGAGTGCAGGTGGATAAACAGAGGCAAATGCCACTTCAATCAGAGAAATATGTGTAATATGTGTTCAAGTGATGATGACTAGGAGCATTTACAGTGAAAATAAACATAATTTCTTTCAAGGAATCATACATGATGTTAGTTTGTGCACAACAACAGTTGCTTGACCCTTAATGAACAACAGCGGTAATTAACTGGTGTGCATCTTGGATGACTCGACTTCTTGATGCTCAAAAACACTCAAACTAATGAGTGCTGAACCAGCGATGTTTCAAAGAAATGAGACACATCATCATTCAAATCACAACATATTCTGGAATTTCAGGATGTTTGCTGAACGTAATTCCTCATGAACATGCATAGGTTTCGTCAATGGTTAAATCTTTCACCACATGTGGAAGCGGCACGCTTATTTTGGTGTTTGTAAGAGGCGTATGAGGAGCCGAGCAGAAGTGCATTTGTGATGAGCTTCACATTAAGTCAGCAGAAAATATGGTGCAAATGTGCTGGAAAACTATTCATCTGCAGTATCTTTTGCAGCATATCCTATTATGAAGGGACATAAAACAATAGAGTGAATAAAGTAGCATATTTGTAGTTATTTGTCATTGTAAATAAGTGCATGCAAATTGGCTTCAAAGTGCTTTTGTATTGCACTCTAAACAGCATGCCGTCAAATTATTTTCATATTCTTTAGATTCTATACAAGCTTCTTTCCAAGTAAATATTTATTTGGATCTAACATAAATCATGTTTGTACATATTGCTATGAAGGGAGTGTCAACCTCTCTGTTTAAATGGGAATTTGTGGGAATTCACAGAGAGAAAATGTGCATTGTATTACAAATCATGTACTCGCTGTTCACAGCCCATTATATTAGAAATATCAAACATGCTTGACTCTCGTGAACAATAGCTGCAATCAACCCGACTTCCCATAATCAACAGAATTTAATCCTGTTAAGCCTGACATATGAGATCAAATTATAGTTTGAAATGGAACATTTTATTGAACATAGACAAAATGTAAATGTTTTTTGATATCAAAGACCTTAAGACAATCAGATGAAAAGCAAAACAGGCAGATGGAGCATTAGAATAATTGTTTTAGAAATTCATGAACTGGGAAGCTGGTTTCTTAGAGAACATTGTTTGCTTGTTTAAAATGCATTGTCAATGGCTCTTTAGCAAAGATCTGATGAATAATTGGCCCTTTGGAACTTGGAACCATCTTGAATAAGGAAAAATCAATGTGGCCTTTGAAACATAAAGGACTGGACCCTCTTTGTTAACCTGATGTCTGATCGTCCTGATATTGGGTGATGCACAAACACTAGACTGTCCTGGGGGGATGATTACAATCTGTCTGATTTTGCCAAGCGTTGCTGGATCAGCCGCATTTGTTGGTGCTGGAGCAAACATTTTAGTGAAACAAACACAGTTCAAAGCCAAACCCCAAATCCCAGACCTGACCATTAACTACGGCTGCAATCTGAGGATTATGACCGGGTGATAAAAATGTTTTTCAAATACATATAGAAGATATAGAAGAACAGACAGACAGACAAATGGGTAGATGGATGGATGGACAGACAGATGGATGATGGATGGATGATGGATGGACAAACGGATGGATGGATGGACAGATGGATGGATGGAAGAACAGATGGACAGACAAATGGTAGATGGTTGGATGAACAGTCAAAGATGGATGGACAGACAGACAGAAAGATGGATGGATGGACAGACAGACGGATGGATGGATGGACGGACAGATGGATGGATGGATGGAAGAACAGATGGACAGACGAATGGGTAGATGGATGGATGGACGAATCGATGGACAGATGGATGGATGGACAGACAGATGGATGGATGGATGGAAGAACAGATGGACAGACGAATGGGTAGATGGATGGATGGACGAATCGATGGACAGATGGATGGATGGACAGACAGATGGATGATGGATGGAAGGATGGAAGAACAGATGGACAGACAAATGGGTAGATGGTTGGATGAACAGACAAAGATGAATGGATGATGGATGGACAGACAGATGGATGGATGGACGGACGGACGGACAAATGGATGGATGGATGGATGGAAGAACGGATGGAAGAACAGACGGACAGACAAATGAGTAGATGGATGGATGGATGGATGAACAGATGGATAGATGGATGGACAGACAGACAAATGGATAGATGGATGGATGGATGGACAGACGAACGTATGGATAGATGAATGGATGGATGGATGGACAGACAAATGGACGGACTGACAGACGAACGGATGGATGGACGGACGGACGGACAAATGGATGGATGGAAGAACGGATGGAAGAACAGACAGACAGACAAATGAGTGGATGGATGGATGGATGGATGGACGAACAGATGGATAAATGGATGGACAGACCGACAGACAAATGGATAGATGGATGGATGGATGGACAGATGGACAGATGAACGTATGGATAGATGAATGGATGGATGGATGGACAGACAAATGGACGGACGGATGGATGGATGGATGGATGGATGGACGGACAAATGGATGGATGGATGGATGGAAGAACGGATGGAAGAACAGACGGACAGACAAATGAGTAGATGGATGGATGGATGGATGGATGGACAGACAAATGGACGATGGATGGACGAACAGATGGATAGATGGATGGACAGACAGACAGACAAATGGGTAGATGGATGGATGGATGGACAGATGGACAGACGAACGTATGGATAGATGAATGGATGGATGGATGGACAGACAAATGGACGGACGGATGGACGAACGGATGGACGGACGGACGGACAAATGGATGGATGGAAGAACGGATGGAAGAACAGACGGACAGACAAATGAGTAGATGGATGGATGGATGGATGGATGGAAGAACGGATGGAAGAACAGACGGACAGACAAATGAGTAGATGGATGGATGGATGGATGGATGGACGAACAGATGGATAGATGGATGGACAGACCGACAGACAAATGGATAGATGGATGGATGGATGGACAGATGGACAGATGAACGTATGGATAGATGAATGGATGGATGGATGGACAGACAAATGGACGGACGGATGGATGGATGGATGGATGGATGGATGGACGGACAAATGGATGGATGGATGGATGGAAGAACGGATGGAAGAACAGACGGACAGACAAATGAGTAGATGGATGGATGGATGGATGGACAGACAAATGGACGATGGATGGACGAACAGATGGATAGATGGATGGACAGACAGACAGACAAATGGATAGATGGATGGATGGATGGACAGATGGACAGACGAACGTATGGATAGATGAATGGATGGATGGATGGACAGACAAATGGACGGACGGATGGACGGACGGACGGACAAATGGATGGATGGAAGAACGGATGGAAGAACAGATGGACAGACAAATGAGTAGATGGATGGATGGATGGATGGATGGACGAACAGATGGATAGATGGATGGACAGACCGACAGACAAATGGATAGATGGATGGATGGATGGACAGACAAATGGACGATGGATTGATGGACTGACAGATGAACGGATGGATGGATGGATGGACAGACGGATGGATGGATGGATGGACAGAGACAAATGGATGGATGGATGGATGGATGGATGGATAGATTGACAGATAAATGGATAGATGGATGGACTGACGGACGGACAGACAGACATATAGATAGACAGATAGATTAGATAGATTAGATAGATAGATAGATAGATAGGGATGGATGGGTGGAAGAATGTAAGGACAGACAGGTAGATTTAATTTGTTGTTTACTTGTATTATTGACAGAGCAGATTAATAAACATGTTTTCATGAGTCTCAGCTGCTTTAGTAAATCTCTGGTTCGAAGGCTCGAGGTTCTCTCAGTCTCACAGGTGCTTTAGTTTGAGTCTCTCCAGTAATCTCAGATAACAAGCTCTTATGTCTTTGTGCTTGAGACTGTTTCTCCAGGATTTGGAGTTTTTCAAGTAGGCATTTTCACTTGAGAGCAGATTAAAATATTCTGCTATTACCTATATTATTATTACCTCCGTTTCTCCATTTGCACTCTCTTACATTTAAAGCTCTAATGTAAAGCACTAAGAATCAGAAACTTCAGAAGGTTAATTCTCAGTGTGAGAGGTGAAGTCGATGTATTTATATTCAGTGCGGCTCCACTGAGGACGAGAAGCACAGGTGCTCCATCATGTACAAGATCAAGAGCTCCATGACTCGGTGAGGCGGAAAAAAAGCGTATTGCGATAAGATAAACACCTTATATTGCAGCTGATGCTTCAACATGAAGGTGACAATATTTTTAGGTCCTGATCCGAACTGTCACTATGAGATGAAATGTATATATTTGCGTAATCTATCCTTTTAAAGGTAGTTAAATAGCTACATATGTCTGTTCAATGTGCTCTTTTATTAACTGCTCCTGTAGCCTGATGCACCTACTGTGTTCTTCAAAATTGCTCAAAAGCATATGCAAAATTAATGTAGTTAATATTAATGTAACTTTCATAAATAATAAAGACACATGGATACATTTTGTGAATGTTGCCACTGAGACAAACTGTGTTCGAAGCAGCGAACAGAGCAGAATCTCAGACACAACATGAACACAGCATTAAATATTCATAGAATGGCGTAATGGCGTTATGGAGGACAAATTTACTTTTTGAGTTTATATTAGAACGTGTGTACAATTAACCATCACAGATGGAGACAAAATGAAGCAGCACGCGTTCAACTGTTCAACACACCTACACTGAAACAAAAGCAAAAGTCTTTTGCACAGTTTAATAAATATTTATTGAAAAACTGAGGCACAGCATGCGGTCCAGTGCATGAAAACAAAACAGCAGCATCAGAAAGAGCCGGAAGCATCCTTCCCCATCTTCCTTTACCATGTGTTTAGGTCAGGAGAGTGAAGTGATGCGAGAAAGACACAGCGTCTGCCGTCAGAGGGTTACATCTCACATCCAGACTCCTCAGTGACGGCATGAGCGACAGCTTCTCCATTGGTAATTCTGAGCGAGAGACAGAGAGAGAACAGACAGAATAAGGGTAAGACGAAAGATGTGTGCAGCATCAGCCCTTCAGTGTTCATGGAGAGACAAACTTTACTTTGTTTACTTCCTTTGGAAAAACAGAGAGATCAGATTCAGGCTCAAGATGGACTGTAAATCATTATCCATTAACTGCAATGTTACAATGCAACTGCACATAATGAGTAGATAGCCGATATCGATAACCGATAATTCTTTATATTTTAAAAGCCGATAACCGATATATTGGCCGATAAATTTAAATCCAGATTTTTACATCATTTTTGAAAGCCTGATTATAGAGATGCATGATATATCGGCCACCATATCGGTATCGGCCGATATATGTTCATTTTTAATGTTATCATTATCGGCCAGATAAGAAAATATGGCCGATATATTAAAGGCGATAAATAATGGATTATTTCCTTCAGATGCGCACTGTTCACCATGATGGTTTTGAATTGCTTGAAATATGATTGAAAATCACTTCAAAAAGGAAAATACAGTTAAGTTCAACATGTGCAGCACAAGTCTGTCATATAAGATACATAATATTATAATGAGAACATTGTAATTGTGTGTTTGAGACATGGATTTTTGAGACTTTTTTTGTAATCAGGCTCTCAAAAATTATCTAAAACATTTATTTAGATTTATCGGCCAATATATGGGTTATCAGCTTTCAAATATTAAGAATTATCGGTTATCGGTATCTGTCAAAAGTTTCATATCGGTGCATCCCTAAGATTTACACCTCAAAGAAGGCGGTGGCACGCCTACCTATTACATCACTGGCATGGAACAATGGTAGTTCAGAGGTGTTAACCAGCCAGAGCAAACTTTTTTATCAATCAGTTTCAAAAATGAATACAAAACCTGTCTTAACTGAAAGAAAACAAGTTGACAAAAAGATTGAATTCAATATTTGGTGATAAAATAGCGTAACAAGTGATTTATACGTTTTTTTTTTTTTTTTTTTGTAGGCCGGTCATCACAAGTGTGACTTTGTGCCATTTTGTACAAAATAAAAGCATTTCAAAACAAATTTCCTGGTTAAACATTAAAGCACACTAATGTGATAACCACTGCAAATATTTTTCATATTTCATGTAAAACTGACAAAATTATCCACAAATAACGTTTTTTTTGTTCAGATAAATAAGGCCTACAATCGATCCGCAAAATATCCCAAAAATAAATACAAAACCTGTCCTAATTGCCCATAATATTATAATGAGAACATTATAATTGTGTGTTTGGGATATGGCTTTGTATTCAGGCTCTCAAAAATTATATAGAAATTTGGATTTAGATTTATCGGGCAATATATCGGTTATTGGCTTTAATATAAATTTAATATAAAGAATTATCGGTTATCGGTATCGGCCGATATATGTTCATTTTTAATGTTATCGTTATCGGCACAATAAGAAAATTTAGCCAATATATTAAAGCCGATAAATAATGGATTATTTCCTTCAGCTGAAACACTTACGCACTGATGCGCACTATCTGCCATGATGGTTTTGAATTGCTTGAAATATGATTGAAAATCACTTCAAAAAGGAAAATACAGTATAATATTATAATAAGAACATTATAATTGTGTGTTTGGGACATGGATTTTAATGGTGAGACTTTTGTTTTTGTAATCAGGCTCTCAAAAATTATACTGTATAAAAATTTTGATTTATTGGCCAATATATCGTTTATCGGCTTTCAAATATAAAGAATTATCGGTTATCGGTATCGGCCAAAATTTTCATATCTGTGCATCCCTACCCAATTACAAAAAACTCATCAATTAAAGCCATGTCTGAAGCACACAATTATAATGTTCTCATTATAATATTATGTATCTTATATGACAGACTTGCGCTGCACATGTTGAACTCTGAAGTGTCTCAGCTGAAGGAAAAATCCATTATTTATCCAAATTTTCTTTCTAACATTAAAAACGATAAACGATACTGATATGGTGGCCGATATATCGTGCATCCCTAACTATAACACATAAACAATACATTTTGAAGCAGACGCGTGTCATTTTTTTGGTTGTTCAACTACTTTACGGGAGTTTGATGTCCTAAATAGTGAAACACTGTGACATCATCTGTCTCAACCAATCACATGGGTTTGGGGGCAGGACTATTTGTCTGACTGACCAACGATGGTTGGAATGTTCCTGAAATCTGTTGGGAAAAACACTCATTATTTTGCAGTTGTTTGTGTTTTAGTGACACTAGTGAAGCAGAAATGACACACTTCAGCTTTAAAAACAAAAACCCTCATATTACTGAAGCACTCAAATCTGAAACGTAGCCTGAAATGAGGGGATGATGTGTCAGCTGGTGATGCGCTTCTCTTGTAGTTTTCACCATTGCTGTTATTGTGTTGCATTGAGATCGGCTGCACTTATGTGAGATTGTTATTACATTGTGAGAGTCGCTTTCATCTTCTGTAGCCGTCAGATAATCACAAAGAAAATACATCGCCATGGAAACGATAATTTGGCTTCTGGGTTTTATTTGTATGGAATCCTTTTTAGAAGTATTATGAAAGAGTTTTTGGATTGATATGGAAATGGAGACATTCTGTGTCTGCGCTCTATGAAAATGCATTACAAGCCCTTAATAATGAATTTGCATTATCTGCTGCAATAAGAACATCCCTTCATATACTCTTCTATTCAGACGATTCAGAGGTTTTAATTCATATTTTTATTAAACAAGGACGCATTAAACTGATCAAAAGTGACAGTAAAGACATTTATAATGTCACAAAAGTTTCTATTTCAAATAAATGCTGTTTTTTTTACTTTCTATTCATCAAAGAATCCTTAAAAATAAAATCTATCACAGTTTCCACAAAAATATGAACTGTTTTCATCATTGATAATAATCATAAATGTTTCTTGATCAGCAAATCTAGAATATTAGATATTATTAGATAAATATTAAAATGTTTTCTGAAGGATCATGTGAAGACTGTAATGATGCTGAAAATTCAGCTTTGATCACTGTTAAATAATTTCTTATTTCTTAGGCTTCACTTTTTGACTTTCTCTGTGTCTTGGGATTTTTCCATTGTGCCTACCTAGACAAAACAAGAAATAGTAGTCCTTGGACACACCGACACTCTCACACAAAACCAGAAGTTGAAGACACACACACATTTACGTTATATTTCTTGAAATGCCATACATGGTAAGGTTTGATTCTTAAGTCATATGATTGGATGCTCAAGCCATCCTGGAGATTGTTGTTTGACCTCTGTCTATAAATATGACCCTTCTTCCTGAATAAATCTGAGAATGCTTTGTACCACACTTGATCTGTGTCTGCTTGGTCATTCTCCCGAGATCTCACGCTGCTGCTGCCACAAATCACAGGGGTTGAGGTGCCTGTTTCTAAACTAATGACTGAGACTACAAATATTCAACCTATTATTGAGATTTTGATCTAACAGTTTGGGGGCTCGTCCGGGATATTCCCAAGAAACACGGGACTGGAGACTGAGAGGTCATCATTCATCACAGGCAAGTTGTTTTTTAATAATTTCCTGTGGTGGTAGGATTGATTGAACTCATCCCATAATAGGTAGTGTTATCCTTGGATGGAGTTTTAAGAGTTAGTCCAGGAAGATTTGTCTGTAAGGGTACTGTTTAAATGCACAACTACCTAGCAAATATTTTGGTTATCCCTCCGTGCGAGGAAGATCCGTGCAGATCCGCTCTGACGGAAAACAATGTGTTGATGGGAATATTCCGGTTGACAAATTAATAAAATTGGCTGAATCATTATAATTGAAGAATTATAAAGAGACCCCTTTGGTGTGGTGTGGCAAATTAAAAATCAAATTAGGTGAAGGATGGGTCAAAAGATATCAAGACCAATACAAGATGAGACACCCCGAAATTGGATATTTAGAAATAATTGTGGATATTGGACTGAACCCTATTTATCAAATTTAAACGGGTGGACTCAAGGAAAAATACAATTGGATCCTTTCCCCAAAGAAGGCTCTTTTAAGCCAGGGGATATGGAAAGTGCAAATTCTATGATTAATGGGGGCTGGGGAGACCCAGAAGTATATGAAAGAGTCGTACAGTAAATGGAAAGAGATGAAAACATATTGGGATAAAGGTCCAGAGAGGCCAAAATTGCCCCATGCCTCAGCATCCCCTTCAAATATTTGTCAATATAAGGCTCCTTCAGTAGAGGAATTGAAACAACCTCTCATTCCACCAAAATTACATCCCACCCTGCCAGAATGTAGAAAAGACGGATATGCAATGATGAGTGAGACAAAACAGTGTGTGGCGGGGGTCCGCCGCAGCTGCCAGTACACAGGCAGACTGCGAGAAGCCAAAAGATGAACAAAAATCAGAGCCTGCTTTTATGTTTGTGAGACAGGGAAATCAAATTTCCATACGTCCCGCTAAGGCAAGTGACATCGAAAGCATATGTAACAATCTGCCTTCTCCCTCTCATCCGGTGAAATTTGTGCAGATCCTGAAAAGTCATACCCGTTACGCAGAACTGATGGGTCCAGATTTTAGCTGCTAAAAAACATGCAAAAAGGCAATTGAATTTGGGGAAGTTGCTATGATGGCACACGTACAGTGGGTACGGAAAGTATTCAGACCCCCTTAAATTTTTCACTCTTTGTTATATTGCAGCCATTTGCTAAAATCATTTAAGTTCATTTTTTTCCTCATTAATGTACACACAGCACCCCATATTGACAGAAAAACACAGAATTGTTGACATTTTTGCAGATTTATTAAAAAAGAAAAACTGAAATATCACATGGTCCTAAGTATTCAGACCCTTTGCTCAGTATTTAGTAGAAGCACCCTTTTGACCTAATACAGCCATGAGTCTTTTTGGGAAAGATGCAACAAGTTTTTCACACCTGGATTTGGGGATCCTCTGCCATTCCTCCTTGCAGATCCTCTCCAATTCTGTCAGGTTGGATGGTAAACGTTGGTGGACAGCCATTTTTAGGTCTCTCCAGAGATGCTCAATTGGGTTTAAGTCAGGGCTCTGGCTGGGCCATTCAAGAACAGTCATGGAGTTGTTGTGAAGCCACTCCTTCGTTATTTTAGCTGTGTGTTTAGGGTCATTGTCTTGTTGGAAGGTAAACCTTCGGCCCAGTCTGAGGTCCTGAGCACTCTGGAGAAGGTTTTCGTCCAGGATATCCCTGTACTTGGCCGCATTCATCTTTCCCTCAATTGCAACCAGTCGTCCTGTCCCTGCAGCTGAAAAACACCCCCACAGCATGATGCTGCCACCACCATGCTTCACTGTTGGGACTGTATTGGACAGGTGATGAGCAGTGCCTGGTTTTCTCCACACATACCGCTTAGAATTAAGGCCAAAAAGTTCTATCTTGGTCTCATCAAACCAGAGAATTTTATTTCTCACCATCTTGGAGTCCTTCAGGTGTTTTTTAGCAAACTCCATGCGGGCTTTCATGTGTCTTGCACTGAGGAGAAGCTTCCGTCGGGCCACTCTGCCATAAAGCCCTGACTGGTGGAGGGCTGCAGTGATGGTTGACTTTCTACAACTTTCTCCCATCTCCCGACTGCATCTCTGGAGCTCAGCCACAGTGATCTTTGGGTTCTTCTTTACCTCTCTCACCGAGGCCCGTCTCCCCCAATAGCTCAGTTTGGCTGGACGGCCAGCTCTAGGAAGGGTTCTGGTCATCCCAAACATCTTCCATTTAAGGATTATGGAGGCCACTGTGCTCTTAGGAACCTTAAGTGCAGCAGAAATTTTTTTGTAACCTTGGTCAGATCTGTGACTTGCCACAATTCTGTCTCTGAGCTCTTCAGGCAGTTCCTTTGACCTCATGATTCTCATTTGCTCTGACATGCACTGTGAGCTGTCAGGTCTTATATAGACAGGTGTGTGGCTTTCCTAATCAAGTCCAATCAGTATAATCAAACACAGCTGGACTCAAATGAAGGTGTAGAACCATCTCAAGGATGATCAGAAGAAATGGACAGCACCTGAGTTAAATATATGAGTGTCACAGCAAAGGGTCTGAATACTTAGGACCAAGTGATATTTCAGTTTTTCTTTTTTAATAAATCTGCAAAAAAGTGTCAACAATTCTGTGTTTTTCTGTCAATATGGGGTGCTGTGTGTACATTAATGAGGAAAAAAATGGCTGCAATATAACAAAGAATAAAAAATTTAAGGGGGTCTGAATACTTTCCGTACCCACTGTAACTAATTTGCCTGATATTGATGTCAAAATATTACAGAGCGAACCTACAGAGGCTGACTTACAATACTGGGCCTCAAAAGGCTGTCAGCCAGACAAACAGAGAATTATTAGAGACTCTGAAGGGAAAGTGGCCTTGCCAAAGTCAACACTTGTGCTGCTTATACGTCACTATCATGGTCTCTCACACACAAGTGCTGCAAAGACAGCTCAGGCAATTAATGCTTTGTACTGCATTGCAGATGTACACAAGACAACCAAATTGGTGTTAGATTTGTGCTTTATCTGTGCAAAAACTAACATCCATCGACCTGCAAATCATTCAGCCTTACCATTTCCAGAGGCTCCATTTCAACATTTGCAAATAGATTTTACACATATGCCACCTGTTCAAAATTGTAAATATTTGCTTGTGATTGTTGACAGATTCACAAAGTGGCCAGAAGCTTTCCCATGTGCGAGGGAGACTGCAAAAACGGTGGTTAAGATTTTGTGCAAAGAAATTATACCCTTGGGATACCAAGTGTAATTGAAAGTGATAATGGAACACCTTTTGCATCAAAGGTAACACAATTATTGGCTATTGATTGGCATTTTAACAGGTTAAACAACTTTATATTTCCACAAACTTTGAAAATAAAAAGCAGTTAAACTCATTAAGACACTGACACATCAGTACTAGAGTTGAGGAGTTCTGACGTACAACACAGAAGTGTTTTGAATTTAGGGTCTGTAGTTGATTTTGAATGGTTGTCTATATGGGTCAAATTGACCCACGAACAGTACGAACGTATAAAATATCTGTATGCACATTTCACAACAAATCAGTGTGTTGAAACTTTGCATGCATGTTCATGACCCTAAATGACAAGAAGTCACAAAATTCCAAGAAAAAAAACAAAGATTTATTATTATATTAGGTAGCTTGAAAAAATAAATGATAGGTAATTTTTACCATCTGTGGCTGACAAAATATTTTTCTGTATTGAAATAAGTGTGGAAAACCTCATTTTTTAGCTTCATAAGGTAGTAAAAAAATAAAATAACAAAATATAACCAAGAAATGTTATTATTTTGGATCAGTACAGTTGCCTTAGAGCGTTAAAATATGCGGGTCAAATTGACTGAACATCACAAATGTAATGGAAATTTTGTTTGTATATGTCAAAAAACACCAGCATGTTGAAACTTTGCATGCATGTTCATGATGATAAATGAGAAAAAGTCACAAAATATCAAGAAAAAAAAACATAGGTTAACTAGTATTTCCAACAACTAGAAAATCTAAACGGGTCAAATTGACCCACAACATAACACAAGGGTTAACATACCATACAATCCAAGATCGTCCGCAGTTGTTGAAAGATTTAACAGAACGATCAAAGATCGATTAACTAAAGCGTGTATAGAGACGGGAAAAAATTGGATGACTGTATTGCCAGCTGTTTTAGCTGAAATACGATGGATACACGCGAGTAGACTGAAGGCTGCCCCGTGCCAAGGGGGACGTTCAGATTAATGTTGATTAGTTAATCTGGACCAACATAACAACAACGTCAAGGACCAAAGCAGGAGGAGTTTGCAAAATGTTGAATTTTTCATGCCATTTTTCAATTCCAGATTACTACAACAATATTTTTGACTTGATAAATCACATGAAAACCATAATTGTTGATCCACCTGAAGCATATGACTGGGGTAAAGGGATTTTGATCTAACAATAACAGGATTAAATTACATTTTATTATATATTCACATAGAAAACAGCTGTTTCAAATTGTAATAATATTTCACTATTTGTACTGTGCCCCAAACTATCACAACATGGGGTGAATTTTAAATTATTTCTTTGCTTTGGTTCGACTGGATGTTCATTGTTCATTTCTGAGAGAATGCTGTGAAATCAGAAGTTGTTGTTTTGTGGACTGATGTGAGCTTGTGCACCGTCAGAAGTCAATTATTCATTTAAACATACATTTTTCAATACATCCAGAGGCATTGACTGGGTTTGAATCCTGTTGATAATAATGAAATCTTAACAAAGTACTTGTTCAGCATGTGCACTTAACAGACCATGATTCTCTGTGACAGACTGTGACATTTTCTTTGCTATGTCACACTTTCTGGACTTTCCATCTAATCAAAGCGTCTCTGGAAGAGTCTCAGCGGTTCTGTTCGATCGCACTGACCCTTTTATTTCTCCATCTGTCTGAGAAGAAACTTTCGGTCTGTTTGATGAGTTTGCTTGGTTTGAAAGCCATTAAGGTTATATGTAACACTTTTCTTTATGTATAGAGCATTAGAGGTGTTCATAATATACATTTTAATGCATTGTAACCAAAGTTAAAATGCATTATAATATTAATATGCAATTTGTACACATATTTATAATGTATTATAACTGTGGTTACAATTATTCATGATATCATAATGCATTATAAGATGCAAAAACACTTTTATAAAGCATTATATAAATATATCCAGTATATCTCATATGTATTATATATATATATATATATATATATATAAAGCAATAAGGTAATCGAGGCTAATGCTGTATCATGAATTGTTTGGCACGACGTTTGGCACGACCAGCACTAGCCTCGAGTACCTTATTGCTTTTATAAAATGGTTACCACACAATACAAATATTAAAGCCAAAAATATGTATCAGCGCAACTTTCATGAAGTAAACTGTCACTAAAAGCCTTCCTTCCGCCGGAAAAAATAGTCCCCGACCGTGAACAGCAACAGAAGTTACATTATTCCGCCATTAGATGGCAGCAAAGAAGGTCTTTATGAGTGTGTCAGTCAGTAGCAAAGACTTTTACATTGAAAAGACTGAACTGTTGTGAACACGGAACAAGAAGCAACTGACAAATGCTTTGACTAGCGCTGTCAGTCACGGGAAAACCCCTTAAATGTTAAAAGGAAAAGATAATACATCAGATATTTAGATGTTTTATTATGAACCTGCAGGTAATAAACTCGCTCATTCGATCTCTTTCTCACAATACTCTTCTACATAATACAGTAAGCTCATATATATAAAGAGATATACTGGATATATTTATATAATGCATTATAAAGTGTGTGTGTGATGGTATTGCTTGTTTTACGGCCTTTAATTTATGCTGATTTCAATAAAAAGTTAGGATTTTCATTACTGTTTCTCTAAAAAGAATCATCTTTTTAATCAATCATATTTTCTTTAATTACACTAAAGACATTTTGAGGGTAAAAGTGCTCAACGATCATGAGAATAATGTCGCAAATCTCAATGCAAATGATCATAATAAGTGTAAAATAAGATTTTTATTTCTTTTGATGATTTTGGTGTAAAAAATGACCTGTCAGCATTAATATTTTGAGTGTTCACAGATTATTCTGCCATATTTTTCAGATCTCGTTTCTCTTTCACGCAGTGTTTTGTATAATGTGTATAATGTTTCTCTAAAATTGCACCGATGTGTCCATTAGTATTCTTTTGAAGGGACAGTATGAATGACACGGGCCTAATGAGATTTAATTACCTTGCGATAGTGTTTATCAGTGCTAGCCACTCCATGCTTGTTTTCACTCAGTTTGGAACAGAATTAAAGAGATAATTCACATCCTCATGTCGTTTCAAGCATATGTGACAACAGAAGATGTATGGAAAATGGACGCGGACATTCTAGCTATCGAGCTCAAAAAATGCATCTTAACAGAAGTCTGGTAATTTTATGATAATTTATGGTGTTTATTTGGTCTTTCCTGTTCACTTTCACTGCATGGAAAACAGCAGATCGTTATTGTTGATTAAAATCATTTTCGGTAATTCAAGCTGAAATAATATAAAATAGAAATATTAGATGAAAAACTTATGAACAAATTGAAAAAAAATGATTATCTATTTTATTAATTAAAATAAAATCTTTATTTATTTATTTATATTTTTCAGTTTTAATGTACTGTTATATGTGTTTTATTTATTTGTTATTTATTAGTTAGCAAGGCAGTTAATAATATTTTAAAAAGTGAATTTATTTAAATAAAATAAGATAATAGTACATTAAAACCTGATTAAAATAAATAAATTATTTATTTATTTATATTTTAATGTTTAATTGTATTAATAATTTTATTAAATAAAATATTAATTTTATTTAATAAATTTATTAATTTTAATGTATAATTAATTTTTTTTTAATGTACTGTTATATATGTTTATTTAAATAAATTATTAATTGTATTATTATTTATTTTATTCAGGTTTTAATGTACTGTTATATCTATTATTTTATTTAAATAAATTCTTTTTTATTATTTATTTATTAACTGCCTTCCTAACTAAAATAAGTTGAAGCGCTGAAAATACTAAAACTAAAACTGAAATAAAAAATAATTAAGGCTATATGGATAGATTAAAAAACAAACAAAAATACAAATGACAAAATTACTAAAACATAAATGAAAATGAAAATATATTTTTTTTAAATAAAAGCTAAAAAAATCATAAAAAATATAATATTATTTAATAAATTAACACTGCAGCAGATTGGACATTTTGATAAATTGTGAGAATAAGTCCCGCCTTCTAAATAAAACAGCCAATCGCTGATTGGGAAAGTCATCATTTTGTTTTTCATGTCTGCGGGTTGAAACAACCCCATATAACATGATATTTAGCCCCTGGAATGCGAATTTTACCACAGGAACCGTGTCAAAAACGTGGATTTTACCCCCCCAGAACACCTCCCTGAAATGCGATTGGGCTAGTTTTGTGGTACAATTGAGCGGGTTTTGTTGTGAAACCCTGATTGACTGGTCCAACCTGAAAAAATTTGCTTTTACAACACTATTTGAGCATGAGAAACATCATTTACGAGACCGTTGTCATCAGATTTCACTGTTAATCTCTGGTCACCTGTGATCTGGTTCCCCTCCACGCTGATGTGCTGGAGGCTGCTCACGTCCGTCAGGCGCTCGGGGAAAACCGTCAGCTTGTTTTTGGAGAGGTTGATGCTGACCAAGTGCTCCATGTTGCCGACCGCCTCTGGCAGTGTCGAGAGGACGTTTCCCTGCAGATCCACCTCTACAGGAAGAGACAACACAACCATGCATTTATGCTTGTGATGTAATCTATGCATCAGGGCTGGGCGGTATATTCTGTGCCCAGCTTGTATGAAGCATTGCAAGTGATGCAACTCTGAAACAGCTTATATATTTGATGTGAAGAATATTTCGCAACTTCAACATGTATAATAATCAACAAGTACACTGCAGTTCAACAGTAAGATGTTTTTAAGTTTTAAGTTTCTGCTCACCAGTGCTGCATTTATTTGATCAAAAATACAGTAAAAAGTTAAATATTTTTACAATTCAAAACAGCTGTTTTCTATGTGAATATATAGTAAAGTGTAATTTATTCCTGTGATCAAAGCTGAATTTTCAGCATCATTACTCCAGTCTTCAGTGTCACATGACCCTTCAGAAATCATTCTAATATGTCCATAACAAGTGCCCTCTACATAAAATGAGTTTGAAAACTCTGGATTTACGTTAGACTATGGTGACTATAATTAGCTTTACAAAAAAAAAAAAAAAATTTAAATAATAAAAAGCAATAAATTAAAATAAAAATTAGATTAAACAATAAAAATGCAATTGTTTTTAATTATTAAAAAATAAAATAAAATTAAATAAAGTAAAATAAAATAAAAATAAAATATAAACCCAAAGTATGGGTCCGCCGGACACAATTTTTTAATGATTTTGAAAAAAGTCTCTTCACCAAGGCTGCATTTATTTGATCAAAAATACGGTATAAAATAGTGAAATATTTTTCAAATGTAAAATATCTGTTTTCTATGTGAATATATAGTAAAGTGTAATTTATTCCTGTGATCAAAGCTGAATTTTCAGCATCATTACTCCAGTCTTCAGTGTCACATGATCCTTCAGAAATCATTCTAATAAGTCCATAAAAAGTGCCCTCTACATAAAATGAGTTTGAAAAAACTGGGTTTATGTTAGTCTGTGGTGATTATAATTAGCTTTGCAAAAAAAAAATTTAATAATAAAAATCAATAAATTAAAATAAAAATTAGATTAAACAATAAAAATGCAATTGTTTTTAATTATTAAAAAATTAAATAAAGTAAAATAAAATAAAAATAAAATAAAATATAAACCCAAAGTTTGGGTCCGTCGGACACAATTTTTTAATGTTTTTGAAAGAAGGCTGCATTTATTTGATCAAAAATACAGTAAAAATAGTGAAATATTTTGACAATTTAAAATAGCTGTTTTCTATGTGAATATATAGTAAAGTGTAATAAATAAATAAATCCTGTGATCAAAGTTGAATTTTCAGCATCATTACTCCAGTCTTCAGTGTCACATGATCCTTCAGAAATCATTCTGATATGATGATTTGATGCTCAAGAAACATATCTGTTTATTATCAATGTTGAAAACAGTTGTGCCGCTTCAGATGATTGGTTTAGAGAGACACCTGAAGCTTTTCTCTTGATGCTACGAACAGAAGAACCGAAAGTCTCACCTCTCAACTGTGTAAACGTGAGGAAGAACTTGTTGCTCAGGGCCTTGATCTGGTTGTTGGCCAGAGAGATCTTGTGGATGTTGTCTGTGCAGCTGCGGATCATTTTGAAGACGCCGTCAGGGAAACTCACGAGGCCGCAGTCGGACAGATCTGAGGCAGAAAACAGCTCTGATTCAGATCGACTCAGGTGAAATCAGTCTGTTAATGTGAGAGCTGTAATTAAGAGATTGTGTTGCTCAGAGAGCCGTCACCTCTGCAAATCAACATGCTCCCATTGTGCAATCACTCAGAAATCATGGAAAAATCACTGAGACGACAGAAATTAATGCTTAATTTGGGGCTCTTGATGTGTGTGTGTGTGTGTGTTTAATCAGAGGTGTCGGCTTCACATGCTGCTGATTGCGATTTGACTTTATTTACACTTGGTATTAAATGACTGATATGATGATTTAAAGAAAATGACACTTGATCAATTGGAAAATGGTCAAATCAAGCGTGTGATTTATAGGAGCTTCTCGGCACAATGGCACCATCTACTGAGCACATCAGAGCCATACTAATATAATAATAATAATAAACTAATAATAAACGCAAAATATGATATCCTCCTGGAGGAATGAGGATACTAAAATGTAAAAGTCAACTATATATTATCCATTATAGAGGCCCAATTTATACTTTTAAAAAATAATAATATAAATATATGTAAAATATTATTGGAAAATATTTAGTTTTCTTTTAAGTTACATTATTACTTTCTGTTGTTTTTTTTCTACTTACTATAGAAATATACTGTTAGATCTATTATTTTATCTAAATCAAGTTTTTTAATTTATTCATTTAATAAAATTTAATGTACTGTTATCTTTTTTTATTTAAATACATGCATTTATTATTAATTCATTTTAATTAATTTTAATGTACTGTTATTGTATTTTATTTATTTAAATCAAATATTTAATTATTTATTCATTCATTTAATGTAATGTTATATGTATTTTATTTATTTAAATACATGCATTTATTTCATTTGAATCAAATTTTTAATGTACTGTTATTTGTATGTTTATTTATTTAAATCTATTTTATTTTTAATGCATTTTTAATGTACTGTTATTGTATTATTTATTTATTTAAAACTATTTATTTATTATTCATTCATTTTAATAAATTTTTAATGTAGTTATATGTATTATTTATTTATTTTAATCAATTTATTAATCATTCATTCATATAATCCATTTGTTTATTATTATTTATTTTCCACATACCCCTATAGCAGTCCCTTGGGTCGACGGACCCTGACTTGAAAACGGCATCATCAGGAGTTACTCGTGTGTTTAGGAAAAGGTGACAAAAATCAAAACAAATCCCTATGAGATATGAGTTATTAATCTTGTCAGTCAGTATTTTGAGGCGCCCTGATCTTACCCCCCAGCGAGTCTCTCCCTCTTCCATGGTGGCGTTTATTCTCGGGCGACGTTCGCCACGGCCTCCGCCATCCTGTTGGGTGCAGTGTGATCTGAGGAGTGATTGGTGGGTTCAGTGGCGGCTGTTATTCATGCACAGGAAGTCACAGGTATGAGCCATGGACAGCCACTTCCTGCCAGAGCGCACAAACATGCAGTGACATCGTAAAGCTCCCTGGAGTCATCAATATCTGCAACGTAATGTCTGTTACGCATGTATGTATATGTGTATACATAAAAAAATAAATAAAATTGTGTATATATGTTATATATATACACATGTACATACATTATTATATTATCATATGTACGTGTGATATATATATATAAATAAAAAATAAAATTTTATATATATATACATTATATAAATACACATGTACATATATATGTATATATACACACTACATGCATATATATATTATTTATTTATATGTGTATATAATATGTACGTATATATATATTATATATATATATAAATTAAAAAAAATAAAATGATATGTATATGTATGTACGTGTATATATATATATAATATGAAAAATAAATAAGTTATATATACACATACATGTATATTGCATATGTATAGGTATACATTACGTACGTATATATATATATATATATATATATCTATTATATATTATATATATATATATATAAATATACACATGTACATATATATATATGTATATACACATACATGCATGTATATATGTATGTAAGTGTATACACATGTATATGTGTATATATATAGTACGTGTATATATATATATATATATGAAAAATAAATGTTATATATACAAGTACATATATATATGTATACATATACAACATACATACATACATATATATGAAAAAAAATAAAATTATATAAATGTGTGTGTTACATATAAACATGTACAACATATATACGTATAAATATACACATATACATACATGCATATATTATGTGTGTATATATGTACGTATATATTATATATATATATATACACACACACACACGTGCATGCATATATATGTGAATATTAGACATATATATTATTTATTTACATAATATACATATATATATATATATATATTTATATATATATGTGTATATATATCTATATATATATTATATATGTATATGTATATGTATATGTATATGTATATAGAGGCTATACATATATTTTATTTTTTTTTTTTTTGCTGTGTCATGAGTTGTTTGAGGCATGACTTTCAACTTCCAAAATTATAAAGCTCAAAACAACTCATGACACAGCAAAAACGTAAATAGAAACATCATCATCGGCCAACAGAAGTTTTAATAAAGCAAAATTACAACTGCTGAAACAAATGTGACGACATCCTGTCACGCCCTGAGATTTTCTGACACACTTTTGTCCTAAAAACACAGCAGTTCAACATTTCAGCTCAAATCTTCCTTCATTTCACAGCGAAATGTCTTTGTGCAAATCAAGAATAAGCAAAGCATCTGACAGAAGCAGCTGAACAGACGAATATAGAAACACACGAAGTTATTAATAGCATGAGTATTTCCGCATCTGAACGAACATTATCATATTATTTAATGTTACATCACTAATATTAACTCAATTTATGGACTGCAGTATTATTGATCAGAGTATAATATGATAAGACTGACGTCATGCCATTCATTTAACTTAAAACATGAAAGTAAAAATACGAACACATTCACATATGCAAAATAAAGCAGACTGTCGAACTAGAGCTGCAAACCCTCACATTCAGACATGCGATGCAGTCTCACCGTCTCCATTCACCGGACAGATGACTTATAAAGTGTGAATGTTTATGTTCTGTAAGGCGAGACCGAGCAACATGCCGACTACCGATGCCGTATTCCGCTACAACTGTCGTGAAAAAGCATGACACATTGCTTGACGTCAGCATGAGCTCTGTAAAATAACTTTTCAGCTTTTCAATTCAAGAGGAAAAAATATTTTTTTTTGCATAAAATTCTCTAAACTTTATTCTAAGTGTATTATTTGTATTTATTTAAGGTTTTAGGCTCATCCACACAATGAGAACAGCTATAATGCTGACATCACAAATTATATTTAACTTCTTTAAGAAATGCAAAAACTGATCCATAAAATGCATGGTTTATTTTATCATTATATATTTTTATATAACATTTGAATTTATTTGTTCATAAAAATAGAAACTAATGCATGTTAGAATGCTATAATGTCTCACTTTAAAAATGAAATGCACCTTTTTGAAACCAAACTCAAGTCAATTTAAATATTTTAAAGGAGAGCAGATTTCTACATTAATAGAATTTAAATAGGTTAGGAAATATGGATTTCTTTGAAAACAAGAACAAATATTTGGCTGTCATTATAATAAAAAAAAAAACTACATGTTTATTAATTTTAGCCCATAAAGTAGCAATAATCTAGTTGAGAGTTTAAAACATGCTGTACGTACCGCTGTGTTCGTGTTTGCCGTGTGCAGCAGACCGTTTTCCCCTCAAAGCTGATCCCAAGAGCTGCGATTCTGGAACGTCCCTGCCGGATCAGGACTGGAAGGACTTTTACTGTGGAACAATGGCAGGTGATTGTGTTTAACCCATGACCCCTGCTGACCCCATAGACAAAACACATATTCTGGGAGTTCTAGAAATCATGATGAGTTTGAATCGCTCTCTCTGGATGTTCAAGTATGACGTCACATCACATTTCACTAGATCTCTTTTACCTTTAGAAATGCAGACGGTTGCAATGCAGGTCTTTTGAATGAATTATGTTGCAGTGCATTACTTTAATGTTTTGACAGTTCTGCCACAATAAAACCTTTGGGAAAAAAAACTCACTGGAAGTTGCTACTTTCAGTGGCATCTTCTCTCTAATAATGTTGTTTGATTGTGAATGCTGAGATTGGAAATAAATTATGTGATATTATAGGAGATATATGAAACTTGTAAAATAACTTTGTAGCGATAGATAGATAGACAGACAGACAGATAGATAGACAGATAGATAGATAGATAGGATATATATGTTAGATAGGATATAGATAGATAGATAGATATGGATAGATAGGATATATAGGGATAGATAGATAGATAGACAGACAGATAGATAGATAGATAGGATATATATGTTAGATAGGATATAGATAGATAGATAGATAGATAGATAGATAGATAGATAGATATGGATAGATAGGATATATAGGGATAGATAGATAGATAGATAGATAGATAGATAGATAGATAGATAGATATGATATATATGGATAGATAGATAGGATATAGATAGATAGATAGATTGATAGATAGGATATATATGGATAGATAGATAGATAGAATGACAGATAGATAGATAGATATGATATATATGGATAGATAGATAGATAGATAGATAGATAGATAGATAGGATATATATGGATAGATAGGTAGATAGATAGGATATATATGGATAGATAGATAGAACGACAGATAGATAGGATATAGATAGATAGATAGATAGATAGATAGATAGATATGATATATATGGATAGATAGATAGATAGATAGGGATAGATAGATAGGATATATGGATAGATAGATTGATAGATAGAACGACAGATAGATAGATAGATAGATAGATAGGATATATATGGATAGATAGATAGATAGATAGATAGGAGATAGATAGATAGGATATATATGGATAGATAGATAGATAGATAGAACGACAGATAGATAGATAGATAGATAGATAGATATGATATATATGGATAGATAGATAGATAGATAGATAGATAGGAGATAGATAGATAGATAGGATATATATGGATAGATAGATAGAACGACAGATAGATAGATAGATAGATAGATAGATAGATAGATAGGAGATAGATAGATAGGATATATATGGATAGATAGATAGAACGACAGATAGATAGATAGAAAGGATATAGATAGATAGATAGATAGGATATATAGGGATAGATAGGATATATATGGATAGATTGATAGATAGGATATATATGGATAGATAGATAGATAGAACGACAGATAGATAGATAGATAGGATATATATGGATAGATAGATAGATAGATAGATAGGAGATAGATAGATAGGATATATATGGATAGATAGGTAGATAGATAGGATATATATGGATAGATAGATAGAACGACAGATAGATAGATAGAAAGGATATAGACAGATAGATAGATAGGATATATAGGGATAGATAGGATATATATGGATAGATTGATAGATAGGATATATATGGATAGATAGATAGATAGAACGACAGATAGATAGATAGATAGGATATATGGATAGATAGATAGATAGATATGATATATGGATAGATAGATAGATAGGAGATAGGATATATAGGGATAGATAGATAGATAGAACGACAGATAGATAGATAGATAGATAGATATGATATATATGGATAGATAGATAGATAGATAGATAGGAGATAGATAGATAGGATATATATGGATAGATAGATAGATAGATAGAACGACAGATAGATAGATAGATAGATAGATAGATAGATAGATAGATATGATATATATGGATAGATAGATAGATAGGAGATAGATAGATAGATAGATAGATAGATAGATAGATAGGATATATATGGATAGATAGATAGATAGATAGATAGGATATATATGGATAGATAGATAGATAGATAGATAGATATGATATATATGGATAGATAGATAGATAGATAGATAGATAGGAGATAGATAGATAGGATATATAGGGATAGATAGGATATATATGGATAGATTGATAGATAGGATATATATGGATAGATAGATAGATAGATAGATAGAACGACAGATAGATAGATAGATATGATATATATGGATAGATAGATAGATAGATAGATAGATAGATAGATAGGAGATAGATAGATAGATAGATAGATAGATAGATAGGATATATATGGATAGATAGATAGATAGATAGATAGATAGGATATATATGGATAGATAGATAGATATGATATATATGGATGGATAGATAGATAGATAGATAGATAGATAGATAGATAGATAGATAGATAGATAGGAGATAGATAGATAGATAGATAGGATATATAGGGATAGATAGGATATATATGGATAGATTGATAGATAGGATATATATGGATAGATAGATAGATAGAACGACAGATAGATAGATAGATAGGATATATATGGATAGATAGATAGATAGATATGATTTATATGGATAGATAGATACATAGGAGATAGGATATATAGGGATAGATAGATAGATAGATAGAACGACAGATAGATAGATAGATAGATAGATATGATATATATGGATAGATAGATAGATAGATAGATAGATAGGAGATAGATAGATAGATAGATAGATAGATAGATAGGATATATATGGATAGATTGATAGATAGGATATATATGGATAGATAGATAGATAGATAGATAGATAGAACGACAGATAGATAGATAGATAGATAGATAGATAGATAGGAGATAGATAGATAGATAGATAGATAGATAGATAGATAGGATATATATGGATAGATAGATAGATAGATAGATAGATAGATAGGATATATATGGATAGATAGATAGATATGATATATATGGATAGATAGATAGATAGATAGATAGGATATATATGGATAGATTGATAGATAGGATATATATGGATAGATAGATAGATAGATAGATAGAACGACAGATAGATAGATAGATAGATAGATAGATAGATATGATATATATGGATAGATAGATAGATAGATAGGATATATATGGATAGATAGATAGATAGATAGATAGATAGATAGATAGGATATATATGGATAGATAGATAGATAGATATGATATATATGGATGGATGGATAGATAGATAGATAGATAGATAGGAGATAGATAGATAGATAGATAGATAGATAGATAGATAGGGATAGATAGATAGATAGATAGGATATATATGGATAGATAGATAGATAGATAGATAGATAGGATATATATGGATAGATAGATAGATAGATAGATATGAGATATATGGATGGATGGATAGATAGATAGATAGGAGAGAGATAGATAGATAGATAGATAGATAGATAGATAGATAGATAGATAGGATATATAGGGATAGATAGGATATATATGGATAGATTGATAGATAGGATATATATGGATAGATAGATAGAACGACAGATAGATAGATAGATAGGATATATATGGATAGATAGATAGATAGATAGATATGATATATATGGATAGATAGATAGATAGATAGGAGATAGATAGATAGGATATATATGGATAGATAGGATATATATGGATAGATAGGTAGATAGATAGGATATATATGGATAGATAGATAGAACGACAGATAGATAGATAGATAGATAGATAGATAGATAGATAGATAGTATATAAATAGATAGATAGATAGATAGATAGAATATATATATAGATAGATAGATAGATAGATAGATATGATATATATGGATAGATAGATAGATAGATAGATAGATAGGAGATAGATAGATAGATAGGATATATATGGATAGATAGATTGATAGATAGGATATATATGGATAGATAGATAGATAGATAGATAGAACGACAGATAGATAGATAGATAGATATGTTATATATGGATAGATAGATAGATAGATAGATAGATAGATAGATAGATAGATAGGAGATAGATAGATAGATAGATAGATAGATAGGATATATAGGGATAGATAGGATATATATGGATAGATAGATAGATAGAACGACAGATAGATAGATAGATAGGATATATATGGATAGATAGATAGATAGATATGATATATATGGATAGATAGATAGATAGGAGATAGGATATATAGGGATAGATAGATAGATAGAACGACAGATAGATAGATAGATAGATAGATATGATATATATGGATAGATTGATAGATAGGATATATATGGATAGATAGATAGATAGAACGACAGATAGATAGATAGATAGATAGATATGATATATATGGATAGATAGATAGATAGATAGGAGATAGATAGATAGATAGATAGATAGGATATATATGGATAGATAGATAGATAGATAGATAGATAGATAGGATATATATGGATAGATAGATAGATAGATATGATATATATGGATAGATAGATAGGATATATATGGATAGATTGATAGATAGGATATATATGGATAGATAGATAGATAGATAGATAGATAGAACGACAGATAGATAGATAGATAGATATGATATATATGGATAGATAGATAGATAGATAGATAGATAGATAGATAGGATATATATGGATAGATGATAGATAGATAGATAGATAGATAGGATATATATGGATAGATAGATAGATAGATAGATAGATAGATAGATAGGATATATATGGATAGATAGATAGATAGATAGATATGATATATATGGATGGATGGATGGATAGATAGATAGATAGATAGATAGATAGATAGATAGATAGATAGATAGATAGGAGATAGATAGATAGATAGATAGATAGATAGGATATATGGATAGATAGATAGATAGATAGATAGATACATAGGATATATATGGATAGATAGATAGATAGATATGAGATATATGGATGGATGGATAGATAGATAGATAGATAGGAGATAGATAGATAGATAGATAGGATATATAGGGATAGATAGGATATATATGGATAGATTGATAGATAGGATATATATGGATAGATAGATAGATAGAACGACAGATAGATAGATAGATAGGATATATATGGATAGATAGATAGATAGATAGATAGATAGATAGATATGATATATATGGATAGATAGATAGATAGGAGATAGATAGATAGATAGATAGGGATAGATAGATAGATAGATAGATAGATAGATAGGATATATATGGATAGATAGGATATATATGGATAGATAGGTAGATAGATAGGATATATATGGATAGATAGATAGATAGATAGATAGATAGATAGTTCAGTCTAGGCAGCACCGCCCTAGAACACACGATGCAGTACACTTACCTCGGTCTGATCGTCACTGCATCGGGGAGTTTCAGTATGGCAGTGAATGCTCTCAAAGATAAAGCTCGAAGAGCTCTATACGCCATCAAGAAAAGATTCCAAAACATTGATTTACCAATTCCAATCTGGTGTAAAATCTTTGATAGTGTCATTCAGCCCATTGCGCTGTATGGAAGTGAGGTTTGGGGTCCACTCAGTGATCAGAGCTACACTAGATGGGACAGACATCCAACAGAAGCCCTACACACAGAATTCTGTAAAATGATCCTAAAATTACAAAGAAGAACACCCAATAATGCATGTAGGGCAGAATTAGGCCGATTCCCATTGATTATTAATATGCAAAAAAGATCCCTCAAATTCTGGATGCATCTAAAATCAAGTCCCACAGAATCGCTACATTTTAAAGCATTACAAACCCAAGAACTGAACCCCGAAAAGAGTCACCTCAGTCAGCTGGTTCTGAGACTTACTAACCTGACTAACTCTACTAACACTAACCAGTCTCAGACCAGCACTGCTTCTCCAAACATCAAAATAAACCAAATCTTCAAACAATCTAAAAATACATATCTGGAACATTGGGATGAGGAAACTAAAACAAAAGTAAATTACAATTCTATCGAACACTGAAATCAAATTATGAATTAGAAGAATATCTCCAAAGTGTCAAAGACACAAAGCAGAGACGGATCCTGACCAAGTACAGGCTCAGTGAGCACAGTCTAGCCATCGAGACCGGCAGACCAGAAAGAGCTGGCTACCCAGAGAGCAAAGGGTGTGTGTTCACTGCAGGACAGGAGAGATCGAGACAGAGATGCACTTCCTCCTTCACTGTCACAAATACATATCAATTAGAGATCTCTACTTCACCAAATTCAGTAACGTAATAAAGAACTTTACTGCCATGAGTGAAGTAGAGCAAATAAAGTTAATATTAGGAGAGGGACCGACAGCAGCACTGGCTGCGAGATACGTGTGGATGTGCCACAGCCTGAGAGACAGCAGGTGAATGTGTAATGTGTGTGTCTGACCTCAGTGTGTTTCCCTACCGTCCACCACAGTGACCCTCCGTACATGTGTGTGTATATTTGTTTAACCACTGTGGTAACAAATGTTCAGACATGTTCTATTGTGTTACACTGTTAATTTAAGTTTAAGTTATGTTGTAATATTTGATAGCATTATAATATTTTATATTTTCTTCTATTATACAGATGTTTTTATTATTGTTATATGTATGCTTTGGCAATATTGTATTATTTACAGTCATGCCAATAAAGCAATTTTGAATTTGAATTTGAATTTGATAGATAGGAGATAGATAGATAGATAGATAGGGATAGATAGATAGATAGATAGGATATATATGGATAGATAGGATATATATGGATAGATAGGTAGATAGATAGGATATATATGGATAGATAGATAGAACGACAGATAGATAGATAGATAGATAGTATATAAATAGATAGATAGATAGATAGATAGATAGAATATATATATATATATAGATAGATAGATAGATAGATAGATAGATAGATAGATAGATATGATATATATGGATAGATAGATAGATAGATAGATAGATAGGAGATAGATAGATAGATAGGATATATATGGATAGATAGATTGATAGATAGGATATATATGGATAGATAGATAGATAGATAGATAGATAGATAGGATATATATATGGATAGATAGATAGAACGACAGATAGATAGATAGATAGATAGATAGATAGGATATAGATAGATAGATAGATAGGATATATATGGATAGACAGATAGATAGATAGATAGATAGGATATATATATGGATAGATAGATAGAACGACAGATAGATAGATAGGATATAGATAGATAGATAGATAGGATATATATGGATAGATAGATAGATAGATAGATAGATAGATAGATAGATAGATAGATATGATATATATGGATAGATTGATAGATAGGATATATATGGATAGATAGATAGATAGAACGACAGATAGATAGATAGATATGATATATATGGATAGATAGATAGATAGATAGATAGATAGATAGATAGGAGATAGATAGATAGGGATAGATAGATAGATAGATAGATAGGATATATATGGATAGATAGATAGATAGATAGGAGATAGATAGATAGATAGATAGGGATAGATAGATAGATAGATAGATAGATAGATAGATAGGATATATGGATAGATAGATAGATAGATATGATATATATGGATAGATAGATAGATAGATAGATATGATATATATGGATGGATAGATAGATAGATAGATAGATAGATAGATAGGAGATAGATAGATAGATAGATAGATAGATAGGATATATAGGGATAGATAGGATATATATATTGATAGATTGATAGATAGGATATATATAGGGATAGATAGATAGATAGATAGATAGATAGGATATATATGGATAGATAGATAGATAGATAGATAGATAGGATATATATGGATAGATAGATAGATAGATAGATAGATAGATAGGATATATATGGATAGATAGATAGATAGATAGATAGATATGATATATATGGATAGATAGATAGATAGATAGATAGATAGATATGAGATATATGGATAGATAGATAGATAGATAGATAGATAGATAGATAGATAGATAGATGATTTAATAAAGAACAGAGTTTAAATTCTTTCAGGCAAATATTTTTTATTTCTATTAGCAAAAATAACATTGGCTGATCTCTCTCTTTGTACAAAGATTCATATATTATATTTACATAAATATCAAAGCTTTTTATGTATTATTTACAATAAATATTTACATAGATTCTCCACCTCATGGTGTAATTGTAAATACATAGACAGTGCTTGAGATCTTTATAATCCATTTAACAGTTTTCATCTCTGATCATCGCTTTCTAGAACCTCCAGGAGAGAAAAGTTCTTCTTCACTTCTTCTTTTTATCAGTCATGCTGAACTGGGACTCCTGATCCCTCAAGTGTTGCGTCTCCTTCTCTTTTTGAAGTCCTTACATGTTGTGGATAATGCCGCTGGGC
>VTFQ01000018.1:1807500-1882500 GCA_036281575.1 Ancherythroculter nigrocauda
ATAAGAACTTGGACTTCTCCGCCGTGTGGAGGAGACTGGCCTTGTCCTGTTCTCCCTGTTCGGAGGTGGTGTGAGAGAATATCAGCAGCATGGCTCTGTGACGGATGCCGTCCGTATGTTTGGGCCCGTTCTGAAGAGATCTCGCGGCTCTCTTCGTCTTCACGTGCCTCCTCTCGGAGAGTTTCGGACCGATCCAGTTTAGGAGCAGGTCTGTGACGTTGTAGACCCTCCAGTGATGGGAGACGCTCATCAGAGATGATCCCGACAGCCGGCCCAGCGACTGGTTCTCCAGACAGACGTCACGCTGGTTGCACGGGACGTCCTGCTGGTGTTTGATCTCCACTGTGATGTTTATCTGATGTGTTTCTTTGGGAATACGAATCCTCAGCTCCGCGGCCTGAATCTGACGCTCAGACAGCACCGAGGAGAGGTCGAAGTGTGTGACGTAGTGCCCGTCTTGATTGATCAGACCTGGGAAAGATGAAGAAAAGACGTGAATACACTGCCCATGTCAAAGACGCAGCCCATCAGGCTCTTTTGATATGTATTTCCTCTCTGTCGTGTACACAGAGCTGACCGTAATGAGGTGATTTGTGCCAGCTGAACACACACACTTTGATCCTCGTGTGTGAGGCTCTCGTCCGCTGGAGTGTATTAGGCCTGGACATTTACATTCAAATTGCTAATTGCTTTGGTTTATCTAATAAGTGGTGCTGGCTGTGTTTAATAGCTCTGCCGTTCAGTTCAAATAATCATTAGATGACTTCTGTAATAGTGGCTCCACCTTTGAATTTGAAAACTTTTCTGGAAGCAATTGCACTTTAACATAATTTAACAACATTATTTAAAATATTTATTATATTTTTTCTTGTTGCAGTCTGATGTTTATTCTAAATAATCATTAAACTGTAACAATAAAATATAATTTTTGAGATTATTTAAAATATGTATTATATTTTTTCTTGTTGCAGTCTGATTATTATAAATAATTTATTCTAAATAATCATTAGACTGTAACAAAAAAATAAAATATTTGAGATAATTTTAAAATATTTATATTTTTTCTTGTTGAAGTCTAATGATTATTCTGGTTATTATTAATAATTTATTCTTGTAACTAAAATATTTGAGATAATAATTAAAAATATTTATTATATTTTTCTTGTTGCAGACTAAAGATTATTTCATTTATTATACATAAAATAATTTATTATAAATAATCATGGACTAACAATAAAATATAATATTTGAGATAATATTAATTTAAAATATTTATAATATTTTTCTTGTTTTAGTCTAATGATTTTTCTGTTCATTAATAATTTATTCTTGTAACTAAAATATAATATTTGAGATAATAATTAAAAATATTTGTTTTATTTTTCTTGTTGCAGAAAACAGATTATTTTGTTTATTATAAATAAAAATATTTATTCTAAATAATCATAGACTAAAACAATAAAATATAATATTTGAGATAATTAATTTAAAATAGTTTTCTTGTTTTAGTCTAATGATTTTTCTGTTTATTCTAAATAATTTTTAGATTGTAACTAAAATAGAATATTTGAGATAATAATTAAAAATATTTTGATTATATTTTTCTTGTTGCAGACTAAAGGTTATTTCATTTATTATAAATAAAATAATTTATTATAAATAATCATAGACTGTAACAATAAAATGTAATATTTGAGATAATATTAATTTGTAACTTTCTAATAATTATTGTTTATTATTAATAATTTATTCTAAATAATCTTTAGATTGTAACAATAAAATATAACATTTGAGATAATATTAATTTAAAATATGTATAATATTTTTCTTGTTGCAGTCTAATGATTTTGTTTATTACTGTAACAATAAAATATAGGCATAATTGAGGTAATAATTAAAAATATTTATTATATTTTTCTTGTTGCTGTCTAATGATTATTCAATTTACTCAAAATAATTTATTCTAAATAATAATGGAACAATAAAAATAGAATACATATTTTAAATAATAATAATAATATATCATAAATGTATTTAAATCGATTAAAATGTTATAATGTATCATTATTTCTGATCATTATTGTTGTTGTTGACAAACCAAGCCAATTAAGTGCTTAAATGTTTTCAGAAGAAATAAACATTAATGATCAGTATATCGATATTGATTTTATAAACCTCTTTTCATCCCTCCTCACACATTAAATCTTTGAAACAGCAATCAATTAGTCGAAGGTGTGGACCACATAAGTTTAAATAGTTTCATATCTTGAATTATTATGCCATATCACATCACCAATCTGATTAAAACCCACAGTATCGATCTGATATTAACTTTATCCTAATGGAGAGGCCAGGCAGCGCGACTCTAATCCCTTCACAACAAACACCGGATCGAAACCCATCGTTTAACACCTCCAGAGCTCGTGCACATCAGCGGCCCCGCGCGTGCACGGAACCCGGAGCACCTAATCTAATCAGACGACGTGTGAAAAAGAGCCGAGGAGGGCGATGTTGATTTGGGTTTAACAACTGATTTGTGTAAGGATGTCTGGCGAGGGTCTAATCCACATCAGCTTTGCGCAGAGCATTAGTCCTGGACTTATTCAGCCGCGAGTGAGATGTGGATTCAAGGTGTCTGGCGCTGAGATTTGACAGCCAGGAGCCACAGAGACCCCCAACAAAAGACCTGAGAGATGTTTTCACCTCGGTGCGCATGCAAGTTCCCATCTTTAAATGTAAAAATAACTCCTTTTAAACAGCTGTGTGAATGATAGAAATGCCATATCTTACTCTTTGACAGGATGCTCTTGATGGTGTCCGCTTGCTCGTGCTCCATGTTCTCCACAGGACGCGTCTGATTGAGTTTGAAATGCCGGTAGAGGTGCATCATGTAGGTGGGTAAGTGATGCCGGTGGCTCCGGTCCAATCTGGATGGGTGAGGTGACATATTCCGTGTGCCATGATGATTATTGTGCTTTCCGAATACTCCAAGAAGCAGAAGATGGTAGCAGGCCACGCGCAAAGCTCCGCGCACATGCATGATGGACTGAAGTCAGAATGACAGGTCGAGGGGTCCAGGAGAGCTTATATACCCCCTCCCTCCGGCCCTCTGCATATTTAACAAGTAGCAGAGGACATTAAAGGAAATTGACATGCCATGACAGCTCATCATCTATTCATGTGGTAATGCGCCGCATATTTTACAATGAACAATTAGAACACCTTGCGCCCGCGTGACGTCACCAAAGTTGCTTTTTGCCCTTTGAAGACTGTAATGGCACTTTCACTGCGAGAACTCAAGACAAGGACAGTCTTACAGGACCTAACTTGGCGTCTGATTCAGGGAGTCGATTCGATTCGTTCGGACGAATTCTTCAGCAGCGCCGACTCTTATCAAATGTATGAAACATCAGATTTATATACTCATAGACTCAAAATAAATCTTATTTTGATGTATATAGCTACCGTGGTTAAGTAGGTATCTTTGCTGGCTTAACTTGCAGATAATCTTATAGGTATTAGTAGAATAAATAAATATCAGGGCCGTTAACCATTATAGACACTGAGAGGGACTAGTCCCCCCAATAATTAGAAATGGCCAATTCCCCCCCCCCCCCCCCCAATATTTGAAATTGTAATAATATATTTAACGCAAATATTATTTGCAAATAGTACCAAAATGAGTATTTCCCAACTAGAATTAGTCCTAGAATTTCCTTCACTGTTCTATTTCTTTATGCTATATTAAAAAAATAATAAATATATATATATATATATATATCATGCCGAGAGGATAGATTTCAAGAAACGCATGAAAATGATTTAACTTGGCGTCTGATTCAGTGAGTCGATTCGTTCGGACGAATCTTTCGGTATTTTATGTGCTCTTCCTTTGTTGTGAATAAAAATATCTAGTTAAATGTTAGTATGGTCCCATGCACAGTTTGGACTCGACCGAATAATTAAAATGAACCGACTCAACCGACGATTCCTCGCTCCAGTTATCAAAAGAGAATCGTTTGTGTATGTGTCGCATCGAGTTATTTGTTGATATATATATATATATATATATATATATATATATATATATATATATATATATATATATATATATAAATCAACAAATAACTCAATGCGATTAGCCTACAAGAAACTATCATGAAAATGATTTAACTTCGCGTCTGATTCAGTGAGTCGATTCGTTCGAATGAATCCTTCAGTATTTTATGTGCTCTTTCTTTGTAGGGAATAAACTATCTAGTAGTCACATGTTAGTATGTATGGCCCCAAACTCATGCACAGATTGAACTTGACTGAATCATTAAAATGAACCGACTCAAAAGAAAGAACGATTCGTTCGCAAATTAGACCTCGCTCCAGTTATCAAAGAGAATCATTTGTGTATGTGTCGCATTGAGTTTTTTGTTGATATATATATATATATATATAAATTTCCCATTGGCTGATGGATGATATAGTGCTGCTGTGAAAACACTGCTAACTTTTATACAGTAATATATGGAGCCTAATAAATAGTGATAAAATAAGGCATAAAAATCGCAAAAATTATATATTATATATATATATATATATATATATATATATATATATATATATATATATATATATATATATATATAACGCATTACAATAACTTGAGTTACGAAATCAGATAACTTTTTTCAAGTAACTAATAAAGTAATGCATTACCTTTAAATGTACAACAAAATATCTGAGTTACTTTTTCAAATAAGTAACGCAAGTTACTTTGTTTTCCCATTTATTGATTGACAGCTCTCCTGTCCCCATGTTGGCCTTTACAATTGCCAAAAATAGAACTTTTTCGTTGTTATAAAAAAACAAACAGCCCAGATGAAAAAAAAAGTAACGCAAAAGTAATGTAACACATTCATAAAAAGTAACGCAATTAGTTACTTTTTTAGGGAGTAACGCAATATTGTAATTATATATAATTTTCATAGATGAAATGAATGGCTAGACTGACTAATATACACAATACACACGTTTTCTCTTTATGGTTGAACTGATTTTAGGATCCTGCAGCGCCTGGCACCAACACACACACACACACACACATACACACACACGCACACACGCGGAGTGGACACACGCATGCTCAAAGAGCCCGTCTTAGAACCCACGAGTGCCTTCTTTCTTTCTTTCTTTCTCGAGTGTTTGAATCCAGCCGTGCACAGAGAGATCTGCTGGAGTGTGTTTGCTCAGACCAGCGACTCTGTTTTGAAGGCGGAGGCTGTTTCATGGCGATGGTGAGTGCTCAACTTTCTGCAGAGCTTTATGTGATCGAGTTCTCCTCACATGCATGGATGTAGCCTACATGGTTCATGAAGCTGCATTGCTGTAGTTGTGAAAAGACACGAGTTATTAAAGCGAGTGTGTGAAACAGACTGAATCTGTTCGGCTATACATGTTACTATTTCTGCATGAATATGATTCACTCTAGTTATACGTATATAACTAGTATGTGATTTGTAAATTAGTTTAGAACGCACACATTTATCATGCAGTGAAGATAGATTACAAGAAACGCATGAAAATGATTTAACTTGGCGTCTGATTCAGTGAGCCGATTCGTTCGAACGAACGAACGAATCTTTCGTTATTTTATGTGCTCCTTTGTAGGGAATAGTCAAATGTTAGTATGCTCCCATGCATAGTTTAGACTCGACCGAATCATTAAAGTGAACCGACTCAAATGAACGATTCGTTCGCTCGCTCCAACTATCAAAAGAGAATCGTTTGTGTATGTGTCGCATTGTTGCAGTTTAGTAAAGAACAGAACTCGATTAAACTCACATTCACGGCCATCCTCTTGATATTTGAATCACTTATGAAGTCTTTCACACCCTGAGGTGAGTTTATAAAGCTTTTGATGTGGCAGATAGAGGTAAAATCATAACTAAGGGAATGTAAACGAGTCAATTTGACAGTATTTTAGGAAAATAATATGACTATTTTTCTTGACAGGCTCACATTAGAAACTCCGCATTAAATAAGACATAATCTATTTCTCATTATTGAATATGGATGAAACCTACATGTTTAAATCTTATCAATCCTCATAAAAGCTATTTGATATTAGTGGATTGAAATGCTAATGTGTGGATCGAGAGTCGAGCTTATGAAGATTAATGGTGATGAAGTTCGTTTCGATGCAGTTCGGTTAGTTGAGCTGATAGCCATCAGAACTCTATGAATAATCCATCTGTTTGAACCTGTCAGGGCTAGATTAGAGGAGTTTGCGTTAGGGATTGAGATAAAGTCAGAACAGGCACGGGTCATTTGTGGAGATCATTATAGAAATGAGGCCAATTAAAAGCACAATGACACCTTGTTTTTCTCTGGTTGGAAACATTGAATTCATATCTAATTTAAGCTATCAACAATGCAGATGCTTCTCTAGGTATTTCACCTGCTTTTGAAGTTCATAAAACTTTGTTATGAGAAGTTTGATGTTGGGGCAAGTTGTCACAAGATCTATATGAGAAGTCCATCTTTCAAACTACAATTACACAATCAATCACAATTTTAAATGCTATTGGGTAAACAGTAGATCCACAATGGGATAACCTTGATTTCATAATTGTTTTACTGTTTTGCTTCATCAATGAGTGAAGGTTCCCATTGTGACAACTTACCCCGCTACTGGATTCAGCAAAATGTTTTTGTAATCAAGACTTTTAGTTTGTGTCTGTACAGAAATTGACTTGCATAACATACATTTTTGTAATCCAAAGCCACCCTGGGAAATATTCATTGGAGATCGCTAGGGATGCACCGATATGAACATTTTGGCCGATACCGATAACCGATAATTCTTTATATTTGAAAGCCGATAACCGATATATTGCCCGATGAATCTAAATCCAAATTAGATTACAAAAACAAAAGTCTTACCATTAAAATCCATGTCCAGAGCACACAATTATAATGTTCTCATTATGTATCTTTTATGACAGACTTGTGCTGTATTTTCCTTTTTGAAGTGATTTTCAATCATATTTCAAGCAGTTCAAAACATCATGGTGAACAGTGCGCATCTGAAGGAAATAATCCATTATTTATCGGCGTTAATATATCGGCCAAATTTTCTTATCTGGCCGATAATGATAACATTAAAAATGAACATATATCGGCTGAAACCGATATTGTGGCCGATATATCGTGCATCCCTAGAAATAGCTGGGAATTACCTGGAATAATTTCATCCTTATGAACATGGATTGTAAAAGAGAGTCAAGTCATGTTGAACTATTCTTAGAAACTTTGTGTATTATTCAAAGCAAAAGTCGCATCATGAATAAATCGGTCGATTTAGTGTCATTTATGTTAAATGTTATAGTGCATCTTTAAAAGCAAAACATTTGAGCACAGATTCAGCAACTTTGATTTGTTGGTTATTGTTTAAGTGGTCCATAATGTCTTGCTGATTTTGTGCTTCATCTGTCATTACATGTAAAGATGATCTCAGCCACTAGATGTCATAAGGTCCAGCTTATGTCTGTCTGATGTCAGTCCAGTAATAGAACGGCTGTCTGAAAGCTGAAAATACTCAGACGGTCATTTTTTGAAGACTGGATTCAGAAGCTATGATAACCCACAAATGTGTCTGGTGGAGCGGCTGGAGGTTCTATTTATTTTTAAACCTACGATTTCATTTCTACCAAAATAGACATAAGTGTCATGAAATATGTCTGCAGCTCACATTAGATCATCAGATCTATCCATTATTACTGTACTTAAGTAAATCCAAGTATCTTATGGGAGTATTTTTATTTTGGGAAACTTTTACTTCACTACATTACAAAGCATAATTTCATTTTATACTCCGCTACATTTCATAAAAACAAGTCGTTCCTCGTTATTTTGAACTAAAGACGTCAGCACCCGCTCCGAGATGCGGTGTCCGTTTCCTGAACGAACTGATTCTTTTCTGTTAACCTGTTAAAAACGGTTCTCAAATCGAACTGGATGATTCATTTGTAAAATGGAATGATCCTGGAGTCAACAACTCACTGATTCAAATGATTCGCAAATCTCCGACTCAAAGGCTATGTTCAGACTGCCAGCGAAAATCAGATTTTTTACATATCCAGATGTTTTTTTAAAAGTCTGGACAACAAAAAAACATGAACATCTCAAAAACATGCATCTCAGTCTGGCTGCTCAAATCAGATAACGTCAAAACCGGTGACGGAAACTTCCCGGAGCTTAAATGTGCGTGCAATTGATGGCGCAAATGTTACTAATGCGAATATTATTATTTATTTTTGTAAATGAAAATCATATTTAGGTCACGACTGTCAGTTCTGTTATGACAATTCTCTGAGTATTTGCCATGGAAATGACAATGTTGATGTTTGGTCTTGGCAGAATAGATCTGCTGTTATTGCTGCTGTTGTTATTGTTGCTGCTGCTGCTGCAGATCAAGTACGGGACTTGCTACTTCCAATATATATCTTCCAAGTATATTACATTACATTTGGACATTTTCATGCTGAGAAACTGCTGATAAAAGACAAAAAATATATATAATTTTTTTTAATAATTTAAAAATTTCTTTTTTTTATTATTTGACATGGAATAACTCAGGAATGCAATAAGATCGGATAAAAATATTTTTTGGTGATGCTCTCCTACACGTGAGCTGCATCTGGTTCAAATTTTGTGGTGATAGCATAGTATAGTTTAATAAATTATTCATTTTTTCCGCAGCCAGGTGGCGCCCATGGGCGGTAAACTCCGGTTTAGAGGCACTTCTCAGCACTCTTTAGGAGTTTTTCAAAAAGTTTAGATGCATTAAAAAAATGAGATTCTAAGCTTTAAAATGATATCTATTTTGTGTTATTCCACGTTGGAAAACGAACATGGATGGGTCCGGGAACATTGGATACACACTGCATCCCGGAAAGATGCGTGACATGTTTTTAGCCAATAATGTTAAAACATTCCGTGAGAAATATCTTGTGATCCTTGCAATATATTATGTTGATTGGGTTCATTTTAATTGAGAATATTGATTTATTGACTAGGTAAGCAAGCAAAGACAATAGCGAAAAATGGCAGATGGAGCAATAATAACTGACATGTATGCAGAGCCAGTACAGCAGCAGCAATAACAGGACTTGCTACTGCCAATACATACACAACATGCAAGCAAGTAAACATGCTGCTGTTGTTGTTAAAGGTGCCCAAGAATGCTTTTTAAAAGATGTAATATAAGTCTAAGGTGTCTCCTGAATGTGTCTGTGAAGTTTCAGCTCAAAATACCCCATAGATTTTTTTTAATTAATTTTTTTAACTGCCTATTTTGGGGCATCATTAACTATACACTGATTTTGGCAGCGCGCCGCCCCTTTAATTCGCCTGTATTTAAAATTGCAAAATAAACATTCAATCAATCTGTAAGTTTTATTTTTAATACTCAAGTACATTAAAAATCAAGTCATTGTCACTGATGTGTGCTTTCAGTGAGGGCGAATCCAGACAGGAAAGTGTCCTTCCTAACGGAAACGCACGCTAGCACAGGTGTCAGGCTCTCGGAGCAGAGCGAGTCCAGTCGGAAAAGGATGTTTAAAACACAAAAGCGCATTCATCAGAGAGCAGACGGCGGGCAGCAGGAAACGGGCAGGTAACTGTTTTGCTTTTCACAGCCTGCGAGGAAGTTTCACAGGAAGCTGAAATGTTGTTCACTGCTTCAGAACATCACATCACTTGTCACCATCACTCGACCTCTGCTGCTTCCCTGTCTGCTCTGCCTCATTTCTCTGTTTAAATCCAGAAGCGTAGCAGCTTTAACAGAGCAAATATTTCCTCATGCAAGTACCACAAGTGCAAAATGTCACAGAGCCTTATTAAAAAAAGAGAGATGCATGATTTCCGCTCTCTTCTGAGGCGTTGGTCTTGCATGCATCTCTTCATTTATTGCGTCGACAGGTTCATCAAAGCCGTTAGAGGAAGAAACAGGTGTGGCCGGATTTGTTCTCTTGTAAACAGCCCCAATCCTGCAGAAATGATGCTGTTCTCTTGTTTGTTTCCAAGAAAACTTAGATTAGCTCATGATAAGTGACTTCTATTGAGTCTTATTTTGGAGCTTGCCAACCCTCATGTCACTATGATTTTTAGTTTTTAGATTCAGAAGAATGAAAGTCATGTGAAACGACATGACGTGAATGAATTTTCAGCTTTCTTTAAGGAACTTTTCAGAGCTCACCGGTTGTTTTCTCTGATTCTGGTGTCATAATAATGTTCTTTTTGTCATGACGCAACCAATGAGTTGTGTTGGACTCCGATGAGCCGAAGTCCTTCAGTGAGTTTGTGTATATGTGGTTTGTGAACGGTGTAAATTTAGCTTAGATTGAGATAGTGCAGCAATTTCCTGCCTCACCCTCTTGCCCTATGTTGTGTTTCTCTCTCGCTGTGTGTGTGTGTGTGTGTGTGTGTGTGTGTGTGTGTGTGTGTGTGTGTGTGTGTGTGCGCGAGAGAGTCGAATTTGCGGTAAAAATTTTATATAATTTTGAATTTCAGATAAAAATGTTGCTGAGAGTACTATACCATTATTATGTCTAAAAGTATAAATAAATTAGCCAGAATATTCATTAATTGAAATTTTTAATTTTAATATTTACTTTTGTGTATATATATATATATATATATATATATATATATTATAAATTTACATTTTTAATTTATATATATATATATATATATATATAAATTTACATTTTTTAATTTATATATATATATTATAAATTTACATTTTTTAATTTATATATATATATATATATATATATATATATATATATATATAAATTTACATTTTTTAATTTATATATATATATATATGTGTGTGTGTGTTTTAATGTTTATAATTAGTTTTCATATATTTAAAAAAATTATATATACATATTAAAAAATATTTTATATATATATATATATAAAATATTTTTAATGTGTGTGTGTATATATATATATATATATATATATATATATATATATATATATATATATATATATATATATAATATTTTTTTTTTACTTTCATATATATATATATATATGAAAGTAAAAAAAAATATATATATAACATTTTTTTAAATAATATTATATACACTAGAAAATTATATATATATATTTTTAATGTGTTTATATATATATATATATATATATATATATATATATATATATGAAAGTAAAAAAATATATTAAAATGTTTATATATATATATTTTAATACATATTTTTTACTTTCATATATAATATATATAAACACACATTAAAAATATTATATATATAATTTTTAGTGTATATAATATTATTTAAAAAAAAAGTTTTATATATATATATATATAATTAAATGCAAATTAATTTATATATAGTTTATTTTATATAAGATTTTTAAAAAGAATGAATATATTTATATATATTTATAAATAAAATACTTCTAACAGTTATTGTATATTTTTATATTTAAGTACATTAGGATATACAGTAGAAGTCTCTGTCCTGAGATAAATGTGTGTGTCCTATCTTGCCTCAAACCTGTGCTGAGATTTACCGTGTTTACTCAGCTGTGTGTGTGTTGACAATCAGAAACGGGGTGTCTTAATTGCTTACGAATGAAGTAATTAGTTCGGTGTGCTAACTTACGAGAGCTGCGGTGAATTACGCGATGTAAACACACATGCTGTTAGCTCGTCGTGTTGTTTGGTTTGTGCTGACTGTGAGTGTGTGTGTGTGTGTTTGAAGGGGTGGCAGTCACACGGTCACACTGTGGAGAGCTTTTAATTCATGTGGTAATGTGTGTGTGTGTGTGTGTGTGTGTGTGAGAGAGATGGGTAAGACCCACCCACACATCCTTCACACACGCAGATTTACCACGCTGCTCTTCCTGAGATTGTGTTTGTGTCTGACGCTCGCTGTCGCTCAGACTGAAGTCTCGCTGTCTTAGACTACTAATCAGAGGCTGACTGCCCTTAACGCACACACACACACACACACACACACGCACACGCATGCATGCACACTGCTGTAGAGAAACTCATGGCACGCCTCAGTTAGTCTGCGCAGATACCTGTCGATCTGCCTGTCTGCGGGATCTCTGCGCTGTCGCTCTGCCCAGACCTCTCTGGATTTGATGGTGCTGCGGCGCGTGTGTTCTCAGGTACGGCTGGAGCGTGTGTGTGTGAGAGTTTGAATGTGTTTTATACACTTTGTTTTGTGTTCTCTGTATTTTAGTGATGAATCTCGTTGCACACAGTCTTTAGGCATCATCACAAGGATATATATGGACTTGTTGATTGAGTTGGTTGTTTATATATTCTTCTGATCAAATATTTCTCATGAAATGTCCATTTTGTATGCAGACTATGTAAGTGATGGCTTTTGTCTGGTTTAAAATGTGTCTGACTAATATCAACTTTGTATTCATGTTGGTTTTGTATGTTTTAAAAGAACTTTTATACTATTTTCATGGTGATTTAATGACTCTAAAAGTGTCAAGTGAAGAAATATTAAGCAGTTTTCAAGGTATTTTTTATATACAAACATCATTAAATGTAGGTATTTTGCCATTTGACAGCATAAGAGGGTTGACCCCCTCATGAGGGTCTACAGGGGTCTTCTCTGTGATGTCATTTCCTGTTTTATGGTTTTTTTGACAGTGACAACAAAAAGTTCCTGTCGGTTACACCACACTGATTTGCCAGATAATGTTTTCAAATAATAATATTTAAAGCAAAACCGCTTCACTGCTACTTATTCTTGTATAGTGATGCAAAAAGTTGCTGTCCTCAAAGCTAAAAATTCTTAAAAACAATAATTGCTTTTTTAATGGTATTTTAGGGTATTTAAAATTTTATTTATTGATTTATTTATATTTTTTAGACTCAAACACCACTTAAAAAGCAATGATTTCTTTTAGGAATACTTTTTAAGCTCTATTTATTTTATTAAATATCAAAATATGTTTACTTATATTTATTAGGTATGCATGATATATCAGCCACCATATCGGTATCGGCCGATATATGTTCATTTTTAATGTTATCGTTATCGGCCAGATAAGAAAATTTGGCCAATATATTAAAGCTGATAAATAATGGATTATTTCCTTGAGCTGAGACACTTCAGATGTGCACTGTTCACCATGATGGTTTTAAATTGCTTGAAATTTGATTGAAAATCACTTCTAAAAGGAAAATACAGTTAATTACAACGTGCAGCACAAGTCTGTCATATAAGATACATAAAAATATAATGAGAACATTATAATTGTGTGTTTGGGACATGGCTTTTAATGGTGAAACTTTTGTTTTTGTAATCAGGCTTTCAAAAATTATATAAATTTAGATTTATCAGCCAATATATCGGTTATCTGCTTTCAAATTAAAAAAATTATCGGTTATCGGCCGATATATATGTTCATTTTTAATGTTATCGGCCCAATAAGACAATGTGGCTGATATAATAAAGCCGATTTAAATAATTAAAAAATTACATACAAATTTTGATTTAGATTTATCAGCCAATATATCGGTTATCGGTTTTCAAATATAAAGAATTATCGGTTATTGGTATCGGGCAACATTTTTATAACACTGCATCCCTAATATTTATATGTTCCCTTAACTTTCAAAATTACTTCACTTACTTAGTTTATCATTTTCATTTTAAATATTAAAGTACATTAGTACAGTAGCATAGCTCCGTGTTTTTGTGTGTGTCATACGAGTTGCATGTATTTTTCTTAAATGAGTAAATTGAGACATGAAATCGTGTCTCCGCACATCTCTCACTGCTCGATGTTTGGTTGAAAGGCACGACACGAGTGTAGAGAATAATTATTGGGAATAAAATGATGAATTGCATTGGCTTAATGCAGTTTCACTAATGGATTTCACAGTGCTGTGGTTTGATTTTGAGCGTGTCGTCACATGATGGGTTTTCCATGGGGTTCAAGCAGGAATGTGACAGACATGATGTCTGTCTCTCTGTCAATTGGTCACACTGTTGTTTACTAGCCCACAACACACACATTAACCCACCCTCATGTTGTTCTAACGCATTTCACTCTTTTCTTTGATTTTTGAATGACCAAGCTGCTCTTTTCCACACAGTAAATGCAGATTCAGGCCATTAAGACGAGGTCATATGATGTTAAATAGTTATAGATATGCCCCAGTTCATATATATGATACATAATCATCCCTTAATATCCTGTAGCCTTGAGTTACCAGATTTAACATGCCAACTGTGTGTGTTGATATGTAGATGCCGAGGCTGTGTTTTCATTTTGGGCTGAGCTCTGTTCAGAATAACTGTAATTATGTGCTATTTCTGATCTGTAAATGCCTGTGTGTATATGTGTGTGTGTGTGTGTGTGTGAGATGATGCACAATTTTTCCTGTAGCATTCTGGGAAAACCATACAGCCAGTTTGGTCTCAGACAAATGCCAAGCTCGATTAAAGTGCTGATATTTAGTTGCATGCAAAGTGTTTTTGGTCTGTTGATATCAGAGTTCAAACTCTCCTTTACAAAAGCACTAAATATTTATATGCTTTCATTTTTTTTAGTGTTATTTCTAGAGGTATTCAACAGGGATCTGTGTCATTCTAAATATGAACATATATATTTATTATCCTTTGTAGCGTGAATAATACTCAGTGTGATTTTAATGGCATTTTAACTAAACATGAAGGGTATCTATTCACCGAAACCTCATTTAAACTGTAAATATTACAGTGAACATGCAAATCGTTCAGTACCACGGTATTACTATCCAGTACCATCATGAAGTAACATGCACATCCCCGTGGTGTTGCAACACAGGAAGTTGTGTGAGGAAGTTAGTTTTTTCCGGGGCAGTTGTTCTTACTCATAGGGGAAGTTCTGTGACACTGTGGTTCATTGCTAATGGAGGTGAAACGGTGATTGTCAAAATAATCAGTCTTCAATATAGTGTAAAACCCCAGTAAACACCCGTTCTCTGACCGCTGTCTTACTCGAGTGAATTATTCATGTCAACATCGCTGTCATGCATTGTATGTTCTGTTCTTAAAGACACTCAACATCCTCATTTTTATGCGGGTAGTTCCCTGTTTCAAGGGATTTTTATGTCTTAAGTCATGGTTTTGTAACTTTGACCTACACGTAATGTGCCGCGGATTAAGGAATATGTTCTGATTTCCAGATAGATCCCTGTGACTTAGGGTAACTGGCCATCTTAGTTTATAGTTGAGATATAAACACTGATGTCTACAGTAGTGATCAAAATAGAGCAAATCACCTTTTGAAAGTAACTTGACGCTTCAAATAATGATTGTATTAATTACATTGTTACACCAGTAGGTGGCGACAAGTGAATGTTAAAGTATTTGTCATTGAATCATTCATTCAAGAGATTTGTTCAAAAACACTGTTTGATCCAGTAATAAAACAAGTCTTCATCAGTGAGTCATTGAATTATTCACTCAGCCTGATTTAAAAATAAATTCTAATGAATTATATATATTTTAAACAGACAGCTGCAATTAACATTGTCAGAACCTCTTGTAAATTACATGTTTTGTTTAGTTGTCTCTTCAGAAACCATGATCTTTATTTTAAACTCAATTTCTCAATTTATCCACAATCGTGCAGCTCTAATTTGTAAGAAATTAGACTGTATACACAGCTGTTTTTGTCTGCAGACAGATTATATTGTGTGTTTTTATGCTGTTGGGATATTTCTGAAATAAAACTCTAGATGAGATTTTGATTTTGAAGTTTTATTAAAGAGACACTGAAGTGAGATGTAATGGATTCTTTTGGGAAGATGCTCAAAATGCTTTAATTTTGTTGTGAGTTTTTGACATTTTGTATTTTTTTTTTTTTTTAATATGGCTGTATGGTTTTTATGTTTTATTTCAGCTTTAGTTAGAGAAATGTTGCTTTGGTTGTTGGTGTTTTTTTTTTTAATTTCAGTTAACATTTTTTTTATGGGTTTTAGTTTTAATTTTAGTCGTAGTTAACTATAATAACCCTGTACTTCCTGTGGAGGTAGGCGGCAACTCTCTGTGTGAGGTGTGTCACCTAAAACTGACTTTGCGGTTACAAGCAAAGTTGAATGATCCTTTATCCTTGCAATAAAGCAGTATCATATGATATTATCATGCTACTTCAAAAGAACAGCAGGGTATTACTGTGATATCATATTTCGCAGTCCTAAAACCATAGTTATACCATGTAAGTTTTGCATATCTTTGAGTTGAGACGAGTCTTAGAATGATTTTCCAGCTGCGTTTAATTCACCATAATTACAGTTTGCTTCAGTCACATGTTCCCTTAAGATTTCATTTGACCCTCTTCTGGAGAGTTTCAGACTTTAGTGTGGAGATAAATATTATAAGTTAAAGTCAACTTGAAATCCAAATTGGGCCAATTTACTTTCAGCTTATGATTTATTTGTGCATTTCATGTTTTGCTGTCGACGTCAGTCTCATTTCTCAGAATACAGAGAAACTTTTCAACATTCAATCAATTCCTGGACAAAAATCAAGTCGCACCTTTTATCTCTTTGAATATCATGTTTTAGTCAGATAATGGATGCAGAATGGTTTTATGTTAACTCTTTATATATAGTGACTTTATATATAGTAAGTAAATAAATAAATATATATATATATATATAATATATATATATATATATATAAGCAATTTGAACCAATGGGATCATGTGGGGTCCTAATGGAGACCAAATTTGGTGGGGGAACCCAATTTGTCACTACATATAAAGCGGTTTGAACCAATGGGATCGTGTAGGGTTCTAATGGAGACCCAATTTGGTGGGGGGGGGATCCAATTTGTCGCTATATATAAAGCAGTTTGAACCAATGGGATCATGTAGGGTCCTAATGGAGACCCAATTTGGTGGGGGGGGGATCCAATTTGTCACTATATATAAAGCAGTTTGAACCAATGGGATCGTGTAGGGTCCTAATGGAGACCCAATTTGGTGGGGGGGGATCCAATTTGTCGCTATATATAAAGCAGTTTGAACCAATGGGATTGTGTGGGGTTCTAATGGAGACTCGATTTGGTGGGGGGATCCAATTTGTCACTATATATAAAGCAGTTTGAATCAATGGGATCATGTAGGGTCCTAATGGAGACCTGATTTGGTGGGGGGATCCAATTTGTCACTACATATAAAGCAGTTTGAACCAATGGGATTGTGTGGGGTTCTAATGGAGACCCAATTTGGTGGGGGGATCCAATTTGTCGCTATATATAAAGCAGTTTGAATCAATGGGATCATGTAGGGTCCTAATGGAGACCTGATTTGGTGGGGGGATCCAATTTGTCACTACATATAAAGCAGTTTGAACCAATGGGATCATGTAGGGTCCTAATGGAGACCCAATTTGGTGGGGGGGGGATCCAATTTGTCGCTATATATAAAGCAGTTTGAACCAATGGGATTGTGTGGGGTTCTAATGGAGACCTGATTTGGTGGGGGGATCCAATTTGTCGCTATATATAAAGCAGTTTGAACCAATGGGATTGTGTGGGGTTCTAATGGAGACCTGATTTGGTGGGGGGGATCCAATTTGTCACTATATATAAAGCAGTTTGAACCAATGGGATTGTGTGGGGTCCTAATGGAGACCCGATTTGGTGGGGGAACCCAATTTGTCCCTATATATATAAAGCAGTTTGAACCAATGGGATTGTGTGGGGTTCTAATGGAGACCTGATTTGGTGGGGGGGATCCAATTTGTCACTACATATAAAGCAGTTTGAACCAATGGGATCATGTAGGGTCCTAATGGAGACCCAATTTGGTGGGGGAACCCAATTTGTCACTATATATAAAGCAGTTTGAACCAATGGGATCGTGTGGGGTCCTAATGGAGACCTGATTTGGTGGGGGGGGGATCCAATTTGTCGCTATATATAAAGCAGTTTGAACCAATGGGATTGTGTGGGGTTCTAATGGAGACTCGATTTGGTGGGGGGATCCAATTTGTCACTATATATAAAGCAGTTTGAACCAATGGGATTGTGTGGGGTTCTAATGGAGACCCAATTTGGTGGGGGGATCCAATTTGTTGCTATATATAAAGCAGTTTGAACCAATAGGATTGTGTGGGGTTCTAATGGAGACCCAATTTGGTGGGGGAACCCAATTTGTCACTATATATAAAGCAGTTTGAACCAATGGGATCGTGTAGGGTCCTAATGGAGACCTGATTTGGTGGGGGGGATCCAATTTGTCACTATATATAAAGCAGGTTGAACCAATGGGATTGTGTGGGGTCCTAATGGAGACCCGATTTGGGGGGGAACCCAATTTGTCCCTATATATATAAAGCATTTTGAACCAATGGGATCATGTAGGGTCCTAATGGAGACCCAATTTGGTGGGGGGGGGATCCAATTTGTCGCTATATATAAAGCAGTTTGAACCAATGGGATTGTGTGGGGTTCTAATGGAGACTCGATTTGGTGGGGGGATCCAATTTGTCACTATATATAAAGCAGTTTGAACCAATGGGATTGTGTGGGGTTCTAATGGAGACCCAATTTGGTGGGGGGATCCAATTTGTTGCTATATATAAAGCAGTTTGAACCAATAGGATTGTGTGGGGTTCTAATGGAGACCCAATTTGGTGGGGGGATCCAATTTGTCGCTATATATAAAGCAGTTTGAATCAATGGGATCATGTAGGGTCCTAATGGAGACCTGATTTGGTGGGGGGATCCAATTTGTCACTACATATAAAGCAGTTTGAACCAATGGGATCGTGTAGGGTCCTAATGGAGACCCAATTTGGTGGGGGGGGATCCAATTTGTCGCTATATATAAAGCAGTTTGAACCAATGGGATTGTGTGGGGTTCTAATGGAGACCCAATTTGGTGGGGGGATCCAATTTGTTGCTATATATAAAGCAGTTTGAACCAATAGGATTGTGTGGGGTTCTAATGGAGACCCAATTTGGTGGGGGGATCCAATTTGTCGCTATATATAAAGCAGTTTGAATCAATGGGATCATGTAGGGTCCTAATGGAGACCTGATTTGGTGGGGGAACCCAATTTGTCACTATATATAAAGCAGTTTGAACCAATGGGATCGTGTGGGGTCCTAATGGAGACCCAATTTGGTGGGGGGGGATCCAATTTGTCGCTATATATAAAGCAGTTTGAACCAATGGGATTGTGTGGGGTTCTAATGGAGACTCGATTTGGTGGGGGGATCCAATTTGTCACTATATATAAAGCAGTTTGAACCAATGGGATTGTGTGGGGTTCTAATGGAGACCCAATTTGGTGGGGGGATCCAATTTGTTGCTATATATAAAGCAGTTTGAACCAATAGGATTGTGTGGGGTTCTAATGGAGACCCAATTTGGTGGGGGGATCCAATTTGTCGCTATATATAAAGCAGTTTGAATCAATGGGATCATGTAGGGTCCTAATGGAGACCTGATTTGGTGGGGGGATCCAATTTGTCACTACATATAAAGCAGTTTGAACCAATGGGATTGTGTGGGGTTCTAATGGAGACCCAATTTGGTGGGGGGATCCAATTTGTCGCTATATATAAAGCAGTTTGAATCAATGGGATCATGTAGGGTCCTAATGGAGACCTGATTTGGTGGGGGGATCCAATTTGTCACTACATATAAAGCAGTTTGAACCAATGGGATCGTGTAGGGTCCTAATGGAGACCCAATTTGGTTGGGGGGGGATCCAATTTGTCGCTATATATAAAGCAGTTTGAACCAATGGGATTGTGTGGGGTTCTAATGGAGACCTGATTTGGTGGGGGGATCCAATTTGTCGCTATATATAAAGCAGTTTGAACCAATGGGATTGTGTGGGGTTCTAATGGAGACCCAATTTGGTGGGGGGGATCCAATTTGTCACTATATATAAAGCAGTTTGAACCAATGGGATCGTGTAGGGTCCTAATGGAGACCTGATTTGGTGGGGGGGATCCAATTTGTCACTATAAATAAAGCAGGTTGAACCAATGGGATTGTGTGGGGTCCTAATGGAGACCCGATTTGGTGGGGGAACCCAATTTGTCCCTATATATATAAAGCATTTTGAACCAATGGGATCATGTGGGGTCCTAATGGAGACCTGATTTGAGCCGAATTTATTCATATATTTTGTTATGAGTAATTCATTTATTATTTGCATTTAGCATGTTCACTTCGCTGCTGTATGATAGACCCGTGACCCATTTTTGGGTCGCGCCCCACTGATCTAACGGACGTGATTGACAGAGCCTCTATCAGTCTATCCCAGTGTTCCCAGCTCTTCTTGAAGCTGTACATGTGATGTGTGATCTGTGATATACATCTCCTCTCAACATCTCTCAAGAATGAGAAGCGTTCTGCATCCTTCCTCTGATTAGCCCGTTCAACCGCAGATGCTTCCTGCAGCTGCAGAGCACTTCCTGTCTGCACGCAGACCCTTTTGTGCTGAGCGATCCGTCCCAGCTTGAACTTCACCAGTGGAATTTCAATAGATGGCGAGGCGGGAAAGGGAATGCCCATCTGTGTGCTCTTTTCCGTCTCTGTTTTCAGTGCAGCGGACACTGGGAGATTTTATTTTCCCTGTGAATGGGCCGCAGTAATTGGATTTCCTGAGGGAATTCTGTCACTTTGAGAACTAGTGTTTTGCTTCCCAGTTTGATTCAGTGTGGAGACCATAGTGATTATGGAGGAATGTGTTCATTGTGTGGTGGTCGTACTAAAATACTCAATTAAAAATCCAAACCGTTAGTCTATTTAGGAGGACATTAGTATGAATTTTCAAGATGTTTATATGTTGCATGTCTGTCTGTTTTTATTTATTTATTTATTTATTTTATTTATTTATTTATTATTTTATTATATTACTTATGTATTTACAACCCAAATTCCAGAAATGTTGGGACGTTTTTTAAATTTGAATAAAATGAAAACTCAAAGACTTTCAAATCACATGAGCCAATATTTTATTCACAATAGAACATAGATAACATAACAAATGTTTAAACTGAGAAATTTTACAATTTTATGCACAAAATGAGCTCATTTCCTGCTACAGGTCTCAAAATAGTTGGGACATCCCAACATTTCCAGAATTTGGGTTGTATTTATATTATTTACTTTTATTTTTAATTTTATGCACTTCATTTAAACTTTACTACACATCTGTCTTTTTTATATATTTTTTATATTATTTTTTATTATTTGTATTTATATAATTTTTATTTATTCCTTCTCTATCATATATATATTTTATATATTTATAGTGTATTTATTGTTAAATTGTTTATTTATTTTGTTTATATTATATTTATATAATTTTATATTTAATTTAATTTTTTTGCTATTTATTTTTTAGCATGTTTTGTTATTATTTATGTATTTATTTATTTATTTTATTTACTAGCTTTTTTCTTCTCTTCTGTCATATATATATATATATATATATATATATATATTTTATTATGCATTTATAGTGTTTATTTATTTAGTTAAATTTTATTTATATTTGGTTGTTTATTTTTTATTTTATTGCATTATGATATTTAATATATATTTTATAATTTTTTATATTATTTATTACACATTTCATGTTAGTGATTCCGTCTTTGTCTCAGATTTATCTCTTTGTCTTTGTCTCAAGCACTAGAAATGATGTAGTTAAACAAAAGTGTTGCAGGTTTGATTCCAGGTGACCCAGATACTGAAGCATTACTGAAATGCTCAAAAACACCAGCGAGCCCTTGATGGCATTTAACCTCTGCTTTCTCGATCAGAACTGGAAACGAGCGCTTAAAGAAGCATGCCTGCGGTGGCCTGTAAACAGGCAGACGGGGTCGTGACAGCTTGTTTTTCAGAGAGAGGATGTTTGCGAGCGATCGTCTGGCGGCCGTGGGTGGGTTTTCAGGGCAGGCGAGACGTTCATCTAGGGCACATTTCTGCAGATGGCGGGTTGTGCTCTGAAGATGTCACCTTAAATTTGCCACACTTATATAAGAGCTTCATCCGGTGAGCGTGAAAAACAAACCGCTGTGCAGACTGAGATTATCACCACTGCTTTTATATACCCATATACTGAAATAAGAGAGATTATTGAGATTAAACTGATTTATTCCTGCGTTCGCTCCTAATTCAATCAGGTTAAAGACATAAAACAAGGTGATCAAGAATGTTCTCAGGACTGTTTGAGGATGATGAGAAAGGGATGAAGCATCTGCTGCTGTGTTCATGTGATAAATGTATGTTTTTCTGTGATTGACAGCTGCCAGTGGAGTATGGGTACGACTGCCAGCGCTGCTCCCCAGCCCACACTGCATGAGAGTTTCCACGGCAACGGGATGACGGACAGCAGGCGGTCGGCCAGCAGCGCCTCCTTCCAGACGCTCAACATCCACAACAACAAGGCCAAATCCATCATCACTAATAAAGTGGCTCCTGTGGTCATCACGTACGTCCAGCAGCGCGACACTGTTCTGAGCTCCTGCGGAGTGTGTGGAGCTGAATATAATTCACCTGATTGAGTCTGTGTGTGTGTGTGTTTATAGGTATAACTGCAGACAGGAGTTTCAGATCCATGATGACGTTCTCCGTACAAACTATAAAGTTGGGAGGATCTCGGACAACATGCCTGAGCACCATCTGGTCCAGGTGAGCCGGACGATTATTCTCATGTGGTGAGGGTGAATCTGATGAAAACTGGTTGCATTTCTCTCTCCAAAAAAAAAAAAAAAATTAATATAAAAAATATTTTAAAAATTTTTTCTTCTTTTTATTATACTAATTTATTTGTTGATTATTTTAACCTTGTCCCCCTTTACATTCTCATCACTGTAATCAGGTTCTTTATACTTTATAAAAAATTGTTACTTAAAATAAAATAAACGTTAACTCAAAATATTTCAAAAAACTTTTTATTTTATTGTTTTTATTTTATTTCATCTATATTTATTTCAGCTAGTTGCCGAGGAAATATTTATCATCTTTTAGTTTAACTTCATGTACAAAAATAACTAAAACTATTTAGGCATATTAAAAATAAATAAATAAATAATGACTAAAGCACACAACAAAATTACATTTTTTTTTTTTATCAAAAATTAAAATAAAACCAGAAAATACAAAAATAAAAATTAATTCAAACTATTAATAGAAACTATAATAGTTTCTCAGTGATACTAAAATGTTATTTTATTATTATTTTTTTTTAATTAAATGAATAATGAAAAATTAAAAGCAGTTTAACAAATACTACAACAATGTAAAATTAATTTATTGTAAATAGGCATATTTTCTCATCTGATTCTCATTACCATATTTAAAAAATTGTATATGAAATCATATTTATTTTCAAATAACATAATATATATTATAATATTAAAAAATATATAATATAATATAATATATTGTTTATATAATATATTATTTGTATATGTGTGTGCGCATATATATTATATAAAATAATAAATATATTATTTATATATATATAGTAAACATATATTATATATTTAAAAAAAAAAAAATTATTTGAAAAAATATATATAATATTTATTTGATTTGATTTATTAAATTTAATTTAATTAATTAAAATTTTCTCACCTGATTCTCCTCAACGTATTTTTAAAAAAATCCAAAAAATGTGTGTATAATTTTCTTTTTAAATATTTTTTTTTAAATATGGTGATGATAATCAGGTGAGAAAATTTGCCTAATTGTCATTCAATTTTACTACTACTAAAGTACAGTATTTTGCACATGAACCGTGGTAGTACCATGGTATTCTTTATAAAAATTCACCCTGTCATATTGTGCAAAACTCAATGAAATGCATTTAATGTTTGAGTTGAGTTACTTGATAACGTTTTGCAAGCTACAACAGTGTGAAAGAGCTGTTTATATGCAGTAAATACTATGGTACAATAATATTATATTCATTATGCTTTGATATATTATGATATATTGAGTTTCTTCATCATGCCACAGCTCTGTTTTTTGTAAGATTCACTCTTAACATCAGGTCTGAGCTCATTTCCTTCATTAAGGAGTTCAGGAAGATCCGCGGGCCGTGAACGTGTCGTGGCGCGTCTGTCCTCACAAACAGAGAGTGTAATTAATTACTGCCCCGCTGCTCTGCGCTCGTTAGTCTTCAGAAGACGTTTGCACCTTCTCTGAAGGCTTTGAAGCTCCTGGCCTGAAGACACGCGCTCGTTCTCTTTGTTTGCTCGTTAGTTTCTGTTTGCTGACGAGCCGATGATGAGTTTCGCTGCAAATCAACAGAAGACACGGAGCGGTCACTTCTCAAACGCTGCCATTGTTCCTCTTCCGCCTCAGTATTTGATGTTCTTCTTGAGTTTAATGCTCAAGTTTTCTGCATCATAAAGTAGTAATTAGTCATTTAGCAGATCATTTTATTAAAGCTGGAGTTAATGCGTGTTAAAGCTGTGTCGAACTTATGTGATATGAAAGCTTCTGTCACTTTATTTCTTTATTATTGAAATTGAAATTGAAATATAATCTATTGTCACTAGTAGGGAAATTTGGAGTAGACTCAAAACGTTCCAACATCACCTGGTAAAAATATATACACACAATACATACTATAAATATACATCCAATACACTAGCACTAGCTCCAGATTTAGCAACTTGATAGATACCGGCACAAATGATTTTTTTTATTAATATGTTGAATCAACCTTTATTTTAGTTGTTTTAGTAATGTGCTTTTGACATTTTATTATTATTTTTTTTTTTTACAGTTTGTTTATTTTCGTTTTAATTTTTATTTATTTTAGTGCTTCAACTAAATCTTTTTTTTAGTTAGTTCGCATAGTAACCGTTTAAGTTAAGTTTAGTTGTTTTTTTTGTCTAATGCTTTTTATTATTTCATTTTATTTTATTTTAGCTTTATTTTAGCTTTACTTTAGCTTTATTTTATTTTATTATTTTATTATTTTTTACTTTAGCTTTATTTTATCTTATTTTATTTTAGCTTTATTTTATTTTCAATTATTTTTATTTTAACTTTATTTTAATTTTATTTTAGCTTTATTTTAGCTTTACTTTAGCTTTATTTTATTTATTTTAACTCTATTTTTTATTATTTTTTATTTTAACTATTTTAATTTTATTTTAGCTTTATTTCAATTTAATTTATTTTATTATTTTTTACTTTTAGCTTTATTTTATTTATCTTATTTTATTTTAGCTTTATTTTATTTTCAATTGTTTTATTTTAACTTAAGTTTAATTTAATTTTAGCTTTATTTTAATTTTATTTTAGCTTTATTTTAGCTTTACTTTAGCTTTATTTTATTTTAGCTTTTTTATTTATTTTATTTTAGCTTTAATTTTAATTTTATTTATTTTCTTATTTTTTATTATTAATTTTATTTTAGCTTTATTTTTATTTTAGCTTTATTTTAGCTTTAGCTTTATTTTATTTATTTTAACTCTATTTTTTTAATTATTTTTTATTTTAACTATTTTAATTTCATTTTAGCTTTATTTTAATTTTATTTATTTTATTATTTTTTACTTTTAGCTTTATTTTATTCTTATTTTATTTTAACTTTATTTTATTTTCAATTTTTTTATTTTAACTTAAGTTTAACTTAATTTATTTTAACTTAAGTTTTAATTTTAGCTTTATTTTAGCTTTACTTTACCTTTATTTTATTTTGGCTTTATTTTGGCTTTATTTTATTTTAGTTTTATTTTAGTTTTAATTTAGCTTCATTTTATTTTAAAACAAAATATTTAACTTATTGTAGTGCTTCAGCTTAATTATTTGTTAGTTTTAATGTTTGTTAATTTTTTTTTAATCTAATATTTATTTATATTATTTTTGCTTTAATTTTAGCCTATTTTGGATTAAATGCAAAGTAAGTCACTTTGGATAAAAGCATTTGCCAAATGCATAGAGGTGAATTAATGAAGTTATTTTACTGCATTAATTAATCAACATTCATGAACGTTGCAATGGAAATAAATGAGTTCGGTCCTCTGAGCAGAATCTAATCTTGTAATTAAGAGCTCAAACCAGCGTCCGAGCAGCTTTTGTTAAAGTGCGGGAGAGACGGATGATCATCCCGTGTTCTTCTCAGGGCTCCTACTTCATGGTGCAGGACGTGTTCAGTAAAGCGGACGTTCTCAGCACCGCCGGCTCATACGGAGCGCCCAACTTCAGACAGAGCAGAGGCGGATTCCCGCTGTACGGCATGGGTCAGCCCAGCCTGAGTGGCTTCAAACAGGTCCTGCAGAGACTCCAGGGTCAGGGTCATCAGGTCAGTGTAAATAATCCTGTTTGTCGAGTGATTTGTTAGAGATTAAATCTGTTGATTCGCTCGCTTGTTGTGCTGATTAAACTGACGCTTTAAATGAAGCTGTTAAATGAGTTTAAACAGCAAAAGTGTTTTTTATTTGTCCTGCGATCGCAGTGGAGATTGACATCGTCTGTCTCGTTTGAAAGGAGGTGATTTTCTTCTGTTTGCGCGAGGAGCCCGTGGTGTTCCTGCGTCTGGAGGGCGACTTCCTTCCCTACACGCCCCGGAGGAAGGAGAACCTTCACGAGAACCTGCACGATCTGGGACGAGAGCTCTCCTCCGAGAACCTGGAGCTCACCATCAGGAAAGAGGTCAGGAGATCGATCATGTGATCAGTCTAACGGAGAGAAGTGAATGGGTCAAACGTGTCTGGATCTGTTTTTATTCTGAAAAAATAAAAATGGAATGAACAAGAAAAATTCATTTCTGAGATCATTTTAAATATGATGATGATGATGATTATTATGAAAGCAGTGAATTATACTATTTAGCAATAAGTAAAAGAATAGTAAAGTTTTCTGATTTCAGGATTAATTATAATTATATTAATCATAATAATTATTATTATTAAAGCAATGAATTATACAATTTAATACCACTACTAATAATAGTTATTATTATTATTATTATTATTATTATTTAAATGTTGTTTTTATTTCAGAATTAATTTTATTATTATTATTATTATTATTATTATTATTATTAAAGCAGTGAATTATAATATTTAGTAATAAGAAAAAGTATAGTAACATGTTTTCTGATTTCATGAATAATTATAATTATTTTAACCAATTATAATAATTATTATAAAAGCAATGAATTATATGATTTAATACCACTACTACTACTACTACTACTACTACTAATTATTATTATTATTATTATTATTATTATTTAAATGTTTTTTTTAATCTCAGGATTAATTTTATTATTATTATTATTAAAGCAGTGAATTATAATATTTAATAATAAGAAAAAGTAAACATGTTTTCTGATTTCATGATCAATTATAGTTATATTAATTATAATAATTATTGTTAAAGCAATGAATTATATGATTTAATACCACTACTACTACTAATTATTATTATTATTATTATTTAAATGTTGTTTTTTTTAAATATCAGGATTAATTTTATTATTATTATTATTATTAATTATTATTATTATTATTATTATTATTATTAAAGCAGTGAATTATAATATTTAGTAATAAGAAAAAGAATAGTAAAAATGTTTTCTGATTTTAGGATGAATTATAATTATATTAATTAATTAATTATAATACTTATTATTAAAGCAATAAATGTATACAATTTAATACTACTAATTATTATTATTATTATTATTATTATTATTTTTTTTTTTTTTTTTTTTAAATCTCAGGATTAATTACATGTGTTGTTGTTGTTGTTATTACTGCTATTTAATAAAAATAAGAATGCTAAAAATGTTTTCTGAAATCAGGTTAAATTTTAATTATATATATTTTTTTTTTTATTACCACCATTATTAAAGCAGTTAATAATAATAATAATAATAACAATAATAACAATAATGATAATAGCATCAGCAGTAATGATAATAATAAACAATGACAACAATAATATTGTTTTGTTAAAATTAATATTAAATATTTACAGCAAATGGAAGTCAAATCAAGTGGTGAAACCAACATCCAAGAACTTTTTTTAATTTTTTTTATTAGATATAAAAAACATAACAGGACATTTTTAGTCATTAAATCAAAACCAATTTTAAGTTGTATAAATGCTCTTAATAAACACATGAAACAAGCATGAGTAGAACAATGACATTTCTAATAACTGCACATTTGTAAAAGATTTCTCCGTCATTTTAATTTCTGCACCTCCTAAAACATTCATCTAAGAAAACACTGTTTTGCTCTTTCAGCTTCACGACTTCGCCAAACTGAATGACAACGTGTTCTACGTCTACAACGACATCGAGCATTTCAAAGGAGAGCCGCAGAAGATCTGCATCTGCTGTGAAGAAGACATTCACGTGACAGAGGAGGTGTACAAGAGACCGCGCTTCACCATGCCTTCGTACAGGTGCTCACACACACACACACACACACACACACTCTTCACATGTGTAACAGCAGTGATGTATTGATCCTGTGTTTGTTCAGGTATTACCGTCTGCCTCTGCCGATGGAGGGCGCGCCTCTGGAGGATGAGTTTGATGCGTTCGTCAGCGTTCTCCGGGTGAGAGATGCTCCTGAAACCACCAACATCAACTCCAGATTTAGCTCTGATCTTTCTAATAGTTGAGATATCATCTAAATCAGTGACAGGTCAGCTGATGTCAGTCAATTATACTAATTAATAATATTAGTAAAAATGTTTTCTAAACTCAGGATTAATTATTATAATTATTATTAATGCAGTTAATTATACCATTTAATAATAATGATAGTAATAATTTAAATGTTTTCTGTCATCTGGATTAATTATAATTAATTATATTAAATTATTTATTATTATTATAATTATTATTTTATTATAGCCGTGAATTATACTGTTTCATAATAATAATAATAATAATAATAATAATAATAATAATAGTAAAAAATGTAAATGTTTTCTAATCTCAGGATTAACTATATTATATTAATTAATTATAATAATTATTATTAAAGCAGTGAAATTATGCTATTTAATAATTATGGTAATAATAATAATTATAATAATTTTCTGATCTCAGATTAATTATAATTAAATTATTTTATTATTATTATTATTAAGGCAGTGAATTATACTATTTAATAATAATAATAATAGTAAAAAAGTAATGTTTTCTGATATTAAGATAAATTGTAATTATAATTAATTATAATAATTATTAAAGCAGTGAAACATACTACTTAATAATGATGATAATATTAATGCTTATTAATTCTGATCTCAGGATTATATTAAATTATAAATATTAAATTATTATTATTATTATTATTATTATTATAACAGTGACGTATACTATTTAATAATAATAATAACAACAAATAATAATAGTAAAAAATGTAAAAAAAGAAAAAAAAAGAAATCTGATCTCAGAATTAATTATAATTATATTCATTATAATAATCATCAGCAAATCATGTAATTATGCTATTATTTAATAATAATAATAATAATAATAATAATAATAATAATAATAACTTTCTGATCTCAGGATTAATTGTAATTATATTAAATTATTTCTTTCTTTCTCAATGTTATTATTAAAGATATTAATTATACTATTTAATAATAATAATAATAATAATAATAATAGAAACAATTTTTTTTATATATATAGTTTTTATTATTATTATTATTATTATTATTATTATTATTAAGGCAGTGAATTATACTATTTAATAATAGTAAAAAAAGTGTTTTCTGATCTCAAGATGAATTATAATTTAATTAATTAATTATAATAATTATTAAAGCATTGAAACATGTATTTGATAATGATATTAATACTAATTTAAAAAATTTCTGATCTCAGGATTAATAATTAAGGATTAAAAATTATATTTATTATTATTACTATACTATATATACTATTATATTTATTAATAATAATAATAATAATAATAATAGTAAAAACTGTATAAAAGAAATCAGATCTCAGCATTAATTATAATTATATTAATTAAAAAGTGATCAAAGCAGACAATTATGCCATTTAATAATAATCATAATAAGAATTTTCTTAATATTCATATTAAATATTAACGGCAAAATCTTCGTGTACGTTCTCCGGGTAAGAGATTCCCCTGAAACGACCAACATGAACTCCATGAACCATATTTAGCTCTGACCTTTCTAATAACTGAGATATCATCTAAATCAATGTATTGGTCAGCTGATGTCATGTGAAACACAGGAAGGGTCTGTCTGTTTTTCGCCAGAATTGTTTTCTTGTGATGCGGTCGGTTCAGTTCACGCCAATGTGATTAAAGCTCCTGAAGATGTTTGACATCTCCAGAGACTGTGGAATCTAAACACGTCAGATGCTGTAAAGTGCGTCTGCGCTCTAATATATAACGTGTTTAGATGGGAAATGAGTTCATGGAATATTCTGGAGTCTGTAGATCATCAGGCGAACATTGTTCTTGTGTTCTCGGCACTTTTTGGTGGTTTTAAAACAAACAGCATTCACAAAAATCATGTTAAATATTTAAAAACAGAAATTGTGCATTAGCCGAACAGATCCGTTTATCAACCCATAATCACCAATAGTACCATTTTTTTTGACCATGCTGATATATCAGTGAGTTTTACCATGGTAAATAGTTGCGAGCGTGTCTGTTGTGCTGTTTTTGTCTGGTTGGAGCTCAGTTTGTGTGTTTGCACCAGTCATGTGTCTGATGAATGAGACTTCCTTCATCATGTGTCTTGTGTTTCCTGTTTCTCTGGTTTAAGAAGACAGAAGCTGAAGCCACAAATTTGTTGAGTTGAAAGATTAGAAAGTAAAATGGCCACATGAAACCACAGGCTGAGTACTTTTACAAAGGTTTTCCTGCTTGAATGTTGATTATTTTCCTCATTTTTGCAGCTCCTCTCTTCCCAGTCTGTCAGTAACGCTCTGTTTAGTTCCTGTCTCTATGAAGCCCCTCCTTCTGAAAAGCACAGTGTGCTCTGATTGGTCATTTGGAGCAGTGTGTTGTGATTGGTGTTTGGGAAATGTCCCGCCCCTTATCATTACCGCCAGTTTCAACACACTACTAACTAACTCAACCAGGCCACGCCCCTTTAGTTTGCATATTGGGCGTGAATTATTTAAATGAGGAATGTTGTGACATGTTCGTTCAATAGAGGCTGTCTGTTGTGATGGATTTGATTGTTCATCTAAACTCCCGCTCCTCGTGAACATGTCCGCTCGCTATTTAAAGCGTCCTGTCAAACCTCAGGGCTCAAGCTGTTATTTTAGCCCTGCCAATAGAATGATACACAGGAAGCAGCTTTATAAAAGAAAGAGAGGCCACTTCCTGTCTCGCTCCAAGGCTGTTTGTTCTCCAGGGCTGCCAACGCGTCTCATGCAGCGATTCGAACTCCATAGTTACTCCTTACTATATACTATATAATTTAATATACTTAAATGGGACCTATAATGCCTCTTTCACAAGATGTAATACAAGTCCCCAGAATGTGTCTGTGAAGTTTCAGCTCAAAATCATTTATTATAGCTTGTCAAATTTGCCCCTATTTGGGTGTGAGCAAAAACACACCATTTTTGTGTGTGTCCCTTTAAATGCAAATGAGCTGCTGCTCCCCGCCCCCTTTCCAGAAGAGGGCGGAGCTTTAACAGCTCAACAACAACAAAGCTGGAGAATCTCACGCAGCCAAAATGACGACGGTGTTCAGCCTTACATTGTTCAAACCGGAGTCGACACTGATGGAGAGATTTAGGAAGAAGTTACAACTTTTAGACGTTTCTGAATGGTTAGTGGATAAATTGATGTAGTTGCTGTGGAGTTGATTCAACTCATCCACTAGCATGTGCCGTCATGTTCATCTATGCGTAATAGATTGTTACAGTTTTCATCATGTAATTGGACTACATTTGTAAGTAATCTACCCAGCAGTGCTCACAGTCTCTCTCTCTCTCTCTCTGTCAGGAGAATCCGTCTCTGTCTTTGAGTCGTGATGCATCTCAGCCGCTTCCAGCCCTGTTGTTCAGCTGTCAGGTGGGCGTCGGCCGCACAAATCTGGGTTTGATCCTGGGATCACTGGTGATGATGCACCTGACACGGGCGACGCAGGAGCCAGCAGCACCGTAAGACCTCGAACACGCTCACATTATACTGATTATACACTGTCCTTCAGTAGTTTGCGGTCGGTATGATTTTTTTAATGTTTTTTTAAAGAAGTCCCTTCTGCTTACCAGAAATTCACAATTGCATGTTAGAAAGCCAGAACTGCAAGATATAAACTCAAAATTCGACACAATTGCGAGATGTAAAGTCTGAATTGCATGATAAAAAGTTAGAATTACATGATGTAAAGTCAGAATTGCGAGATGTAAAGTCAGAATTGCGTGATGTAAAGTCAGAATTGCGTGATATAAAGTCAGAATTGCGAGATGTAAAGTCAGAATTGCGAGATGTAGTCAGAATTGCGAGATGTAAAGTCCGAATTGCGTGATGTAAAGTCAGAATTGCGAGATGTAAAGTCAGAATTGCGAGATGTAAAGTCAGAATTGCGAGATGTAAAGTCAGAATTGCGAGATGTAAAGTCCGAATTGCGAGATGTAAAGTCAGAATTGAGTTATAAAGTCAGAATTGTGAGATTTAAAGTCAGAATTGCGAGATGTAAAGTCAGAATTGCGAGATGTAAAGTCAGAATTGCGAGAGATAAAGTCAGAATTGCGAGATGTAAAGTCCGAATTGCGAGATGTAAAGTCCGAATTGCGAGATGTAAAGTCCGAATTGCGAGATGTAAAGTCCGAATTGCGAGATGTAAAGTCCGAATTGCGAGATGTAAAGTCTGAATTGCGTGATGTAAAGTCAGAATTGCGAGATGTAAAGTCAGAATTGCGAGATGTAAAGTCAGAATTGCGAGATGTAAAGTCAGAATTGCGAGATGTAAAGTCAGAATTGCGAGATGTAAAGTCTGAATTGCGAGATGTAAAGTCAGAATTGCGTGATGTAAAGTCAGAATTGCGAGATGTAAAGTCAGAATTGCGAGATGTAAAGTCAGAATTGCGAGATGTAAAGTCCGAATTGCGTGATGTAAAATCCGAATTGCGTGATGTAAAGTCCGAATTGCGTGATGTAAAGTCCGAATTGCGAGATGTAAAGTCCGAATTGCGAGATGTAAAGTCCGAATTGCGAGATGTAAAGTCCGAATTGCGAGATGTAAAGTCCGAATTGCGAGATGTGAAGTCGGAATTGCATGATATAAGGTCAGAATTTATATCAAAACTTGGCCTTCCAAAAGATGACAAAATCTTTAAGTCTGATGAACTTTTGAGGAGTAGGAAATAAACCATTTTAATATTAGAAAATGTGAAGTAAAGTTATTTTGACCTACTGTGGCATGTTTATTCAGGATTCTTTTGATGAATAGAAAGTTAATTTGAACTAGAATCTTTTGTAACATTTTGAATCTTTACTGTTACTTTTGATCAATTAAAGCATTATTTTGCATGCTCATGAATGTTTAATGAAATGTGTGTTTGCTGCTGATATGTTTAATGTGAAAGATGTCACATGTTCATAGAGCTGAAGGCGATGTGACGGACAAACCCAAAATGCAGTTCCAGGTTATTCAGACCCTCATCAGTAAGCTGCCTAAAGGTCAAGAGGTCATGGAAGAGGTTTGTATTTGGTCTCATGTTAATTAAGTCATAAATAGCAGCATGCTATATATGTATTAATCTCGGATGAGCTGCTGACCGCATCCTGCTGTGTTTCAGGTGAACCGTGCCATAGATCTGTGCTCTGAGATGCACGACATTCGAGAGGCCATTTATGAGAACAAACAAAAGCTGGAGGGAATCGGTGAGGACTATCAGATCCAGGTGAGAATCTGTGTGTCATATTTTTCATTGTCCACCTTCTCTAGAATTAAAGAAGCTTTTTTTTGCTGCCGTGTCTTTAAATACCTGTCAAAAGTTTGGAAAAATTAAAAAATGTAAAAATGTTGTAAATCAGCATTCTCCCCCAAAAGTGATCGGGCAGACCAAACCGTAAGTCGTAGAGACTTGAAACTTTGAGGGCTGGTAGTACTTATACCATCTACAATGTCACCAAGGCTTGCCCCAATCGGCCTGACGGGGGCGCTACAGTGGTCAAAAGTATGAAATGTCTCATAACTTCTGAATTGTTAGGTGTAGGCTCAAGTGTCTTATATCGTTGGAATCGTTGGAATCCTTGGCTCAAGATGGACAAAATGCAATTTCCAGAGTCTGATTGTCAAAAAGTTTAAATTTCGATTCACGGTCTCTAAGGGCCATCAAAAAGTTGGAAATGGGTGGAGCAACTTTTACTAAAAATGGCTATAACTCGTGAACGGAATGAGATATTTTCACCAAATTTGGCACACCTATGTAAGAGCTCATTTTGTGGTCGTGTGACAAAGGAGGCGGCAACTGTCCACTTGGTGGCGCTATAACAGGAAAAAAACATGAAAATGGCTAATATCTACTTCACTGTTAGTCCGATTGACTTGAAAATTGTCTTTGTCCGAGGTGTCATGATTGTCTATGAGGACATTGACGTATCTCAAAAAACATGTCTGCCATCGGCCAATGAATTTTGAGCAGCTATCAGACAAGGTTAACGGAGGACGATCAGAACGAAACTTGCTGGGCCTGTTTGATTCACGGCTCTAGAGGCCTGTGAAAATTAGAAAGAAATCAGCCACCGGGGAGCGCCTTCGCAATTTTCAGATGTGTAAAGCAGTTTTTTCTGCACACACCCACGACATTCGTACCACATGGTAGAACTCCTTATTCTGAGCAACTTTGCCTCTAGGACCGCTGCTGTCCATCGAATTGTTCTTTAAATATTCGTGATTATGTAAAAAACCTACTTTTGCGAACTAGTCCTAGGTTTTTCGCTTAATCAGAACCAAACAAGTGCAATACAATTCTATGGACTCTTTAACTCAATAATTATATAAAAAAAAGTTGAACTCCACCCTATAAATCCTAAACGAAAACTCGAAACTTTACGAAAATAGATGAGCACATGCAACATATGGCTCTAAAAAAAACTTTTATGGAGATTGGACCATAGGTGGCGCTATAACTGTTAAAAAGCTTTATAAACCATATATTTCTTATGGTAAACTGCCTGTATTGGCTGTAAATGGTTACATGCTTGCTTAATAAAACATAATACCTTTTTACGCTTGTGTTTAAAAGCCTTAAAGTGCTTGAACCTCGATAATTGCTGCTCGCAACTACATTCAGACATTTTTCTTGAGCAGCAAATCAGCATATTAGAATGATTTCTGAAGGATCATGTGACACTGAAGACTGGAGTAATGATGCTGAAAATACAGCTTTGATCACAGGAATAAATTACAGAGTACTCTATATTTACATAGAAAATAGCAATTTTATATCGTAATAATATTTCAAATTTTTTACTGTATTTTTGATCAAATAACACAAGAGACTTCTTTCAGAAACATTAATAACATCCAAACTAATGTAAATGCCTCTTTGCATGTGAAATCAATTGAGGCTGGGCAGGACATTTTGAGTTCTGAAAATTAAAGTACGTTTCATAGTGCAATAAACTGTTTTATCAGAAAACGATCCAGGAAAAAGAGATTCCTCCATTATATGAGCCCTGAATCTGTGCTGGCAGTAATTCATTACTCTGTCAGGCTTCAATACACAGACTGGATGGATGAGTGTGTGTTTGTGTGTGTGTGTGTGTGTGTGTGTGGCGTCTTAACAAAGACTCTTTATCCTGCAAACGTATCAACTGAGCTGATTCTGTCCGTCTCCAGTGATTTCTTCCTCTCTGGACAAACTGAAATCTGTTTTCCTGAACTTAGTTAATCTGTTTCCTGTGTAAAGATCACTTGTGTGCAGAACCAGCTGGAAACACAAACCCAGAGCAAATTTACGGCCTACAGCTGAACAGATAGTCTATTTTCTGCTGTGTGTTTTTAGGGAAGCAGCACTAAAGACTACTTCCTCCATCGAACTCTACAGAGTCTAGAGAGATATTTCTACCTGATCGTCTTTAACGCTTACCTACACGAACAGGTACAGTATGTTTTCAAATGAGTGTTTTAAGGGTCATTATTAATTTGTCAGTCATATATATGATGTTTCTCTTCTCTGTTATAGTATCCGCTGGCGTTCGCGTGTAGCTTCAGCCAATGGCTGTGCTCTCACGCCTGGATGTACCGCCTCCTTTCCTGCATGAACCAATCAGAGCTCAGAGCACCAGCTGACCTGCTCACAAAAGGAGCTCGAGTTCTGGTGAGAACCTCATAATTATCCATCAGTTTGTCTGATTAAATCACTGCATATTATATATTTGTGCATGTAAAACATAGTCATAGTGAAAAATGATGACTGAAAAACCATTTTTGATCTGTTCCTCACACATTGTATGACTTAAGATCTGAATGTGTGGATTACATTCTTCCATTCTCTCGGGTGACGTTCTCCTTTAAAATGCTGATGACTTCAGAAAGTTGAGATTCACTGTATTTTATCAGTCCTTTTGTTCTGATAGTGTTTCAATATAGTGTTTCTCCATTGAGATTAATGTGGGTTTGCTCTGCATGGAAATGACCTTCTCACTTCGCAACAGTTACTAAGGAAAGTGTGACTTGTCAACAGATGAATTGTGAAATCGTGACTCTGTCTGGCTGTTCCTTTCTAAGCAATGGCCTTGAAACCTTCTTTAGCGCCGAATTGAGGAACATGATCAAACGTCTTACACAAACATGGATCAAAACAGACCTTGAAACATACAAAATATCTTTGAGGTATATTTTAATGGAATGCTTGATGCATATGAAGTGATCTTTAATGTCAGATTTAGGTAGATTTTTATTTTTATTTTTTAAATCAAAGATGCTTTAAAAACCTTTTTAGTTTTTTTTTTTTTCTTTTCATATTTTGCTACATTTTCTTTACATTTTGCAATGAAAATTGCCATTGTAGCTGGTCTGGTGTTAAATTACAAACAAACAAATCGGATCAAATTAGTGTTTCTTTGCAACACACTGTTGTCTGGAGGTGCTTAACTTTCAGAGCATGTTGTGTGTTCACATCAACGTCTTTATCAGCACTTCTGAAATTTCTTGGATTAAATTGTCACTATATTATACAATAGACACAAACATTTTATTAAGCAAATTCATCCTTTGATTAGAAGAATTAGCACCAGAGAAAACGGAATGTTTCTATTAATGATGAGTCACATTCCAAATTTTAGATGTTACATACACAATGTTACAAAGTGTCAAATGAGCAGAACTTCACAGAGAACACTGATCCTGTAAAGATACAAAGTTTCACAAGGTCAAAGTTAAGATTTGATCTGATTATTTTGAGGTTTGTGATTTTTCCTACTGATTGAGATGTTTTTGAATACTCTATAAAATCCTTATCAACTTTAATAATGTTTCTTTAAATTACTTTGGTAACTATGGAAGCTTGTTTCCGCCACTGAATAAAAATTTGTTATAATTATGACTTTTTATCTCACATTTCTGATTTTTTTTTTGGATTATATTGTGAGTTATAAAGTCAGAATTGAGATATAAAGTCAGAATTGCGAGATATAAAGTCAGAATTGTGAGATGTAAAGTCAGAATTGTGAGATGTAAAGTCAGAATTGTGAGAGATAAAGTCAGAATTGCGAGATGTAAAGTCAGAATTGCAAGATGTAAAGTCAGAATTGCGAGATGTAAAGTCAGAATTGCGAGTTATAAAATCAGAATTGCGTGATAAAGTCAGAATTTCTCGCAATTGTAAGTTTATATCACGAAATTCTGACATTATTTCTTATTTCGCAATTCTGAGGGAAAAAAAGTTAAGCAAATTCATCCTTTGATTAGAAGACTTAGCACCAGAGAAAACGGAATGTTTCTATTAATGAGTTACTTTTCAAATTTTAGATGTTACATACACAATGTTACAAAGTTTCAAATGAGCAGAACTTCACAGAGAACACTGATCCTGTAAAGATACAAAGTTTCACAAGGTCAAAGTTAAGATTTGATCTGATTATTTTGAGGTTTGTAATTTTTTCCTACTGATTGAGATGTTTTTGAATACTCTATAAAATCCTTATTAGCTTTAATAATGTTTCTTTAAATTACTTTGGTAATTATAGAAGCTTGTTTCCGCCACTGAATAAAAGAGTTATAATTGTGACTTTTTATCTCACATTTCTGTTTTATTTTTTGTTATATTGTAAGTTATAAAGTCAGAATTGTTATAAAGTCAGAATTGCGAGTTATTAATTCAGAATTGCGAGTTATAAAGTCAGAATTGTGAGATATAAAGTCAGAATTGCGAGTTATAAAGTCAGAATTGTGAGATGTAAAGTCAGAATTGCGAGAGATAAAGTCAGAATTGCGAGAGATAAAGTCAGAATTGTGAGATATAAAGTCAGAATTGCGAGATGTAAAGTCAGAATTGCGAGATGTAAAGTCAGAATTGTGAGATATAAAGTCAGAATTGCGAGTTATAAAGTCAGAATTGCGAGATATAAAGTCAGAATTGAGATATAAAGTCAGAATTGCGAGATATAAAGTCAGAATTGTGAGATGTAAAGTCAGAATTGCGAGAGATAAAGTCAGAATTGCGAGATATAAAATCAGAATTGTGAGATGTAAAGTCAGAATTGCGAGAGATAAAGTCAGAATTGCGAGAGATAAAGTCAGAATTGTGAGATATAAAGTCAGAATTGCGAGATGTAAAGTCAGAATTGCGAGATGTAAAGTCAGAATTGCGAGATGTAAATTCAGAATTGCGAGTTATTAATTCAGAATTGCGAGTTATAAAGTCAGAATTGTGAGATATAAAGTCAGAATTGAGTTATAAAATCAGAATTGCGAGATATAAAGTCAGAATTGCGTGATAAAGTCAGAATTTCTCGCAATTGTAAGTTTATATCACGAAATTCTAACATTATTTCTTGCAATTGTGAGTTTATATCTCGCAATTCTGAGGGAACAAATTTTATTAAGCAAATTCATCCTTTGATTAGAAGACTTAGTACCAGAGAAAACAGAATGTTTCTTTTAATGAGTTACATTCCAAATTTTAGATGTTACATACACAATGTTACAAAGTGTCAAATGAGCAGAACTTCACAGAGAACACTGATCCTGTAAAGATACAAAGTTTCACAAGGTCAAAGTTAAGATTTGATCTGATTATTTTGAGGTTTGTGATTTTTCCTACTGATTGAGATGTTTTTGAATACTCTATAAAATCCTTATCAACTTTAATAATGTTTCTTTAAATTACTTTGGTAACTATGGAAGCTTGTTTCCGCCACTGAATAAAAGAGTTATAATTGTGACTTTTTATCTCACAATTCTGATTTTTTTTTTTTTTTTGAGTTTTATATTGTGAGTTATAAAGTCAGAATCGAGTTATAAAGTCAGAATCGAGATATAAAGTCAGAATTGAGTTATAAAGTCAGAATTGAGTTATAAAGTCAGAATTTCTTGCAATTATAAGTTTATATCACGCAATTCTGACATTATTTCTTGCAATTGTGAGTTTATATCACTGTGAGATAAAATTGTGAGATAAAAAGTCGCAATTACTTTTAAACGTAATGGTTGAATGCAGAAAAGAGCAGACATTTAGTTTCATAATTAATTCATTTTACAACATTAACACTATTATTTTCCTATTTTATTAATATGAAGCTGCTTTGAAACAGTCTGTATTGTATAAAGCTCTTTATAAATAAATATGACTTAATATTCATATTTATGCACTCGTTTAAATTAAAATGAATCATTTGTTCCCCTTCGTCATCTCTCAATATTAAACTGGGAAATTATTTTGACATCTCAACAGTTACACACATCATCCTTCTCTGTAAACCTCGACTAAAAGAATGGATGATGTATTATTTCTGAAGGGATGTGCTTTATTTCTAGGTTGCAGATGAATATTTAGCGCCTGACGTTCTGAGCACTATTAAGGAGATGAAAGTGGCTAATTTCAGACGAGTGCCCAAAATGCCAATCTACGGCATGGCGCAGCCGACATCTGAGGTAACACTTCTCAGAAGGACTCTAATCCACTGTAAGAGGGGTTTTGTTAATGCCATCGCTCACTTTTCTTCCGTCTCGTTCCCCGGCAGGCGACGGGAGCCGTTCTGGCGTATCTGACGGACGAGAAGAGGAAGCACAGCAGTGTTTTGTGGGTGAATTTGCAGGATGAGCTGGTTCTGGAGGCGAACGGTCAGATCTTCTGTCCGAGAGAGCCCACGCGTGTGGATCAGCACATATGTGTGCTCTCCTCACAGCCGGAGGAGATCCAGGTCAGATCTGGTTTTGCTTTACATCATTCAAGCAGCATTAATCCTCTAAATCAGCTGAATTAAAGCAATAAGCCACTCGAGGATGTGCATTACTGAGATTTTATCAAACGATTGGATGATAAAACGACCTTCTAGAGGTCTTTTATCTATTTAGATCAGGGATTCACAATTTTTTTTTTATCATTTTTGTCAGCTGAACCCATTAAAATGTAAGTTAATATTTCAATAACGTCACATTCGCATGATGAAAGTTCTCTATCGCCTGTTAATGGTCACATGCCATGCAAGTAAATAGAAAAATATTGAATCTTTTTTAGTAAATATAAGTATACTTAATTGTTGTAATGATAATTGTTTTAACTCTAATTATATAAATATAGCTGCAAGCAGCAATTTTGCGGTCAAGCCAAATAAGAAATAAGAAAAGGAAATATTTGTGTACATCTGTGATCATGAGGTTAGGATAAAGCTGTTTAAATTACATCAGTTAAAGCACTTATAACATAATATCATGGTTTATAACTTCTGAGCAGTAGGTGGCGCTATGACGAAACTTTGCATGCATCCTCAAGTCATGCCTGTGATGACATGTACCAAGTTTTGTCTGCAAAGATACAGAAAAAAGTTTTGAATAAAATTCAATATGGCGGACAGTAAGTATGGCAGAATACAGAATTTGGTATCATATGACTAAGCCAACAAATCTAATTATGTAAGTTAAATGACAATATATTGAACTTTTTCTTCATATGTTAGATGCATTTTCATAAATTTCATTATCTCTTGACCACTAGGGGGCGTTGACCTAAAACTTTACAGGTCCTCTCAGAGCATGGCCTCGATGAGTTTCGTAACAATATGTTCATGTGTTAGTACAACTCAACATTTTATGATAAAATTAAAAAAAAATTGGATATCGTTCAACTCGGCATGCCTCAAGGAATCTAAGAAGACCATCCTCATGATTTTAGGACAAGGCAAAAGTTATGCTCAAAAATAGCCATTTTTACTATCTCGGCACCAGTAGGTGGCGCTGTGACGATACTGTGCATGTACCCCAAGTCATGCCTGTAATGACATATACCAAGTTTGATGTCAATACACCAAATCATTGCGAAGATACAGCATCAAATCCATTTTTGCGTGCTTGCCGCCAAATTCGTTGATGCGCTATACGAGAACGGATCGACCGATCAAAAGTCTTTTAATATCTTTTTGCTTGGAGTGTGAGTAGATGCTACTTACCAAATTTCGTGCATATTGGACAAACGCTCTAAAAGGAGTTTGAAAAAGTGAAAATTCTAAATGGCGGGAAAATTCAAAATTTCGGGAAAATTCAAAATGGCGGAAATGATTCACAGGTGCATTCGAATCAGCAGGAGCCATGGAATCAGAAAAAAATATTTTTGTTTCTTTTAAATAAATTAATATTTGATGATAATTGTAAAAATAATTTTATTTTACACTACACGTTGAAATACTAAAATGTATGCCTTAAATTCCTCACTTGAAACATTTAAGATCCCCAAGCTTTTATTTTGGCGGACTATTGGTGAAATGCCCCATTTCCCATGACCTCCCCATTTATTTATTTTAATTTTACATTCAATATAGTTATTAGCATTTCATCAACTTTGTGAACCCGTGTTTGGGTCTAGACAGTGAACGGCGTCTGTGTGTTTGTGTGTTTGATGTAGAGACTGGAAACGGCTCTGAAAGAAGAACTTTTGGGAAGTCAGAAATGGCTTGAAGTGACTCTGGAGCAGGAGAAACAGATGAAGATGTTCAAGAGCTGTTTGACGGTACAGGAGATCTTTAACCATCACAAGAGTTCACACCAGGGGCTGCAGTATAGACGGATCCCTTTCCCAGAATGCTCTGCTCCTACTGAAGAGGTGAAAGACGCTTTAAAAGCTTAAAGATGTAATGACGTTCATCTTTCCATTCAGATGCAGTTATACAGGCTGATGAGAGGAGAGACCTTCTGCTCCCTCTAGTGTTCATCAGAGTCACTGTCAATTTACTGAAATATTTTACTCAGAAATGTCTCATTTTATTCCTTATTTTTTATTTTATTTTATTTCATTTATTGTATTTCATTTCATTTATTTTATTTTATTTTATTTTATTGCATTTTATTTTATTTTATTGCATTTTATTTTATTTTATTGCATTTTATTTTATTTCATTTATTGTATTTCATTTCATTTATTTTATTTTATTTTATTGCATTTTATTGCATTTTATTTTATTTTATTGCATTTTATTTTATTGCATTTTATTTTATTTTATTGCATTTTATTTTATTTCATTTATTGTATTTCATTTCTTTTATTTTATTTTATTTTATTGCATTTTATTGCATTTTATTGCATTTTATTGCATTTTATTTTATTGCATTTTATTGCATTTTATTTTATTTTATTGCATTTTTTGTGGAACAGAAACATTTTGAAGAAACCTGACAGACGATCAAGCAAAAAGGGTCAAGAAAGCTCCTCAAAAGTATCTTGACGTAGTCCATATGACTTGTGCACTATTTTTCAAATCTTCTGCAGGCAATTAAAGTCATTATTCACCAATAACGATAAAAATATCATTAAATAAGTAAATAGTAATAAATTAAAATATGATTAATAATATGATAAAATGTATTTTTTTATTATTCCCTGCGATTTTAAGTTAATATTTCAATAACGTCACATTCACATTGTCTGTTAATGGTCACATCATATTAATATTTAATAAGCATTTTATTTAATGTTTTTTTTTTATTTAATATACTTTATTATTTTTATTTTATTTCACTTTATTATTTTTTTTTACATTTTTAAAAAACAAATTTGCGAAACAAACATTTTGAAGAAACCTGAAAAAAAAGCTCCATAAAAGTATTCTGGAGTAGTCCATATGACTTGTGCACTATATTTCATATCTTCTGCAGGCAATTAAAGTCATTATTCACTGATAAAGATTTAAATATAATTCAGATATATAATTAAATTAAATAAGTTGGCGGGTCGTGCCAGGTTTGATGCCAAACGTCACTGGTTCTCGAGCAGCAACGCTCTTCCAAATTTCTCCTTTTTGTTCTACAAAAGAAATAAAGTCATAAGGAATGACATGATGACGATAGAATTGTCATTTATGGGTGAAGTGTTGCTGTAACACACTTGGTTTTATTGCTCTTCATCCTGACAGTTTCATAATCTTTCTTCTGTGTGTTTTATGACACATTATAAATGTGTTTGTGAAAGTGATTTGTCTTGGTCTGCTTTATCTCTTTCATTTGCTCACATTGTGTGTGTGTTCAGGGTTTTGACAGGCTGCTGGAGGCCATGAAAGCTTGTCTCGCTGAAGACTCTCTCTCTGCGTTCGTCTTTAACTGCTCCAACGGTAAAGGACGGACGACCACGGCTATGGTGATCGCCGCCCTCACGCTCTGGCACTTCAACGTACGTCTGCTTCACATACTGACGACATACTGTAGGATATAGAAGTTATACATCGAGGTCCAAAAGTATGAGAAAACATCAAAAATTAGAGCTGATGATAATATAGTTACTTTTTTGTGACGATACAAACAAGCATTTGAGTTTTGCTATGTAGTGTTTATCGCTTGAATGTATGCAAATAAAGTTGGTGTGGACATGCTTTATATATAAAGCTGTGCCATAAGTTTACATTTTGTGAATATACAAATAATCATGCAGTGAGATTTGCGGTGTGGTTTATATTGATTTATGTATGAGTACTGTATGTATGATATATATATATATATATATATACAGCAAAACATGATTTTCTTGATTCAACACACAAGTAAAATGACTTGTTTTCTGAAAAAATGCATCAAAATTAACCTTTTTGTTAAAATTAAGTGTCTTTCCTTACCAGTGGGGTGTGAAAAATAATCTTGTTTTCCCTTTGAATAAAGTTTATTTTTCTGACCCCATTAGCAGTCATTATTTTTCTTTTTTCTAAGCTTAAAATCACTAAATTTTTATTTTTATATTTTTTCAGCAAACAAGACTTAATATCTAATGTCATTTTGCTTCTCAAGTAAATGCTTCTTGATCTAAGAATGTTTAAATACTTGTAAAATACAAAAATACTGAGGAAGAAAATCATTTTTTTTCTGTATTTTATATATACCAATACATACTGATTATTGGCCAATATATTTATTATTTTAATAAAATAAGAGGGATAATAAAAAATGCATGTTATTTTCTATTTAGTACTGTCCTGAGTAAGATATTTTACATAAAAGATGTTTGCATTTAGTTCATAAGACAAAACAATAGTTGAATTTATTAAAATAACCCCATTCATAAGTATGTGAAGCATTGATTCTCAATACTGTGTGTGGTCACCTGATGATCCACGACTGTTTTTGTGTTTTGTGATGGTTGTTCATGAGTCTCTCGTTTGTCCTGAGCAGTTAAACTGAGCTCTGTTCTTCAGAAAAATCCTCCAGCTCCTGCAGATTCTTCAGTTTTCAAGCATTTTTCCAGCAGTGACTGAATGATTTTTAGTATCTCGATCTTTAAGATCTTTTTTGTTTGTTTTGACAGGGTTTTCCAGAGTTCTGTGAGGATGAAATCGTAAGCGTTCCTGATGCCAAATACACAAAGGGCGAGTTTGAGGTGATGCATTTCTGCGTTTTGACCTTTCTTTTTGGTCTAACATGCAATTTTTAATTTTAATGTTTTGTAAGTGCATGGTTGAAGGCTACCACTTATGACAAATGCTGAAAATATTAATAAAAAAGTTTTAATTATAAACAAGACATGCAGTTTGCACAATGCACTATACATTATTTTTTTTGTAACATTTTTAATGAAAGAGAATGTGAACAGTATTGCTTAATGGCTTTATATTCAGCATTTCCAAAGATGACATGCATCAGAAAATCAAAGTGCATTGGTAACGTGGCATTTAATTTATTATTAAAGCCGTCCTTCACTAATCAGACGTATTCATCTAGTTTCTCAGGGTGGTTTTCATCTGTATTTAGAGTCTCTCATTTCTGTGATTTCCACCCATCCATGATTTGGATCTTGCTGCTGTTTCCAACACGTCGTCAGTAAGATCTTTAGCGGTTTCTTGTCTGTGCAGTTTGAGATTTTGGAGAGCGTCCGAAACCAAGAACAAGACCTGTTCTGTCATCGGTGTGTCTCTTCCCAGAAATCCCTTCCATGTCTGTTTTCAGTCAGTCCGCTGTGGTTTATGGTTTTACTGATTCCTCTGGGTTCTTGAAACATGAAACATGGTTTATTCCATCATTGGTAGGAGACAGATCAGTCCTCTTTCAGATCTGTGATTGTGAGCTCTCTTTGTTTAATGAAAGTAATAAACAAGCTATATTGTCCTGTGAAGTTATTAGGAACGTAATATGTAATTAGTTTAAACCAGGCCATGAGTTACAGGAGTGGAAATGTCTCACTTCTGACCCACATTCAGTGAACGAGCTGATGACGCATGTGTAACAGCAGTGACCCGACAATCCTTCTGACCCGGTCATGACACAGTCATGTGATCTTTCACTTTCTGTGTCAGTATCTGCAGGGTTTTGCTGACTATAAACATTCATATACATTCATATTTTTTTAAATAACTGATCATATCAATAATTTATTATTTTTATAATTATTATTAAAAATAATAATTTCCTGATTATCAAAAAGTAATGCATTTATATTAATGATAAATACTTTATAATATATTATTAATTTATTAAATTAATACTACTACTACTACTACTACTACTACTACTAATACATTTTTTATTATACTTTGTGTTACTACTTTTTATTTTCTGCTTATTATAATAATAATAATAATAATTATTATTATTATTATTATTATATTTTTTATATTTTTATATTATATTATACAGTTATTTATATTATATTTAAATATATTTATAAATATATTTATTTATATTTTATTATATATTTTGTATTATGTTTTACATTTTATATTTATTATATTCTTTTATTATATTTTTATTATATTATATTTTTCCTGCCTAAAAATATTACATTTGTATTCATTTTACATATTTTTAAAATAATAATAATTTAATAAATTAATATAATAATAATAATAATAATAATAATAAATATTGATGTTAATTCTTTTTTAATTTCTGCTTGTTTATAATAATAATAATAATAATAATGATAATAATGATAATAAAGTTCCTGTCTATCAAAAATATTATATTTATGTCAATTTTACATATTTTCAAAAATATAATAATAAATTAATAATAATAATAATAATAATAATAATAATAATAATAATAATAGTAAATATTGATGTTATTTCTTTTTTAATTTCTGCTTGTTTATCATAATAATAATAATAATAATAATAATGATGATAATAAAGTTCCTGTCTATCAAAAATATTATATTTATGTCAATTTTACATATTTTAAAAAATATAATAATAAATTAATAATAATAAAAATAAAATAATAATAATAATAATAATAGTAAATATTGATGTTATTTTTTTAATTTCTGCTTGTTTATAATAATAATAATAATAATAATAATTATTATAATAAAGTTCCTGTCTATCAAAAATATTATATTTATGTCAATTTTACATATTTTCAAAAATATAATAATAAATTAATAATAATAACAATAAAATAATAATAAAACAATAATAATAATAATAAATAATAATAAATAATAATAATAATATACAAAACCAATATGGGCACTCGTGGAACGCCAGCTGTTTTGTTATATTAACAATAATGTGTGTGTGTGTGTGTGTGTTAGGTGGTGATGAAGTTGGTCCGGTTGCTTCCTGACGGTCACAGGATGAAGAAGGAGGTGGACATGGCATTGGACTCCGTCAGCGAGACGATGACGCCGCTGCACTACCACCTGCGAGAGATCATCATCTGCACCTACAGACAGGTAGAGGGCGCTCTAGCATCTCCTGTACTCATAGATTCTGTCACCCAAAAATGGCAAGAGCTTTCATGGAAAAACAAGCTCCAATCTGATTGGCTGGTTCAGTGTTTACAGGGTACCGGCTCGATACTGTGACCGCAGAAGAAGTAGTTTCTTCGAAGTTTGTGAGGTTCATGACATCCAATCGTTTTACTCGTTGTGTGTGAGTTGTGTGTTAGTAAGAAGTTGATTTAAAAAAAAAAAAAAAAATTATTTCTTTTATTCTACTTTTAATTATTTTAAATAAAATAAATAAAAATATTTAATTTTATTCTTATTTATAAATATAAAAATTAGAGCATATATTTATGAATATATTTATATGATCTAATTTATTTTTGTTTTAGATAAAATAAACAAAAATTTTAAATAATTTTATTTTAAATATATGTTCTAAATTGTATTTTATTTATTATGGTTTTATTTTAAATAAAATAAATCTAAATATTTCATTTTATTCTAAATATATGCTCTTAATTTATTTTCTTTTTGTTTTCTATTTATTGTAGTTTTTGTTTTTTTGTTGCTTTATTTGATCCAAAAATCTTCTAAAATAATTTTATTTTACTCCAAGTATATGTTCGGAATTGTATTTTATTTTTGTTTATTTTATTTATTTATTATGGCTTTATTTTATTTTGAATAATATATTTTATTCTAAATTAAATATATACACTCATGTTCCACCTTCAATAGTTTAATATCACCTCATGAAGTTGGTTAATGAACGAGTTTTCATTTTTATCACTACATCATTCCCAGCTATTTCACAGTTTGCATGGCTTTACTATTATTCTCACATGTAGATTTAATGTGTACAAACTCTTGACTGCTAATAGCATTTATAGTCTGTATTCTTGTGTCGCCTCTGACTGTCCTGTAGAGGGCAGCACATCTCTTCCAGAGAGACACTCCATCAATAGTTTCAGAGAATTACCCCATAATCAGACGCTAATCAGCTTCAGTCTCTATTTAAACACGCAGCATAGATGTCAAGAGTCTCCTTGATTTCATTAGAAGGATTCTGGGAAAAACCCTCTAATGTTCGTTTGAGAATGAAGGAGGCGTTTTATCCAAACTTTTCCACGTGCATTAAGATCTGCAGTCAGCTGTGTAATCCTAATGACTGACAGACGCGAGCGACTACAAGCGCGTTCTGTTGTTGTGCGTGTGTGTAATTGTGTTTGTGGGTCAGGTCTGTCGCAGGCGTCACTCGGCGGTTCGAGTGTCCGCTCTTATGTAAAGCTCAGAGGGGCGGCTCGCCAATCAATGCAGGTTTGTGCAGCGAGAGCTACTCGAGCACGTCTCCATCTGCTCTCAATGGATCACATTGTCCCGAGCCTCTGGCTTTTTTTCTTTCCCTTCTCCGTTTAGTCATTACAGTAACTGAACTGCAGCTCTGCTTCCTAAAGTGGCCCTCATCCCGTCTGAGATCCCGCAGGAGAGCCCGGGATTTGTTTTTCCCTTCGCTACCGAACACTAATCCCTCTCTTCTGTCGCCTCATTCTTTCACTCGTCTCTTTGTTGCTTTCGCTCAGCTCCAGGTTTAGATAACTAGAGCGATTTGTACGCTGTAGGAAATTATCACACACTCGACAAAATATTTAAGATGCATGTATTTGAAATGCATATAATTTCCATCACGTTTAAACATAAATAAACTTCATGCATGCATAAATGAAAGGGAACTGTAATAGAACAGCTGTTTTTGATACGTTTACTGGCCGATCATTGATTGTCTGTTAAGAAACTTGTTGTGATCACATGCTCCGACCTCTTCATCTCCTCCTATCCATCCAACATCCCACAATGCTCCATTGACATCAGCAGTCTGCAGCTTCACTTCTTGAGCAGTTATTACTGTGCAAAAGTTCAGACAGGTTTGACAAGTGCGTCACAAATGAGTCTAATAATTTCACTGTCACTGTTTCATATCACGTCTGTCTGTATAATGTGTGTCGGAGCTCGTCTGGTGAATTACAGCTCTCGTCTGTCTGAAACCTGACAGAACCACTTTTATTCATGGTTTTCCATCGCCAATACAAAATAAAAAAGCTATTATAGATTTGAAACAATAAACTTTCTTTTGTACGATTTCTGTCCCTCCGTTGACAGTCTGCGCAACTACCACATTCAAAATTTCGTAAAGAGATTGTAAAACTGATCCATATGAATTGAGTGGTTTAGTCCAAATTTTCTGAAGATCACCTATGAAGAACAGATTGAATTTAGTCTTTTATTCACAATTAAACATTCGTCAACATTCGCATCAGTTGTGGTAAACAGAAGCTCAAGCATGTTTGCTTGATGTGTGAGAACCAATGAGGTTCATTCTGGTGTTACGCAGCACGTTTGAGCTTCGCAAGAACCAATGAGGTTCATTCTCGTGTTACGCGGCATGTTTGAGCTTCACAAGAACCAATGAGGTTCATTCTCGTGTTACGCGGCACATTTGAGCTTCAGCAAGAACCAATGAGGTTCATTCTCGTGTTACGCGGCACGTTTGAGCTTCGCAAGAACCAATGAGGTTCATTCTCGTGTTACGCGGCACATTTGAGCTTCAGCAAGAACCAATGAGGTTCATTCTTGTGTTACGCATCACTTTTGAGCTTCAGCAAGAACCAATGAGGTTCATTCTCGTGTTACGCATCACTTTTGAGCTTCGGCAAGAACCAATGAGGTTCAATGAGGTTCATTCTCGTGTTACGCAGCACGTTTGAGCTTCGGCAAGAACCAATGAGGTTCATTCTCGTGTTACGCATCACTTTTGAGCTTCGGCAAGAACCAATGAGGTTCATTCTCATGTTACGCATCACTTTTGAGCTTCGGCAAGAACCAATGAGGTTCAATGAGGTTCATTCTCATGTTACGCATCACTTTTGAGCTTCGGCAAGAACCAATGAGGTTCATTCTCGTGTTACGCGGCACGTTTGAGCTTCGGCAAGAACCAATGAGGTTCATTCTCATGTTACGCATCACTTTTGAGCTTCTGTAAGAACCAATGAGGTTCATTCTCGTGTTACGCAGCACGTTTGAGCTTCCGCAAGAACCAATGAGGTTCATTCTCATGTTACGCATCACTTTTGAGCTTCGGCAAGAACCAATGAGGTTCATTCTCATGTTACGCATCACTTTTGAGCTTCTGTAAGAACCAATGAGGTTCATTCTCGTGTTACGCAGCACGTTTGAGCTTCGGCAAGAACCAATGAGGTTCATTCTCGTGTTACGCATCACGTTTGAGCTTCGGCAAGAACCAATGAGGTTCATTCTCGTGTTACGCATCACGTTTGAGCTTCGGCAAGAACCAATGAGGTTCATTCTCGTGTTACGCGGCACTTTTGAGCTTCGGCAAGAACCAATGAGGTTCATTCTCGTGTTACGCGGCACTTTTGAGCTTCGGCAAGAACCAATGAGGTTCATTCTCATGTTACGCGGCACGTTTGAGCTTCTGTAAGAACCAATGAGGTTCATTCTCATGTTACGCATCACTTTTGAGCTTCGGCAAGAACCAATGAGGTTCATTCTCGTGTTACGCAGCACGTTTGAGCTTCGGCAAGAACCAGTGAGGTTAATTCTGGTGTTACGCGGCACGTTTGAGCTTCTGTAAGAACCAATGAGGTTCATTCTCGTGTTACGCGGCACGTTTGAGCTTCGGCAAGAACCAATGAGGTTCATTCTCGTGTTACGCATCACTTTTGAGCTTCGGCAAGAACCAGTGAGGTTCATTCTCATGTTACGCGGCACGTTTGAGCTTCGGCAAGAACCAATGAGGTTCCTTCTGGTGTTACGCATCACTTTTGAGCTTCGGCAAGAACCAGTGAGGTTCATTCTCATGTTACGCATCACTTTTGAGCTTCGGCAAGAACCAATGAGGTTCATTCTCGTGTTACGCATCACTTTTGAGCTTCGGCAAGAACCAATGAGGTTCATTCTCATGTTACGCGGCACTTTTGAGCTTCGGCAAGAACCAATGAGGTTCATTCTCGTGTTACGCGGCACTTTTGAGCTTCGGCAAGAACCAATGAGGTTCATTCTCGTGTTACGCGGCACTTTTGAGCTTCGGCAAGAACCAGTGAGGTTCATTCTCATGTTACGCATCACTTTTGAGCTTCGGCAAGAACCAATGAGGTTCATTCTCGTGTTACGCATCACTTTTGAGCTTCGGCAAGAACCAATGAGGTTCATTCTGGTGTTACGCGGCACGTTTGAGCTTCGGCAAGAACCAATGAGGTTCATTCTCATGTTACGCATCACTTTTGAGCTTCGGCAAGAACCAGTGAGGTTCATTCTCATGTTACGCATCACTTTTGAGCTTCGGCAAGAACCAATGAGGTTCATTCTCGTGTTACGCAGCACGTTAAAAGAACAGCATTTATATGAAATAGGTGTTTTTGTAACAATGTAAAACCATTTACTGTCAATTTAATGCATTATTGCTGAATAAAAGTATTTTTTTTCCTTTAAAAAAATTTGAAATAACTCCTGATTGTTTCTTTGTCATCTAATAAGCATTGTTCAGGGCTTTATCACAATAGTGTGGAACCAAAAATCTTCCGCTACTTCCATTTCATCACAACATTAATGTCACAAAATGGCACGTTCTATCAAGACAAACTTTGAATTGCTGGATGAATTACAGGTCTCGTCTCATCACTGACAAAGACAAAATTACAAAATAAAAGTTATAATAATTTGAATTGAAAGTCTATTTTGTTCTGTGCATAGTGCCTGATTCTGGTTTCAGGTTCCTGTCCAACACTGGAGCCAAATTCTATAGTGAGGCGAACCCAGCAGCCAATGAAATATTCCAGTAAAAAGTGAAGGAAATGTAAATCAGTGCCTAAAGAAAGGCCCTCATGGTTTGGACGGCGGTGTGGAAAAATATTTGCAGAAAGAAGAGAATGTTGAGAGTGGCTTTTGAGAGGAAAGGTAGTCGACGTCACCGAGAGGGAGGGATGGAGCGGATCCAGACGGGAGGAATTTGGGGGAGACCACCACACAAAAAGATCCTGACGGAAAGCGTGTGTGTGTGTGGAGGGGAGGGATGAGCGCCGGCAGCCAAAATCATTTGACTAGAACAATTAGAACCATCCGTCTAAATGCACACATGCAGAGTGAGATTAAACCAGCTCGGTTTTATTGTGCATCTTTTATTCAATGTTGTTGCATGTGTGTAAATTCAACGCTGGATTTGCACAAAAGATCAACATGACGACACATGCTAGTTGATGAGTTGAATCCACAGCAACTATGTAAATTTATTCACTAACCATTCAGAAACGTCTAAAAGTTGTAACTTCTTCCTGAGTCTCTCCATCAGTGTCGACTCCGGTTTGAACAATGTAAGGCTGAACCAAAATTGTCATTTTGGCTGCGTGAGATTCTCCAGCTTTGTTGTTGTTGAGCTGTTAAAGCTCCGCCCTCTTCTGGAAAGTGGGCCGGGAGCAGCAGCTCATTTGCATTTAAAGGGACACACACAAAAACGGCATGTTTTTGCTCACACCCAAATTTGACAAGCTATAATAAATGATCTGTGGGGTATTTTGAGCTGAAACTTCACAGACACATTCTGGAGACACCAGAGACTTATATTACATCTTGTAAAAAGGGGCATTATAAGTCCCCTTTAATGTTTTTGCTCACCAGCCACTGTGGCTAGTGGTTTTCCAAAGTTACTAGCCACTCAGCACTTTTACTGTCCACAATTTTGACATCGATACCATGAGGAAAAACTGCCATATAGATATTTTTAATAATATCTCATAATTTGGCTGCAGGTTTATTAGGCTGCTGTCACTTTAAAACCTGATGCACGGATCCATTATACTGTTACACGTGTGTTTTCTTTCTCAACTGTTTACGTTCACTTAAAACATAACTGACTATTTACGTGAGTACTCACCAAGACCGGCATTTTGACATTATTTTGTGTGTATTTGACTGTTTAAGTGCAACAAGCAGTGAAAAAGAACTTAATTTAGTACTGAGAGGAAGCTTTATGTGGGGCAATTTGGGCGTGAGCACAAAATATTCCTCAAAAATATTCAATATTCATCCGGAGCAAATGAAACGAGGTGGGTTTGTCAAACAAGATTAGAAGCCTTTAAAATAGCATAATGGGGCACTTTAATACTGTATCATAACCCGTCCTGTGTTAGTGTTTGATGTTGAATCATTTTCTGTCTGTGTTCGTGTCATGCCATTTTGTGTGAGAGGATTTTTGAGAGTTCTGGACTGATGTTGAATGGCAGAAACAAAGCACTGTGGGATACTGTCCGCTGAAGAGCATCAGAGTGAGAGAGAGAGAGAGTAAAATCAACATTTCTCCTCTCAGACGCTGCTAATATTTACTTTGGCTGTGTTCTGCTCGGCCCTGAGCGGACATGAAGCTCTCTGGACGTGAACAGGTGCAGACGGGTGTCAGGTGGGTCATTCCTGCTCTGCAGGAAGAATAACTTGAAATAATGTGAATAGGTTTGTGTTGTAAATTGTTTAATTTGAAATTCGCCCCATGTTCACTTGTGCTATTGAGATTAAATAAATCTAAAACAATAAAAATGTAAAGATTAGGGCGATTATTAGTTATGGCAATTAAAATATTACCTGTAAAGCCGGAGCAGAATTGTTGTGCGTCTTCGTTTCTGAATGAATCCGTGTTTTGAGCGAATCAATCGGGTGAATCAGTGATTCAATGACTCATTCATAAAGAGAGCCATTTACTTAATTCCTGATGAAATCAGCCGTTTGAATGAATCGAATAAATGAATGACTCAATGACTTGCTTATGTAGATATTTACCGCCACATACTGGCAGTTTTAGTTTCAAAGTAGGGCTGCGCAATGATTAATCGCTATTAATCGTTTGCAAAATAAAAGTCTGTTACATAATATATGTGTGTGTTCTGTGTATAATAATTATGTATATATAAATACATGCACATGCATGTATAAATTTAAGAAATATATACATGTATAAATAAATATACATATTTATATGTATTTTATATTACATATAAATATTTTATATATAAATATTTTCTTTTCTTAAATATATACATGTATGTGCATGTATTTATATATACATAATTATTATACACAGAACACACACATATATTATGTAACAGACTTTTATTTTGCAAAAAATTAATCACGATTAATTGTTGTGCAGCCCTAGTAGTTTTAGAGTATCATTTCATTTAAAAAAAAAATATTTTTATATATTAATGAAAACTCGATAAAGGTATAATTCACCCAAAAATAAAAATTCTGTCATTGCCACTGACGCCTAAAGGTTTGTGTAATAAATTCTGTTAAATCAAATAAAAAAATATTTTTTCTAAAGCTACATTTTGTAATGTCTATTTGACGCTTTTCTCATTTAACACAATAATGACTTTATCTTTTAGGGGTGATTTCTCAGCCAAATTTAATGTGCGATTTAATTAATCGTCACATTGTGTAATTAAAAAAATGTAATCGCTTGACAGCCCTAGTAAGAATTAGTGTGAATTTAATAGTTTTATCCCACATGTTTAGGCATGCATGATGGAGGAGGCATGTGCGGCATTGATGCGTTTTCCTCTGGATGGACTCGGTCTGAATGAAACTCGTGTGACCTTTGGTTGTGACAGACGGACGAGCAGCAGGTCATGTGAGATAGATCGGGGTGTTGAGGGCGCACCATATTTTATGGTGTATTGTTCAGGACGCCCCACAGCTGGAAGTGACACTAATGAGAGTGCAGCGGTGGTTTTATCACCCTCAGCCTGATGGATTTGTTCCTTTGCTCAGCAGTGTTTCTCCGTCTGTCACGTCTGCAGTCACGCTCTGAACTGATCTGACTTCTCCAGAGCTGCGTTACGTGTTAACTACTAATTTTCTCTCTCAGGAACTCATTTTGTGAGTGTGTGTGTGTATAAACCCCAGGCACATCTTGCATCTGAATGATTAATCTTGCTGTATTACTGCAGGTGCTTTTCACTTGTAATCTGCTTGGAACAAACGCGTCAAACTCTTTCTTTCTTTGAAGATGAAGTGAATCTCTGTGCAAAAGCAGAGTTGATTTTTACCTTTTTTTTTGGAAGAAATGTGTGCACATCTGTCCACCATGATGCTGCTGTGATTGTAAGTGGTTGCAGGTCAAAAACTGCTTCATGAAGTCAACGTACAAATGTTTACCTACTATTAATATTATTAAACTGGGAAAAAAAATTGAAATGACACGCTTCAACTTTAAGAGGGAGACTGTCCTTGACGGTATTAATTATAATAGTAAATTAGAAAAATATTCTTAAAGCTGCAAGCAGAATTTATCATTGTTCAAGCATTTAAGGCCTTCAAGCACATATGCATAAAAAGATATTAAGTTTTATTTAGCAAGCCTGTACCCACTTAAATCATAGTCCATTTTCAGCCAAAACAGACAATTTACCAATGAAAATATATGGTTTATAAAGCTTTTTAACAGTAATAGCGCCACCTATAGTCCAATCTCCATAAAAGTTTGCATGCTTTGTTTAGAATCGTGTTGCATTTTCATTAGTTTATTCTTTAAATAATAACTACTATTATTGTTCTAAAAATTCTAAAAAGTAGTAATATTGTTGTTGAAATGTGTCCTTGACATATTAAAATAGTAATTCAAAAATATTAATATTAATGTTTTTCTTTTAATAATAATTAGTAGTGGTATTAATGGGGAAAAAATATATATATAATATATAATAATATTTTTATTATTAATGGAAAAATAATAATAATTATAATTGATTATTATTGTTAGTAATGATTGTATTAATTAAAAACATTAGCATTAATATTTTCATTAATGTTTTATTCTTTAAATTATAATAATTGTTATTTATTATTTATTATTATTATTATTATTAAAACAAAGTAAACTATTATTGGAAATATTTTTATTGTTGCTGAAACGTGTTTGTCAGCTCATGTGACAGATTATTGAAGATGAAAATGTCTTTTTAATAGGCAAGCGTGTTTCTGTGAGTTCTCAGAATCAGTCGATTGGTCTCTCAGCTCTTCCCTTCAGTGATAATTACAGATTTAATTAACCCCTCACACACAGTCGTTGTTCTTCACACAGATCAACACACAGCTCGCTTTTATTACTATTGATTGTTGGATGCTCTCATTTGTAGATCTTTTAGTGAATATGATTCTGTGAGATGGCAGAGAACTATACATCTTAGATATTTATGCTGTAAGTCCAAAAGATTTCTATTTCCATTAAATGCTGTTCTTGTGAACGTTCTGTTCATCATAGAGTCCTGAACAAAAGTGTATCATGGTTTCCACAAAAATATGACTGTTTTCAACATTGATAATAATCATAAATGTTTCTTGAGCAGCAAATCATCATATTAGAATGATTTCTGAAGGATCATGTGACACTGAAGACTGGAGTAATGATGCTGAAAATTAATCAGAGGAATTAATTATAGTTTACTATATATTCACATAGAAATATATATATTTTTTTTTTTTACTATTTTTGGTCAAATAAATGCAGCACTGGTGAGCAGAAGAAACTTTCAAAATCATTAAAATCATTTATAGATATACTTCTATTGTTTTTTTATTATATTTTATTAATAATAAATATGAATTCATCATCGTCATCATTATTTGTTGGAAACGGAGGAAAAAAAGAGGGTTAAATAGCTGTGTGTGTGTGTGCATGTTGTTTGTGTGTGTCTGTGCGTGCATGTTGTTTGTGTGTATATGTGTCTGTTTGCATGCGTTGTGTGTGTGTGTGTGTGTGTGTGTGTGTGTGTGTGTGTGTGTGTGTGTGTGTGTATGTGCATGTGTTGTGTGTGTCTGTATGCATGCATGATGTGTGTGTGTGTCTGTATGCGTGCATGTTGTGTGTGTCTGTGCATGCATGGTGTGTGTGTGTGTGCATGCATGTTGTGTGTGCATGTGTTGTGTGTGTGTGTGTCTGTATGTATGCATGCATGCATGATGTGTGTGTGTGTCTGTATGCGTGCATTGTGTGTGTGTGTATGTGTCTGTTTGCATACGTTGTGTGTGCACGCATGTTGTGTGTGTGTGTGCATGTGTTGTGTGTGTCTGTATGCGTGCATGTGTTGTGTGTGTCTGTATGCGTGCATGTGTTGTGTGTGTCTATGTGCATGCATGGTGTGTGTGTGCATGCATGTTGTGTGTGCATGTGTTGTGTGTGTGTGTGTGTGTGTGTGTCTGTATGCATGCATGCATGATGTGTGTGTGTGTCTGTATGCGTGCATTGTGTGTGTGTGTGTGTATGTGTCTGTTTGCATACGTTGTGTGTGTGTGTGTGTGCGTGCATGTGTTGTGTGTGTCTGTATGCGTGCATGTGTTGTGTGTGTCTGTATGCGTGCATGTTGTGTGTCTGTGCATGCATTGTGTGCGTGTGTGTGTGCACACATGTTGTGTGTGTGTGCATGTGTTGTGTGTGTCTGCATGCATGCATGATGTGTGTGTGTGTCTGTATGCATGCATATGGTGTGTGTGTGCACGCATGTTGTGTGTGCATGTGTTGTGTGTGTCTGTATGCATGCATGCATGATGTGTGTGTCTGTATGCGTGCATGTTGTGTGTGTTTATGTGCATGCATGGTGTGTGTGTGTGTGTATCTGTATGCATGCAAGATGTGTGTGTGTCTATGTGTATGCATGGTGTGTGTGTTCTTGTATACATGGTTTATGAGGACACAAATGAGTATAATGACATGGGTATTACAACGTAAACATGGTTTAGTAAACCAAATTGCTTTAAAAACATACTAAATGTTTTTTAAATTCAAAAAAAGCAGAATGTTTTCTGTGATGGGTAGGTTTAGGGGTGGGGGTAGTGCAGGGGGAGAAAATATACAGCTTTACAGTATAAAAACCAGTACATCTATGGAGAGTCCTCATAAACCACATATACAAGTGTGTGTGTATGCATGCGTGTGTGCGTGTGTGCATGCATGTTGTGTGTGCATGTGTCTGCATGTAGTTTGTGTGCGTCTACATACATGTTGTGTGTAAGTCATTAGGCGGCACAGAGCTCTGATTGTGTGCTGCAGTTGTGTCTCTCTCAATGGTTTCTGGCTGTCTGTTTGCGTCACGTTTGTATTTGTGGTTGGAAAATCCATGTGGAGGTGCTCTGGAGTCTGCTAAAGTCATTAAGAAATCTCAGACACACACACACACACACTTTCAGGTCCTCCTCTACGGAAAGAGGGAGGGTCCAAACAGCTGACATATGATTGTGATTTGCGTGCTGCCGTTTGGCTCACGTTCACAGCGCTTTGATTTAAAGAGAGCAGCCCGCACACGCTCGCACTTCCACCGCTCTGTCTCATAATCTAGTGACACAGAAAGCGTTTTAACATGAAATGACAATTCTGAAGTTCAAAACAGGGCGTACTTCATCTTTAAAGCGTCATATAGATGGCTCTGCTTTGCTTTCTGAAGCTCTGGCAGGAAATGAAAGGTGTCAGGAGGTTCATCAGGAGTTAATGCTAACATTCTCTCTCCTTGAACCCAGAGTTTGTTTTTTCTTCAGCATGATGCTTGAATCAAGCGTCTTCAACGCAGCGAGTACAATAGAGGATTCATTGGTTCGGGACCCTCGACGGTGTTGTAATTGGCAGCATATGTCCGTCCGTCGCTCCAGAAATAGCCCTGGTGGAAGCTGTAGTTTGTGTGTGTTATCGAACCAGATGTGTGATGTGTTTACTGATTGTGTTCTCAGAGAAATCAATCTCACTTACCCTCCCGATCCAAACGAGCCCTGCGGCCAAATAAAGCTCTGTTTGTGCAGATCTTTGACGAGAAATCATTGTAATAACTAATAACACCTTCACATCAGGGCCATCACGATGTTTTGTGTGCTGATAATTGGCGTCTTTTTAACCTTTTTAATGTGAGCACGTCTCCGAGCGTCAATAAAGTGCCCTTTCCGCATCACAAACACACACGATTTCCACATTACAGCCTCAGGTTTGTTCGGTCTCATTGTTCAGATTCACAGCATGTTGTGCATTGAGTGCCATTACTGTCCTCAGACGATTGAACATTCGACAGTTCAGCTTCACCGGTGCTTTTATCCAACAAGGACTCATTAAATTGTGGCAGTGACATTTATAATGTTACAAAATACATTTCATATAAATGCTGTATTTTTGAACTTTCTGTTCATCAAAGAATCCTGAAAAACAATGTATCACAGTTTCCACAAAAATATTAACTGTTTTCAACATTGATAATAATCAGAAATGTTTCTTGAGCAGCAAATCATCATATTAGAATGATTTCTGAAGGATCATGGATCAATTCAACTTTGATCACAGAAATAAATTACACTTTACTGTATATTCACAGCTATTTAAAATTGTAAAAAAAATTCACTATTTTTACTGTATTTTTGATCAAAAAAATGCAGCCTTGGTGAAGAGAAGAGAACATTAAAATGTTGGATGTCTGACCCCAAACTTTTTTATTTTATTTTATTTTATTTTATTTTTTAATAATTAAAAACAATTGCATTTTATTGTTTAATCTAATTTTTATTTTAATTTATTGCTTTTTATTATTTTAAAAAATTTTTTGCAAAGCTAATTATAATGTCAATTTTCAGTTTCAAACTCATTTTATGTAGAGTGCACTTTTTATGGGCATATTAGAATGATTTCTGAAGGATCATGTGACACTGAAGACTGGAGTAATGATGCTGGAAATTCAGCTTTGCATCACAGGAATAAATTACACTTTACTATATATTCACATACAAAACACCTATTTTAAATTGGAAAAATATTTCACTATTTTTACTGTATTTTTGATCAAATAAATGCAGCCTTGGTGAGCAGAAGAGAGACTTTCAAAAAAACATAAAGTCTGACCGACCCCAAACTTTGAACACATCTGACATCTACCAACACTTTGTTTTGTGAAGACAGTAAATCTGTTACAGTAGCTCTGCGCTGAGCTTTCATTTGTATCAGGAAATAAGACGGGAAGGCACCTGTATGTCTGTCTGACTGACTGGAGTCTCTTCCCGTCCGGATTATCAGCATTCCAGCCGATGGAATTCCGTTTTTGAGTGACTGAATTCATTTTTCTGGCTGTTGTGTCTGTGAGCTGCAGTGCTGGAGTGGAAATTTATAAATCATGACATAATCATGCTGTATTTTTCTCCGCGGGATGAGATTCAGTGAGGTAACTGGGAAAGTGCTATTAAAATGTTCATCATCTCTTCTTCCAGTTAATGCGCCAGATCTCCGTGCACATTTTTTATTTCTGGAATGGAAGGAATGTGTTTCCCGCCACGTGCAGCGGCGCTTTCGGGGTGTGTGTGTGTGTGGGGAGACTCTATTCTTTACACATGTCTTCCAGGCATTAGTCCTATCATGATCCAGACTGTGTGTGTGCGTGTGTGTGTGTGTGTGTGTGTGTGTTTGAGGCTCCCGTCCCCTCAGTATTCACAGGCTCTTGGGAGTGCAGGGCACAGCTGGTAGTGATGGTGCAGGAATGAGCTCGCACAGGACGTATCATAGACTTTTGTTTAAGCTTATTATAATGACTGTAGACTAATGAAAACCCAGGGTCGCCAAAACATTTTATGTAGAGGGCGCTTTTTATGGGCTGATTTTTTTTTGATAAATAAATAATAATTAAAAATAATTGCATTTTATTATTTAATCTAATTTTTATTTTAATTTATTGCAATTTCATTTATTTATTTATTTATTTTTCACCATAGACTAATGTAAACTCAGAGTTGCCAAATTCGTTTTATGTAGAGGGCACTTTTTATGGGCTATTTTTTTTAAATCTTATTTTTATGCATTGCATTTTATTGCATTTTATAGTATTCCATTTTTATTTTATTTTGTGTTATATTTATTTGTAATTTATTTGTATTTTTTTTTTATTATTGAATTTTATTTTTGTTTCATTTTATTAATTTTTTTTGTATGTTTTAATGAATTTTATTTATTATTTTTTTGTAATTTTGTTGTATTTTATTGTTTCAAAAAGCTAATTTTAATGACCATTTAAAGCTAATTATAATAATCATAGACTAACATAAACCCAGAGGTGTCAAACTTATTTTTTGTAGAGGGCACTTTTTATGGGCTGATTTATTTTATTTTATTTTATTTTATTTTATTTTATTTTATTTTATTTTATTTTATTTTATTTTATTTTATTTTATTTTATTTTTATTGCATTTTATTTTATTGCCTTTTATTGCATTTTATTTTATTGCATTTTATTGCATTTTATTTTATTGCATTTTATTGCATTTTATTTCATTGCCTTTTATTGCATTTTATTTTATTTTATTGCATTGCATTGCATTGTATTCAGTTTTTATTTTATTTTGTTTTTATTTATTTGTCATTTATTTGTATTTATTTATTTATTTTATTTTTATTGCATTTTATTGTTTTGAAATGCAATTCACCCTCACCCTCCTTTTTTTTTATTCAAATATAAAGTATTTTTTCCCTATTCGATTTGATGCTGCTTTTTTTAATTCATCCTCACTGAGGTCCTAATCATGTTTTCATGTCCTAGACCGGCGCTTCTCTCCCTCAGCGAAGCCGTTTATCTCGCATCTGCCCCGTAATGTATAGGAAGACTTTATTAATCTTGAGCAGAGAGGCGAGAACTGATAAAACGCACATTATAATTCAGACCACACACTGATGCGGTAAACATTGAGGACTTGTTGCCTTGTGTTGTCAAACTTAAGACTATCAGTCCGGTCCTGTTGTTGGGATGCAAGTGAATTGCAACCAAATGGCTGTAAAATAAGTGAATCCTGGCAATAATCACACTAAACGTAGCCTTTATTGCAAGTTGCCATTTTTGCATGCAGTATGAATAAGACTGAGACTAATATAAAGTTCACCACCCTCTTTATAGATGTTGAGATGAATTGTGGTTTAAATCTCAGCAGTTATCTTCAACTGTGTAAAAGTTCCCATGAGCAGTTCTGTTCGCTGATGTCGTCGGCTGAGAGGGTGATGAAGTGAAGTGTCTGGGTTCGAGTTTGTGAAGTTAACATCAGGTCCCTCTTCAATGTGAAGTCTTCCCCATGACCTTTGACCTCCAGGGGGTCAGCTTCACACTTTGACCTTCTTATTCATAAATTCTTTGTCACCCTGGAGAGCCTTGCGCATCCCGCGATCTGTTCCTCTTTCAAACCGTTACCATATATTATAACTGTAACTGTTGGAGTCTCCAAGTGTCCTTTATTGGAAAGACACTTAAATTTACCTCAGCTTGCAGAAAATACAGGTTTGTGAGAATCACCCTTCAATTTGATAATTTACTTTGCTGGATATTGCAAATGATGACAAAATAAATGTTAAACAAGATGTATGCTTAATTTCAGGATAAGTATGTGATTGTGATTAGTCACGCAAAATTGTTATTAATCTTGTTTAAAAAAAAATGTAATCTATTGCAAATGATGACAAAGTAAATGTTAAACAAGATCTATGCTTAATTTAAGGATAAGTATGCGATTAATTGTTATTAGTTAAGACAAAATGGTAATAATTTTTTTTATCTATTGCAAATGACAAAATAAACATTAAACAAGATGTATGCTTAATTTCATAAGTATGCGATTAATCACGATTAGTCATGAAAAATTGTGATTTAATCATGATTTAAAAAATGTAATCTTGCAAATGATGACAAAATAAATGTTAAACAAGATTGATGCTTAATTTCAGGATAAGTATGCAATTAATTGTGATTAGTCACGCAAAATTGTGATTAACCTTGATAAAAAAATCAATCTATTGCAAATGACAAAATAAATGTTAAACAAGATGTATGCTTAATTTCATAAGTATGCAGTTAATCACAATTTAGTCATGAAAAACTGATTTAATCACGATTTAAAAAATGTAATCTTGCAAATGATGACAATAAATGTGTTAAAGATGTATGCTTAATTTAAGGATAAGTATGCGATTAATCGTTATTAGTCACGCAAAATGGTGACATTTTTTTTTTAATCTATTGCAAATGATGACAAAATAAACATTAAACAAGATGTATGCTTAATTTCAGGATAAGTATGCAATTAATTGTGATTAGTTGTGATAAAAAAACAATCTCTTGCAAATGACAAAATAAATGCTAAACAAGATCTATACTTAATTTCATAAGTATGCGATTAATCGCGATTAGTCATGCAAAACTGATTAATCAAGATTTTTAAAATGTAATTTGTAAATGTAAATTGCAAATGATGACAAAATAAATGTTAAACAAGATGTATGCTTAATTTCAGGATAAGTATGCAATTAATTGTGATTAGTCACGCAAAATTGTGATTAACCTTGATAAAAAAAAAATCAATCTATTGCAAATTACAAAATAAATGTTAAACAAGATGTATGCTTAATTTCATAAGTATGCAATTAATTGCAATTTAGTCATGAAAAACTGATTTAATCACGATTTAAAAAATTTAATCTTGCAAATGATGACAATAAATGTGTTAAAGATGTATGCTTAATTTAAGGATAAGTATGCAATTAATTGTGATTAGTTGTGATAAAAAAAACTATTGCAAATGACAAAATAAATGTTAAACAAGATCTGCTTAATTTCATAAGTATGCGATTAATCGCGATTAGTCATGCAAAATTGTGATTAATCAAGATTTAAAAAATGTAATCTGTAAATGTAAATTGCAAATGATGACAAAATAAATGTGTTAAACAAGATGTATGCTTAATTTAAGGATAAGTATGTGATAGTGATTAGTCACGCAAAATTGTGATTAATCGTGATTAAAAAAAAATAATAATCTATTGCAAATGACAATAAATGTTAAACAAGATGTAGGCTTAAATTTAGGATAAGTATGCGATTAATCGCGATTAGTCATGCAAAATGGTGCAGTTACATTTTTTTAATCTATTGACAGCAGTAGTGTGTGTGTGTGTGTGTGTGTGTGTGTACTGTGTGCATATATATTAGTTAACACTGAACGGTTCACCTTTATTAGGATTGCATCCCAAAAATTAAAATACTGTCTCCATCATGTTGCACAAAACTATACTTTTTTTCTAATTCTTAGGAACAAAATTATTTTGTCATATGGCATGACAAAAAAAACAGCCTATTACCACAGAAGTCCATGTGAACAGTGTATTATATTCTATACGTTTTTTTTTCAAGTCATGCAATAACCTTTTTTAGATTTGAGAAGAGCAGCTTGGTCACTGTCCTAAATCACTTGTTTGGTTTGGAAAATCATACATGTTTTACATCATGATTAGACATGGCAGAACTGTGTTGTTCATGCGGGTGGCTTGTAACTGCATCACCTCGTGCCTATAATAGTAATGATGAACTACTTAAAAGCACATCAATAGGGATTTCTAAAGCCTCTCAGCGATTAATGAGGCCGAGGAGACATCTCTTCTGCCAGCTGAAGCAGCTCTCCAGGGCTCCGCTGATCTCGCTGATGCTTCATTAGAATGCTCTGGCGCTCTTGACCCGCTCTCCATCACAGACTGAAGCAGGCGCTCTGTTCGTAACCTGTCGCGCTCCGTCGTGGAGCTGTTATTAGCCAGCGTCAGACAGACAGACGGCTCACTGTACCGAGATCATTACTGACTGAAAATCTCTGTCAGAAGTCAGGAGTGGATGTGTGTGTGACACAGACGTGCTGTTCTCACTTGATGCATGTGGATGTTCTTGTTTAATAGATGTGCGTCTGCTAAGAGGTCTAAAGGTTAAATGTGAAGTGGGTCATTATTTTTGTTTTAAAAAACGTTCTCATATCTCAATATTTAGTTTAATATTCAGTTATGTTTGACCAAACTCTGTCAAAACAATCATGTTGGCCAAGTTAAGGATCATTATTACTATTGGTCAAATGTATATTATTAATTAAATAAATATAAAAAATAATAAGTATTTTTTTCCATTCCATTTGATGCTGCTATTATTTTTTTATTATTATTTTATATATATATAAATCATGGAGAAAAAAAAAAAAAAGAAAAAAAAAAAAAAAAAAAAAAAAAAATATATATATATATATATTTTTTTTTTTTTCCCATTATAATAATAAGATATTTTTTAAGTTTATACTGTGTATATGCTGCTCAAAAGTTTGGGATCAATAAATATTTTTAATGTTTTTAATGTCTCCTGCTCACCAAGGCTGCATTTATTTGATCTAAAATACAGAAAAATAGTGAAATATTATTACAATTTAAAATATCTGTTTTCTATGTGAATATATAGTAAAGTGTAATTTATTCCTGTGATCAAAGTTGAATTTTCAGCATCATTACTCCAGTCTTCAGTGTCACATGATCCTTCAGAAATCATTCTAATATGATAATTTGCTGCTCAAGAAACATTAATAATTATCAGTGTTGAAAACAGTTGTGTAAAATTTATTTTTTAGGACTCTTTGATGAATAGAAAGTTCAAAAGAACAGCATTTATATGAAATACAATGTTTTGTAACATTATAAATGTCTTTACTGTCACTTTTGATTAATTTAATGCATACTTGCTGAATAAAAGTATTAATTTCTTTCCATAAATAAATAAATAAATAAATACTTACTGACCCAGACTTTTGAACGGTAGTGTATAATGTTATGAAAGCTTTCCATTTCAGATAAATGCTGATTTTTGAACTTTCCATTCATCAAAGAACTGTTTTCAACATTGATAATAATAATAAATGTTTCTTGAGCAGCAAATCAGCATATTTCTGAAGGATCATGTGACATGCACATGCTGAACGAGTTCATGATTAATAGAACAATGACGTTTACTTTCACTATTCAGATTAGAGCTGTCATTCTAGTCAACGGTCATCTAAATCACATGAGCGTTAGATTTATTATTCAGCAGCTCTGCTGCAGTGATTTAACGATCAGGAGGATTTCCACATCATAAAGCCAAACAAACATCTGCCTTTAATAGTTTTATCTTTGATTATTTTAGACGTTTCACAAAATCCGCTGATTTGAGCCCAACAGATGCCAGAACATGAACCTGTTCAAGATTACAGAGTATTATTCCTCTCAGATTGTTTTTTGGATCGAACATTGATTTGTATGTTATATCTCAGGTGAAATGTGTCTCTCAATACTTGAAACAAACATGTGAACGCTACGCTTCCGTCTGTGCATATGGTTGCTTTTTATTTATTGCTTGCACTAAAATGGAGAGCAAAGTGAAGAGAGAGACTGACTGTGGATATTGAATCAAACAAAGACTGTAATGAATCATACATGGATTGGATTGGATTGATAAACAATTGTGATCAATTTGTTTCCAGAGTGTTCTGTCCTAATTTAACCCTAGTTTATAACACTGAAAGTCCAATACTTGTGAAGCTAAAGCTAAATTACCATGAAAATTGTTTAATAATCTTTATTTATTGCAGAACAAGGCTTTATATAGCACTAAAAGTGTAAGACTTTATTAATTGGCTGTTATAATGTGTTTGGTTTCTGGCTGTGCCTGTAATTGGCCTTTTTTTATGCTCTGCAGTTTCTTTTGTGAGAACAGTTTGAGTAAAGACTAAATATTGCAGCTAATTAATCTCCCGTCGCTTGAATAAATTACTCGCGCTGAGCTCATTGTGAAATGTGCAGAATTATGCAGTCAGCCAGTTTAATTCAGTTTTTTTAAAAAACGACCTGAATTGTTTTTGTTCAGCTTTAGTTCTCGTCCCGGTGAGACACATTATAATAAATGAGACCGGCAGTGGGTTTTTTTTTCTTATGCATAATTGAACTTGTAAATGAGGCAGATCAGTGTGACTTTATATGATTGTTTAATCAGCGCTGATCTGTATTCCTCAAGTACTTTTATTATTTATTTATTTATTACTGCTTTTCAATTTTACTCAAGTAAAAGTGCACTTATTCCATCAGGTGTTCACTTGAATGTTGGTCCTTTATGGCTCTCATTTGTGTCTGTCTGACAGATCAAGAGCTCTAAATGTGAGACGGAGATCCAGGCGCTGTCGCTGAAGAGTTTGCTATATCTGGAGCGCTACATGTACCTGATCCTCTTCAACACGTACCTGCACCTGGAGAAGAGAGACTCCTGGCAGCGCTCCTTCAGCCAGTGGATGCTGCAGGTGAGATCAGATCATTTGTGTTCATCATTAACCCCGTGTGTCCCACCACATCAGCTAATAATTTTACAGTTCAGATGTGTAAATATGTTGAGTAGTTCTCTCCATTATGTCATGCTGCTGCTTAACCCTCTGGAGTCTGAGGCTGATTTGGGGCTTGGAGAAGTTTTGACATGCCCTGACATTTGTGCTTTTTTCAGTTGTTCATAAACATATAAATGACAAAAGTGTCATTACACTGTATTCAGCACAAACTAGGCTACAATAATATGTGAGGAACATGTATGTACATGTTTGTATTTTTGAAGGAATAATGTTTATGCATGGTTATTGAAAAAACTTAAGTCACTGAAATAAGGCCAAAAAAGTATATTAAATCTGTGTTCACAAGACTTCTGGGTATTGGAGTTTTTGCTTCAGAATTATGTAAAAATTATGCTGCCTACTCCTTCATATAAAACAATATATTGATTTAGTTTTTGTAAGACACTTTTTGTCAAGAAACACAGTATGCGTGGAGGCGTGAATCATCATGAATAATGGGTCGTTTACACCTGAGAAGACAAAAGAATCGCATAATGATGACCTGAAATGACTTGCATATTAATGAGGCCTTTCAGTCAGGTAGGCTGTGAAAAAAACCCTCTGTAATCATGTCTCAGCTCATCATAAACAGCAATACTGTGAAATATTATTACAATTTGAAATAATGGTATTCTATCATATTCCTTAAAATATAATGTATTTCTGTGATGCAAAGTGTCTGAACAATTATGTTACCTCTATGGCATTTCATATAGGCTTTTAGCTTAAAAGCATGCACATTTGGAGAAATATTGATGGATTCTTATATATTTATGTAAATTTTCTATACTGAGGAGTAATATTTATTCAATATTTATTGTCCTCACTATGAGTGCTGGATACTGTGTTTTCAATTCATACTTGCAGCCGGAGGGCGCTCTCTGTACACCTTTAGGCCACAAATACATATAAAGAAGAAAAGGAACCAGGAACTAATGGCATGTCTTCTAGAGATTGCTAACCATGGCTTTTACATCCAAATAAACACTTTTCAAGACAATAAATACACGATTGAGACGATGCATACAAGTATTGCCTCTGAATTTGCCTCTGAATAGCGCTGGCTCCGTGGGCGTGGCCGCATTAGCGGATAATGAGCTGAATCACAGACTTCTGACATGGCTCTCTTTTCATACAGATTACATAAACACAGAATGTTTGTTTTCGATTTGACTTGCACGATTTAAAACCTGACATTTCAACGTTTCTTTAGACATAAGTGTCATTTTTTTGTCATTAGTTTTCATAAGTTAGTTCATTTTCTGAGAACTATCAGATTGGACTTCATTCAGAGGGAGAGGAGAGATCACGCTTCATGTTAGTTTTCTTTATTTTACAAAAAGCACAACATTGTGTTTTTACTCTGAGTGTACACAAATAAAAGAAGATATTCTATAGTTTCAATTGATATATTACTTGTGTCTCTATGACAAGAAATGATGGAGTATTTTGAGTCTGCTTTGCTGCAATGTGAAAAAAAACCTGCAAAACGCGCCGGCGCGTTTTCGGACCTCAGGGAGTTAAAAGCCTACATTGCAAAAGATTTTAATTTTGACCGCAAATTTTAATTGTTTTGCCATTTAGTTTGTCATATTTTAGCCATCTGAATTGTTTGTTTTAGACTAGATTTAATGAAAAAATCACAGTTTTGAAATTATTTGAAATATATAACCGAGTATCATCGACATAGCAGTGTGAATTACCAAGTGGAAGCATATATATATTGAAAACAGCAGAGGGCCTAACACAGAACCATGCTGCACTCCATAATTTACTGATGTTATCTTAGATTTTTCCCTGTTTAAATAAACAAAATGGTAACGTAGTTAAATTGTAATGCATCAATTAAGCAATTCTCTAAAATTTGGTCCCTTTTTATTAGGGATGCACCGATACCAATACTAGGCCCGATACCAAGCTCATGTACTTGTACTCGTACTCGTTAAAATACCCCAGATACCAAAGACCGATACCTCACGTGACGTAACTAACAGAATTTTCCATGCACAGAGACACCGACGGCAGCAGCAGAAACAATGTCAGCCTCAGAGTTTGGAAATACTGCAAAATTAATGATGACAACACACACATTGCGAACTGCATGCTTTCAATCACAATTCGTTATCGATTAGTGAAGACGGGATAGGCAGAATCACGCTAAATGACACAGACCAGAAGCGCTCTCTCTCTCTCTCTCTCGCACATGATCCCAGTTCTCTCAGATCGCTTCCCTTTGCGTCTGAATGGTCAAATGCACACATAGTTGTCAATATGTCCATCGTGTGGATTATCTCACGTAAATACAGTCGGTTATGGCTTAAGTGGACGTAAACATTTGGGTGAAAACAGGATGTGTGTCAGTATCCATGGATTTGGTCTTAAAGGGACCGTAGCCTATATTTCTCATTAATGTTAATAAAACAACAAAATATGTTAATAAATGTATACATGGTAAATAAACCTACTGTATCTGAAAAACAGGTTTATTTCATTTGTATCTCTATAGTATTTGTTGTATTGTTTGTAAATTTCTTTTTATATAACAGCAATTATATATATTGGTAATTATGCTCTTTGAAGGTTATTGGACACTGTGAAATTTTTGTTCTTTAAGTTTGTGACAAGCACATAAAAATTATTACTTTTTTCATTAGAGTAATAATAAAGAAGCTGTCCTACATTCATTAGTCTCACTGTGTTGTGCTTGGAAAACTGCAACATCACCAAAAAAAAAAAAAAGAGAGAGAGAAATTAATAAATGTATAGGTATCGGCGAGTACTAGAATAAAGTATCGGTACTCAGTCCTTAAAAAATTGTATTGGTGCATCCCTACTTTTTATTTAGAATGATTTTGAAAGTCCATCACAAACCTCTGTGAAGTTTAAATGTTAAAGGATTAGTCCACTTTTAAATAAACATTTCCTGTTAATTTACTCACCCCCATGTCATCCAAGATGTTCATGTCTTTCTTTCTTCAGTCGAAAAGAAATTAAAGTTTTTGATGAAAACATTCCAGGATTTTTCTCCTTATAGTGGACTTCAATGGGCACCAAACAGTTGAAGTCAAAAATTAGTTTCACTGCAGCTTCAAATTGTTCTACACGATCCATCACTCATTTTCTGAAAAACATTTAAAATTTTATATAAGTTTTAACCATAAATGCTCATCTTGAACTAGCTCTCTTCTTCTTCTCCTCTATTAGAATTCCGGCAGTGTAGACACTGCTAAGTGTATTACTGCCCTCCACAGGTCAAAGTTTGAACTAATTGTTATATACTATTGAACTAGCATATTGCATATAAAAATGTATTCAAAACTTTGACCTGTGGAGGGCAGTAATACACTTAGCAGCTGGAATTCTAATAGAGAAGAAGAAGGGAGCTACTTCAAGATGAGCGTTTATGGTTAAAATGTATATAATTTTAAAAAAAATTTTAGAAAATGAGTGATGGTTTTTCTAGATATGACCCTTATTCCTCATCTGGGATCGCGTAGAATGCTTTGAAGCTGCACTGAAACTAATTTTGACCTTCAACTGTTTGGTGCCCATTGAAGTCCACTATAAGGAGAATAATCCTGGAATGTTTTCATCAAAAACCTTAATTTCTTTTCGACTGAAGAAAGAAATACATGAACATCTTGGATGACATGGGGGTGAGTAAATTATCAGGAAACGTTTATTTAAAAGTTGACTAATCCTTTAACTCATGAACAGGAAGTGATGATTCAGTGAGATCTGAGACCAAAGGTTTGCATGCATTGTGTGCATTTGTCCAGCTGTTTGAGCTGTCTGAAAAGCTGCTGTTGAATGTTTTGTGGTGGATCCTCTTCTCCCGTGTGAATTTGTGCTTGTCGAGCCGTAGCCATCGCTTCATTTGGATGCGTACCCTGGAATTTACAAGCTTATTCTAGCATCACTGAGGCCGCTGCTTCACACGTCGGGTTTCGTGAGGTCTGTGTGCCGTTTTCTGCTTGTGTGTGTGTGTGTGTGTTGAGGCCAGCTGTGGCTCACGGTAAAGTCTGGAATTTACTGCCATTCCAAACAAATGAGTGTTTCCCCCCTGCGCGGAACAGTGCGCTTTTCCCTGATGTCTTTCTATACTCTTACAGTCCTGCAGTTCAGCGACTGATGAAGCATGGAAACAGGCCAGGTCTTTAGTTTGGTTTTGTTTCGCAGTGTGTTTTATTTCAGATGAACCAACCATCATTCAAAACATGTTCAGTTGAACTAAACTAACCTAGAGCAATCTGATTAACTCATCAGTCAACATCACTGACATGTCACAAGCGAACATCCGGCCTGATTTCTACCCTAACTCCGTGTCCAATCGATAATCACAGTCTGGAAACATTGACCCCGTTGATGTGACTATAACCGAGAGTCCAGCACGTATGAAAGGAATATTCTAGCTTAAATACAACATCAACATACTGTAGATTAACACAGAAAATCTAATATATAATAAAAGGAAAAAAATATATTATACAAATCCTTGTTTACTGTGTAAGTCAGAAAGTATATTATATGCATGTAGAAATAATTAAAATATTTTTAAAAATAATTTTCTTTTAAATTATGGCCTAGTCTTGAGATTTCTTCCGGGATTAAACTAAAACTAAAAACTTTTTGTATAAAACTACAATATTAAAAAACCTTTTTAAATTTTATTTAATGTAATTTCCAAGGCAACATTTCTAATTATTATTTAGTTTAAATTGATGTATTAAAATAACTAAAACTAAAATAAATGTATATAAAAACATACACAACAAAATGACTAAAATTAAAATGAAAACAGAAAATGTAAAAATAAAATATAATTCAAAATATTAATAAAATTTATCATTCTCAATGATGCTTAAAACTTAAAAGTTGGGATGGACAATATATTGAATATTTTCTATATTGAATATTATACAATATCTTATTTAATTACCTAATGAAATTATATATATTCTTAATTTTGTTTAAATCACATCAATGAATTGGTTTGATGCTATTCTAGTCTGTGCAGGTGATATAACTATTGATGAAGTTCACTGAGTGTAAGTGTGGAGAGGATCTTCTCAGTCCATTTACTTCTTTCAGTTCTTCAGATAAGAGCCAATGTGCCGCGCAGCGATAAGACATAATAAAGGCTCATTCCGGCGTGGACGGCTGACCGATAACAGATAAAAGAGCTTTGTGTGTCGTCATGTCATTCTCCTCAAGATTAATAGCTCGTGTTGAACTGATGATCATTTTTAAGTCTCTTTGTATGAATTCAGTGGTTCTTAAGAAAGTTTGATGGTTCTTTACGTTTTTAATATTTGAGTTTGAGTCATTTTAGTAATTTTTTGTTCTTAAACCTTATAGGGTCTTTGGGGTCTTTTTAGACCCCCAACAACGTTTGCTAAAATAAAATAAAAAAGTTATCTTTGTCCAAATGACATGAAACTTTGTACAGTGGTTAACACTTTATAGATCTACAAATAATAAAAAAATTGGAGTGATATCTTGTTTTTATGTTAGTGTAGGAAAAAAAAGTCACACTCAGTGTCTTTGGGGTCTCCAGAGACCCCAGGCAACAAAATGTAATTTTGTAACAAAACAATTGTTTTTAAAAAAACAAATGTAATTTTACTCTGTTTATTAATGTTTTTACTTCATATTTGTGCAGTTTTTGGAGGATTTATCATATCTTTTAAATTTATATAAATAAATAAAAAAATATTTTGTTGTAGGTTTTTGTACAAAAACAGCTTATGTAAAATTCACTTTATAAAAGACCCACATTTCTAACTTTCATTCATGGGGATAACATGGATAATTTGACATGGTTTAGTGTGAGATTTTTGCCCATCTTTTGGAAAATGCAATTTTAAAAGTAAAAAAAATGATCACTTTATCCAGTAGATGCTGCAGAGCTCCACTATTTGCTATTTGACTGACTGAAAGACATCTTTTCACAAGTATTTTCAGTTGATTCATATCTAAATATTATCAAATCACAATTATGAAAATAAAAATTACTTTTTAAGTTTAGCATTTTTTTGTACTGAAAAAAATGTTTTCTAAGTGGGCTCTCATCATAATGTAACAATATTGAAAAACTGATTATTTTTATCAGTACAAAAAATAGTAAACTTTGACAAAAAGTAACTTTTATTGTTATAATTGTGATTTCATAATATTTAGATATGAATCCAACTGAAAAAACTTGTGAAAAGATGTCTTTCAGTCAGTCAAATAGCAAATAGTGGAGCTCTGCTGCCATCTACTGGATAAAGTGATCATTTTTAACTTTTAAAACTGCATTTTCCAAAAGATGGACAAAAATCTCACACTAAACCATGTCAAATTATCCATGTGATCCCCATGAATGAAAGTTACAAATGTGGGTCTTTTATAAAGTGAATTTTACATAAAAAGCTGTTTTTGTATAAAAATATATATAAAAATTGATTTATATAAATTAAGAAAATATGATTTTTTGACAAATGTGGAGTAAAAACATTAATAATCAGAGTAAAATTACATTTGTTTTTTTGTTTTTTTTAAAAAAAAAAACAATTATTTTGTTACAAAATTACATTTTGTTGCCCCAAAGACCCTGAGTGTACACCCCAAACGAAGACTGCACAAGGGTTAAAGAGGTCATGATATGCTTTTACAAAGTCTTGATGTTGTTTTTGGCTCTACTAGAACAGGTTTTCCTGCTTGAATGTTGATTATTTTCCTCATTGTTGCAGCTCCTCTCTTCCCAGGCTGTCAGTAACGCTCTGTCTCTATGAAGCCCCTCCTACTGAAAAGCACAACGTGCTCTGATTGGTCGGCTGGAGCAGTGTGTTGTGATTGGTCAAGCGCTTCGAGCATGTGTTTGAGTCGCAGCACAGATCAGCAGCAGGAGTCAGATTTCATTTATCACAAGAGTGAGGAGCTGACTGACAAGACAATGGCGGAAGATTCAAAGCCTATTTAAATGTGTCCCAACCCTTTGTTTTGGATGGGAATTATTTAAATGAGGAATATTGTGACGTGTTCGTTCCCAGAAGAAAACTCAAGACTACAATAGAGGCGTTTCAGGGAGTTCAGAAATGGAGAATAACTCCTGCTGGAGGGACTTTAGAGGAAGTTTTTCATGCTTAAAAAGAAAGATGAACATGAAAAAAGCAGAATAGGTCTCTTTAAATGTTTTCAAGAGGTAAATAATTGTAGTCATCATCAACGAGCGCATGGTTTTATTTTGGCGTTATGACTGTTGGCATGTAAACAGTACAAGGTAAAGAGTAATATTACAGCTTCAGATACAGAGCCGTCATTTTTGCTGTGCATGTGTCCTTATTTTTATCCTGTAATAAGATCATTTTGTTTTGTAACTCACTGAATGGCGTTTAAAGCCCATGTTGATCCCGTTTGCAGT
>VTFQ01000018.1:1887500-2175000 GCA_036281575.1 Ancherythroculter nigrocauda
TCAGAGGCTTGTGGTTTTTAATTGTCTGTGGAAAAGAGGAAGAGCCGAGCCGAGAGCTCACTGGCTCAAAAGGGGGGTATTTTCTGTGACGTCATCGTGTGGTTGAGCTCAAATTATGTGCAGAGGCAAAACACATGCGGCTCCAACCGAAACACAAAACGCACACAAACAGTCAACATGCTGAAATATAAATGACTGTATCAATACTCACTGCTGCTAGTGATAAATAATAATAAAAAAAAGCATTTTATTTTACAAAAACACTCAAAGGCAACTAAAGAACTTGCTAACCATCATAAAAAAAATACAAGACAAAAAATAAATCATAAAAATAATCAATTCAAGCATTAAAGGGGCTATATATGTAAGAATTTCCATGTATTAATCGTCTTTTTATTGCCAATGTGTGACTTCCAAGGTTGTCTATGAAAGCCTTTACTGATTTTTTTAAAAAAAGCAACCGTCACATCCTTTTGATTTTCCCAGCAAAAACGTGTGTAAGAGCGGTTACACACGCTCTTAACTCTGCAGTTATTTCCAACTTCTTTTTACTAGAATGAAAAAATATTGAGTGTATCGGGGCCTTGAATCACATTCAGTCTCTTGTAAATAAGTGGCTGCCTGCAGTTCACTTTATGGCCACCGGTGTCGCTAATAACAAGGGTTTCTGAATTCTACATATAGCCCCTTTGACCCTCTGTTGCTGCTTGTGTGTCGTCAAAAATGACAGATTTTTTTTTTTTTTACTTCAATAAAATGATTTTAGATTGTTAATGTTTTTTATTTTATATTTTTTGTGTATTTTATGGTACTAAATTATATTCATGCAGTAGTTATAATCCATTTATTCACTTTTTTAAGCATTTTGAGCATAGACCTGAAAATGAAATTTCCAACATAAACTGTTGTAAATCCTGAATGTTTTGGATTACATACTTCAGTTTGGTCACTTTTTAAAGAAGACACTTGGCGGATTATTTCTAAAGTGAAAAACGTTTAAATAAATGAACTTATAAAATTATAAAATTTTACATTTTTTGTTATGAAAAAGGCACAAAAAAAAAAAAAAAAATTCAAATTTTATATGAAATATATATATTTTCCAAAACACATTTTACTCTAAAACTGTGAGAAAATCAAAGCCATGAATCTAAACAAGTTCTGCTCTAAATTTGAGGTTGATATATTAAAAAATGAGCTTTTGGTAAGATTTTGTTTGGGCGCAGTACCAGCGTTTCCAATAGATGAAATTCATCTCCCAATCATTTCTAATGCGCTCATTTTTGACAGTGAACAATACAACTGTGTCTATTTTTTTCAGGACCCAAATCATGTCCATGATTTTTGTGTGTGTGTGTGTGTGTGTGTTCACACAGCAAGTGCCAAAACCTTTACCAAGTTTCGTACCATTCCAATGAAATAAAATAATAACCAGAGCCTTATAAAACAGGATAAGGCAGTAAGGTTTGGTAAGCACTGCTTTCACTGACTTCTGCCAGGTATAGCAACATTTTTTGAATGTTATATAAAAATATTGCTTACAGCAACTTGCACGTGATTTGTTTGTCCTGTGGTTTCAGAGGAAGTCCTTCTGCCATGCAAACACGAAACGAATGTGTGTGAGACGTGCCGCTGGAGTCTGCCGGAGCAGTTTGGGGTTTGTAAATATTTGCTGATACGAGTCAAGTAAACATGTTCAGAGCTGATTCAGCCAATGACAAAACACCTCAGTGACTGTGGTGTGTTCAAGATCATGAAGTTTGAAGTATACTATTAAGTATATTTTGTTTTCTATCAGCTTTATTCGGTTAACGAAATAGTTTTACTTCTCTGGTTCTCAAACATAAGTGTAGCCTAACAATAGTGAATGTGTTTGAGAAGATCAATAATGTGTGTTGGTAGCGATTCCTCAGTAAGTTTCCCGAGCTCGAGAGGAAAGCGCGTCCCCTCCACACGCTCCTGCAGTTCTCTTTGAAACACTGATACTCCAGATCTCTGCTCGCCGTACGCGCACATCAGGCTTATCTGCAGGTACGGAAGTTGTTAGGGGTTTAATCGCATTGTGAGTCCTCTTGGATTAATGAAAATGAAACCAGAGCACTGCAGATGAAAGCAGCTCAGTGCCAGACGCAGCAGAGGAGAGTTTAGCCTCAAACTCCTGTGTAACTTCACAAGTCATTCTGTTTGATGTGCAGTTTGTGTTGCCAATTAGGATGGAAAGAGTCTTAAAGGGATACTTCACCCTAATGAAAATATAAGTCATCATCAAACACTCACCCTGGTGTTGTTTCTAATGCCTTGTGCCATTTTTTAAAATCTTTTTTGGACCACAAAGGGAGAGTTTTTAAAAGGGTTGTTGATTATGATTTGACTTTTTTAACTTTAGTTAGTGTGTAATGTTGCTGTTTGATCATAAACAACATCTGCAAAGTTACGACGCTCAAAGTTCAATGCAAAGAGATATTTTCTTTTACAGAAATCGCTTCTTAAGGACTACAACAAACAGCTGGTAGGGATTACAACGAGCTTCTTCCTGGGTTCGTGACATCACAAACCCTAAAATTTAATAAACCCGCCCCCGAGAACACACAACAAAGGGGGCGGGGCCATGTTGGGCTGCTTTAGAGAAGTTGTTGTGGTAGAGTGTTGTTGTCATGCCGTCATTTTACGCCGGACTGCTTCACAAACGAGGGTCAATTCAATGCTGGATTTACACAAAAGTGGCACTAATAGAGTCTCATGCATATTATATCTTTATATCTCTTTATATCTCGCAATTCTGACTTTATATCACTCAAATCTGACTTTATATCTTGCAATTCTGACTTTATAACACAATTCTGACTTTATAACACAATTCTGACTTTATATCTCAATTCTGACTTTATATCTCATAATTCTGACTTTATATCTCAATTCTGACTTTATATCTCACAATTCTGACTTTATAACTCAATTCTGACTTTATATAACTCAATTCAGAGTTTATAACTCAATTCTGACTTTATAACTCAATTCAGAGTTTATATAACTCAATTCAGAGTTTATAACTCAATTCTGACTTTAAACTCAATTCTGACTTTATATAACTCAATTCAGAGTTTTTAACTCAATTCTGACTTTATATAACTCAATTCTGACTTTATATCTCAATTCAGAGTTTATAACTCAATTCTGACTTTATATCTCACAATTCTGACTTTATAACTCAATTCTGACTTTATAACTCAATTCTGACTTTATAACACAATTCTGACTTTAGAACTCAATTCTGACTTTAGAACTCAATTCTGACTTTATAACACAATTCTGACTTTATATCTCAATTCTGACTTTATAACTCAATTCTGACTATATCTCGCAATTCTGACTTTATATCTCAGTTCTGACTTTAGAACACAATTCTGACTTTATAACTCAATTCTGACTTTATAACACAATTCTGACTTTAGAACTCAATTCTGACTTTATATCTCACAATTCTGACTTTATATCTCAATTCTGACTTTATAACTCACAATTCTGACTTTATAACTCAATTCTGACTTTATAACACAATTCTGACTTTATATCTCAATTCTGACTTTAAACACAATTCTGACTTTATAACTCAATTCTGACTTTATAACTCAATTCTGACTTTATAACTCACAATTCTGACTTTATATCTCAGAATTCTGACTTTATAACTCAATTCTGACTTTATAACTCAATTCTGACTTTATATCTCACAATTCTGACTTTATAACTCAATTCTGACTTTATATCTCACAATTCTGACTTTATAACTCAATTCTGACTTTATAACTCAATTCTAACTTTATATCTCACAATTCTGACTTTATATCTCACAATTCTGACTTTATAACTCAATTCTGACTTTATAACACAATTCTGACTTTATAACAATTCTGACTTTATATCTCAATTCTGACTTTATATCTCACAATTCTGACTTTATAACTCAATTCTGACTTTATAACACAATTCTGACTTTATATCTCACAATTCTGACTTTATAACTCAATTCTGACTTTATATAACTCAATTCAGAGTTTATAACTCAATTCTGACTTTATAACTCAATTCAGAGTTTATATAACTCAATTCAGAGTTTATAACTCAATTCTGACTTTATAACTCAATTCTGACTTTATATAACTCAATTCAGAGTTTTTAACTCAATTCTGACTTTATATAACTCAATTCTGACTTTATATCTCAATTCAGAGTTTATAACTCAATTCTGACTTTATATCTCACAATTCTGACTTTATAACTCAATTCTGACTTTATAACTCAATTCTGACTTTATAACACAATTCTGACTTTAGAACTCAATTCTGACTTTATAACTCAATTCTGACTTTATAACACAATTCTGACTTTATATCTCAATTCTGACTTTATAACTCAATTCTGACTATATCTCGCAATTCTGACTTTATATCTCAGTTCTGACTTTAGAACACAATTCTGACTTTATAACTCAATTCTGACTTTATAACACAATTCTGACTTTAGAACTCAATTCTGACTTTATATCTCACAATTCTGACTTTATATCTCAATTCTGACTTTATAACTCACAATTCTGACTTTATAACTCAATTCTGACTTTATAACACAATTCTGACTTTATATCTCAATTCTGACTTTATAACACAATTCTGACTTTATAACTCAATTCTGACTTTATAACTCAATTCTGACTTTATAACTCACAATTCTGACTTTATATCTCAGAATTCTGACTTTATAACTCAATTCTGACTTTATAACTCAATTCTGACTTTATATCTCACAATTCTGACTTTATAACTCAATTCTGACTTTATATCTCACAATTCTGACTTTATAACTCAATTCTGACTTTATAACTCAATTCTAACTTTATATCTCACAATTCTGACTTTATATCTCACAATTCTGACTTTATAACTCAATTCTGACTTTATAACACAATTCTGACTTTATAACAATTCTGACTTTATATAACAATTCTGACTTTATATCTCACAATTCTGACTTTATAACTCAATTCTGACTTTATAACACAATTCTGACTTTATATCTCACAATTCTGACTTTATAACTCAATTCTGACTTTATATCTCACAATTCTGACTTTATAACTCAATTCTGACTTTATATCTCACAATTCTGACTTTATAACTCAATTCTGACTTTATATCTCACAATTCTGACTTTATAACACAATTCTGACTTTATATCTCAATTCTGACTTTATAACACAATTCTGACTTTATAACACAATTCTGACTTTATAACTCAACTCTGACTTTATAACTCAATTCTGACTTTATATCTCAATTCTGACTTTATAACTCACAATTCTGACTTTATATCTCAGAATTCTGACTTTATAACTCAATTCTGACTTTATAACTCAATTCTGACTTCATAACTCAATTCTGACTTTATATCTCACAATTCTGACTTTATAACTCAATTCTGACTTTATATCTCACAATTCTGACTTTATAACTCAATTCTGACTTTATAACTCAATTCTGACTTTATAACTCAATTCTGACTTTATAACACAATTCTGACTTTAGAACACAATTCTGACTTTATAACTCAATTCTGACTTTATAACTCAATTCTGACTATATCTCGCAATTCTGACTTTATATCTCAGTTCTGACTTTAGAACACAATTCTGACTTTATAACTCAATTCTGACTTTATAACACAATTCTGACTTTAGAACTCAATTCTGACTTTATATCTCACAATTCTGACTTTATATCTCAATTCTGACTTTATAACTCACAATTCTGACTTTATAACTCAATTCTGACTTTATAACTCAATTCTGACTTTATAACTCAATTCTGACTTCATAACTCAATTCTGACTTCATAACTCAATTCTGACTTTATATCTCACAATTCTGACTTTATAACTCAATTCTGACTTTATATCTCACAATTCTGACTTTATAACTCAATTCTGACTTTATAACTCAATTCTGACTTCATAACTCAATTCTGACTTTATAACTCAATTCTGACTTCATAACTCAATTCTGACTTTATATCTCACAATTCTGACTTTATAACTCAATTCTGACTTCATAACTCAATTCTGACTTTATATCTCACAATTCTGACTTTATAACTCAATTCTGACTTTATAACTCAATTCTGACTTTATAACTCAATTCTGACTTCATAACTCAATTCTGACTTCATAACTCAATTCTGACTTTATATCTCACAATTCTGACTTTATAACTCAATTCTGACTTTATATCTCACAATTCTGACTTTATAACTCAATTCTGACTTTATAACTCAATTCTGACTTCATAACTCAATTCTGACTTTATAACTCAATTCTGACTTCATAACTCAATTCTGACTTTATATCTCACAATTCTGACTTTATAACTCAATTCTGACTTCATAACTCAATTCTGACTTTATATCTCACAATTCTGACTTTATACTCAATTCTGACTTATAACTCAATTCTGACTTTATAACTCAATTCTGACTTCATAACTCAATTCTGACTTCATAACTCAATTCTGACTTTATATCTCACAATTCTGACTTTATAACTCAATTCTGACTTTATATCTCACAATTCTGACTTTATAACTCAATTCTGACTTTATAACTCAATTCTGACTTCATAACTCAATTCTGACTTTATAACTCAATTCTGACTTCATAACTCAATTCTGACTTTATATCTCACAATTCTGACTTTATAACTCAATTCTGACTCTATAACTCAATTCTGACTTTATAACTCAATTCTGACTATATCTCACAATTCTGACTTTATAACTCAATTCTGACTTTATAACTCAATTCTAACTTTATATCTCACAATTCTGACTTTATAACTCAATTCTAACTTTATAACTCAATTCTGACTTTATATCTCACAATTCTGACTTTATAACTCAATTCTGACTTTATAACTCAATTCTAACTTTATATCTCAGAATTCTGACTTTATAACACAATTCTGACTTTATAACACGCAATTCTGACTTTATATCTTTTATATCTTTATAACGCCCACTGGTGTGGATGCTAATATAGTTATGTGTATAGTTATCGTTCTTGGTGTGAACAGGCCTTTAGACAAATGTTGCCCTACTGAACAATTCTGAACTGAACAATACTGAACAAGCCAAAAATGAATATTAATCAGCATTTAATGAACTCTTCTGAAAGTAAGGATGAAATGAAACATCAGCCTATTTCTTTATCACAATCATTTTGTTGTTCTTCTATTTCTATATGTGTATATCTGTCCAAATGTCCTGCTTAGAGGTGAATCTTGAAAAAGGTGAAATGGTGTTTTATGTCTCTCAGGAAGGAGTAAATGTGCACTTGTGTTGCTATCAAGAGCGCAGGCGTGGCCTACTGTATCTGCATCTGTAGATAAGCGTCTTCTGAGAGACGATATGGCGGCCGGCACTTTGAAAAACTTCCAGATCCGCTGAGATCTTCTCCAAGCTGAAACTCGAGCCGGCGCTTCAGAGAAAGTGAAGAATAAGCCAAACAAAGAGCCGCATTGAGAGGTGAGCGGCCCTGGGCTGCGCCGAGCTCCACATTTCCCCTCGCAGACGACGGCTGAAGCTTCTGCGGTGCTAATTAAAGCTTCATCTGTCACGCTTTGACATAAACTCCATTAGAGAAGCATATTCATCTGGTACCAACACTGCGGCGGCGGCAAAGATCATCTGCAGCTTTAATGGGTCACAGTATAAAATACTTTATATGTTAAATAGAAACACAGCAGCTCATTTACAGGTGTAGCGCCGGTCATCTGCTCCTTAAAAAAAAAAAAACAACTTAAAAGGTCAGTTGAACTGAGTGTCACTTTAGCTTCATTAACGGAATGAATAGGTGAAACACGGAAGAAGAAATCAATGCCTACTTCATCATTGTGTTAGTGAGAGGAGAGAAGCGATACAAGACTAAAAATAACCACCTTTCAAAGGATCCTAATACTAGGAATATGGTTATTTATTTTCAACAATGTGAATGTCTCAGTTGAGCTTTATTTATTTGTATTCATTACATTTCACTGTGGATTTTTTGGTAAATCAATCGCATTTTGGTGCAGGCTTTGCAAACAGACTTTTACGATATGGACTCGACAGTAATGCAACAACATGTCAGTAACTGTGTTCATTCTAATGCCTGATCTGATATTATTCAGTACAGTCAGATGATCTTTGTCTGTGTGTCAGTAAATCAAACCAGCGACTAAACGCTCAACTTCACCTTGTTTAAATTAGAAAGTGATCAAAGAACGCTGCCTTTCCAATAGCTGGGGCTGTCAATCAAACAGATCAAATTTATCAGTGACTGAGTTCTGGACTATCGTCAAAACTCCCGTTTTGTTCAACGAATTTCTTAGTTACATCGCGTTTGCACTATTAGTTACGATGAAAGCATTCGTTAGTGTGCAGAAATTGAGTTGCAATGACGAGATCACTGCTTTCATGAGCTCAACAACATGTCTGTGATCGACTACAATGATCATCACTGCAACCTTTCATGCCACGATCTCAATATAATGCCATAGATCTAAATGTAATGCAACACTTTTCATGTTTAGTTAACCTTGAGAGCTGTAATAGTAAAAATGTGCTAAAGGTTTTCGAGAGAGTAATACTTAGCTATTTCATATGCAAATATGCCAGCCAATCACAGCAGTGGGCGTTTACACTGAAATCTCACAGAGACACGCCCCTTAAAACAGAGCGTTCAGATCAGAGGGCTAAAATCAGGGTCAGAAAAATGCCTTTTATTTCTAAATTATTATGACTATTATGAATTATTATGAATTATTTATTTCTAAATCTTATGACTATTTTTTATGTAAAAGAATACTAACATTATAAGAGCACCCCAGGAAACATTATAAACATATACGGGACTTTAACAAAGTCCTGCTTCAAACGAGTTTAAAAATCAATGAAATGCAAAGGTTGTTCAAGCCTGTCATCCTCTGAATCTTTTCGATCTATACACAGCGTTAAGGGTCGAATGATTGACAGCTAGAGCACAGCTCAGCTGAATAAAGGGCTTTTTATTATCCTCTGTGGGACAATTGTATGAAATCAAGGCTTTTTAACTAGAATTTTTCGAATTGATTGAAGCTCATGCAGCATAAGTGATCTTGTTCTGTAAATGTTATTCATATTTTCTTTTATAGAAATCGATTTTTAATGGCTGGTAGGGACTACAACAAGTTGGTGACATCACAAACCCCAAAATTTACATAAACCCCGCCCCTTTTGTTACGTGTTCTCAGGGGTGGGGTTTATGTAAATTCTGGGGTTTGTGATGTCAGGCTGCTTTAGAGAAGAGAAGAGTTGTTGTAGTAGAGTGCTGTTGTCATGCCGTCATTTTACGCCGGACTGCTTCACAAACGAGGGTCAATTCAACACAAAAGATGAACATGATGGCACATGCTGGATGAGTTGAATCAACTCCACAGCAACTACATCAATTTATCCACTAACCATTCAGAAACGTCTAAAAGTTGTAACTTCTTCCTGAGTCTCTCCATCAGTGTCGACTCCGGTTTGAACAATGTAAGGCTGAACCAAAATTGTCATTTTGGCTGCGTGAGATTCTCCAGCTTTGTTGTTGTTGAGCTGTTAAAGCTCCGCCCTCTTCTGGAAAGGGGGCGGGGAGCAGCAGCTCATTTGCATTTAAAGGGACACACACAAAAACTATGTTTTTGCTCACACCCAAATAAAGGCAAATTTGACAAGCTATAATAAATGATCTGTGGGGGATTTTGAGCTGAAACTTCACAGACACATTCTGGAAACACCAGAGACTTATATTACATCTTGTGAAAGGGGCATTATAGGTCCCCTTTAATGCTGCTTACTGTACTTAGTGCTTTCACAGAGAGTTTGTGGTAGGGATCGCATGTCAACTTCTGGCTCAACCAATGACATAAGTTGGGGGTGGGACTATCTGTTTGACTGACCAGTGACAGACAGGGGGAGTCTTTGGGGAATTTGGTTCGAAAAAGTTTTGCAATTTAATTTGGCGATGCCAAAGACACACTGAACCAGACAATGGCTGGCAAAAATATGCAATTTGGTGCAGATGCTAATATTTATATGGACAAAAAGTAAGATCAATCAGACCTTTATGACAGTATAGCAGATACTTACATAAAATGCATATAAATATCAGTTGTCACTCAATATCTGCCAATAATATATCTTAGTAAGATGATATTTAAATGATGAAATCTCTGTAGTTTTAAAATATATGATGCAATGCAATACAATGATGATTGAGAGATGAACAAATAAACTTTCCTCAAAAGCTGATGATCATATTTGATACTCATGATTTTTCTATGAAATGATGTCTGGATAATCAAGTAAACCAAAGCTGATTCAGTCCAGTAAGTAATAGTAATATTACTAACAATATAAAAACTAATCAGTGCAGATTTCACAGCAAAAAGACTTGTGAAGCACGAGCTGAAGGAGGACGTTTGTACAATTATATAAGACTTTTACTTGCTAAAACGTCTAAACTATCAGTTTTGATCATATTGATCATTTAGAGTCTTTAAAAATTGCACGGCAAAGCTCCAAACAATACATTAAAAACCTTAAAAGTATCATGATATATGGTATAAATCACCATCCGCTTTTGTTGCATGCAAAAGAGCAGAAAGAAAATAGCATGGGATGGAATGACATGAGGGTCAGTAAATGATGACAAAATATTCATTTTGGCTGAACTATTCCTTTAATGAATGACTAACATAAAACCCAAGCAACGAGGCTTCCTGGACTGTTTATGCTGGACAAAACAATCGCTATAAAGGGCTGCATGTGACTCAGTACAGCTGGAACAAGATCGTCTTAACAAGACCGGTTCACCTCTGAGTCACACCTGAGTCAGACCTCTGAACACACTCAGCATCTGCTTCATGAGTTCGGTCATCAAAGACCTTTAAAAGGTACTGCTGAATATGTGGGGCTGATTGCATGTGAAAGAAACGCCAGACCTCTAACAAGCAGAAGTGTTTGTGGACGAGAGTGTTACTGGATGGTTCTTGTCAATTGACTGATTTCTGATGTTGCATAAATCAGTCTTGCTCATGAAGATGGTGACCTCTTATGTTTCTAGAAGGAGTTTATCTTTCATAATTATATTTTGGTCCATCACTAATCATAGTCTATCCTGCAGCACAGCTAATTTATTCAAAAAATGCTAATTTGTCAGCACTGGAGCACCTGCATGCTTGTCCAGTAGGGGGAGCTGCACTTCAAACAGTCTTAAATGATTTTAACTATGGTATTTCTACCAGGGGTCACACATAGAGTAGGCTAAATATCATTTAATTACAAATAATCAACTGACCACTAGATAAATTCATTTTCTTGTATACATTCAGTCAATACCTTAAAGTAATAGTGCAACCAAATTTAGCAAAATGTAATAATTCTATTAATTTTTGGAAAAGCCAAGTCCATTAACATTATATATCATACAGTGGGGCTGTAACAACCAGGCATTGAGGGGGACAAGTTCCCCCCAATAATTGGAAATGGCGAAATTGTCCCCCTCAACGTTTGATATTTCTTAATGCTGCTCTCCATTACACACCGCTGTTTGCACCGACAGATGCTATTTACACTAAGTGAAAATAGCGTATTTTCTTAGCGACAGATGCTATTAACACTAAGTGAAAATAGCGTATTTTCTTAGCGACAGATGCTATTTACACTAAGTGAAAATAGTGTATTTTCTTAGCGACAGATGCTATTTACACTAAGTGAAAATAGCGTATTTTCTTAGCGACAGATGCTATTTACACTAAGTGAAAATAGCGTATTTTCTTAGCGACAGATGCTATTTACACTAAGTGAAAATAGCGTATTTTCTTAGCGACAGATGCTATTTACACTAAGTGAAAATAGTGTATTTTCTTAGCGACAGATGCTATTTACACTAAGTGAAAATAGCGTATTTTCTTAGCGACAGATGCTATTTACACAAAGTGAAAATAACATATTTTCTTAGCGACAGATGCTATTTACACAAAGTGAAAATAGCGTATTTTCTTAGCAACAGATGCTATTAACACTAAGTGACAATAGCAGCATTTTCTTAGCACCTATACACTAGGTGAAAATAGCGATAGATTCTATTTCACCATGTAAAAGTATCAGTTCTTTGCAATAAGAGTAAATAGTAATTAGATGCTATCTATACTTTATATTGGCAGATACTATTTGCACCTCAGTATTTTTGTACAACGTCTTATATTTCTTAATGCTTCTCTCCATTACGCACCGCTGTTTGTTGTTAGGATGGCAGACATTTTAAAAATGTACATTTTTAGGCTGGTCTGCCTCAGCAGTCTAACAGCGATCGTCAATGGTCAAAATGATGGCCAATCAGATCAAAGAAGGTGGGGCTTACAGTTCACGAAAACGAGTCTGAATTCCAACATGACGCTTTCAGTTTTGTGTGTGGTAAGATATAAATAGCTAAACATTTAATATTTGACAACTGTTTTACAATGGATATGTTTAATGACCCACAGTAACATGCAGTGATACATACAAACATGGCAGCGGCTATTTACACTAAGTGAAAATAGCGTATTTTCTTAGCGATAGATGCTACTTACACTAAGTGAAAATAGCGTATTTTCTTAGCGACAGATGCTATTAACACTAAGTGACAATAACGTATTTTCTTAGCGACAGATGCTATTTACACTAAGTGAAAATAGCGTATTTTCTTAGCGACAGATGCTATTAACACTAAGTGACAATAGCGTATTTTCTTAGCGACAGATGCTATTAACACTAAGTGAAAATAACGTATTTTCTTAGCGACAGATGCTATTTACACTAAGTGAAAATAGCGTATTTTCTTAGCGACAGATGCTATTAACACTAAGTGAAAATAGCGTATTTTCTTAGCGACAGATGCTATTTACACTAAGTGAAAATAGCGTATTTTCTTAGCGACAGATGCTATTTACACTAAGTGAAAATAGCGTATTTTCTTAGCGACAGATGCTATTTACACAAAGTGAAAATAGCGTATTTTCTTAGCGACAGATGCTATTTACACAAAGTGAAAATAACATATTTTCTTAGCGACAGATGCTATTTACACAAAGTGAAAATAGCGTATTTTCTTAGCAACAGATGCTATTAACACTAAGTGACAATAGCAGCATTTTCTTAGCACCTATACACTAGGTGAAAATAGCGATAGATTCTATTTCACCATGTAAATATCAGTTCTTTGCAATAAGAGTAAATAGTAATTAGATGCTATCTATACTTTATATTGGCAGATACTATTTGCACCTCAGTATTTTGTACAACGTCTTATATTTCTTAATGCTTCTCTCCATTACGCACCGCTGTTTGTTGTTAGGATGGCAGACATTTTAAAAATGTACATTTTTAGGCTGGTCTGCCTCAGCAGTCTAACAGCGATCGTCAATGGTCAAAATGATGGCCAATCAGATCAAAGAAGGTGGGGCTTACAGTTCACGAAAACGAGTCTGAATTCCAACATGACGCTTTCAGTTTTGTGTGTGGTAAGATATAAATAGCTAAACATTTAATATTTGACAACTGTTTTACAATGGATATGTTTAATGACCCCAGTAACATGCATGATACATACAAACATGGCAGCGGCTATTTACACTAAGTGAAAATAGCGTATTTTCTTAGCGATAGATGCTACTTACACTAAGTGAAAATAGCGTATTTTCTTAGCGACAGATGCTATTAACACTAAGTGACAATAACGTATTTTCTTAGCGACAGATGCTATTTACACTAAGTGAAAATAGCGTATTTTCTTAGCGACAGATGCTATTAACACTAAGTGACAATAGCGTATTTTCTTAGCGACAGATGCTATTTACACTAAGTGAAAATAGCGTATTTTTAGCGACAGATGCTATTAACACTAAGTGACAATAGCGTATTTTCTTAGCGACAGATGCTATTAACACTAAGTGAAAATAACGTATTTTCTTAGCGACAGATGCTATTTACACTAAGTGAAAATAGCGTATTTTCTTAGCGACAGATGCTATTAACACTAAGTGAAAATAGCGTATTTTCTTAGCGACAGATGCTATTAACACTAAGTGAAAATAGCGTATTTTCTTAGCGACAGATGCTATTTACACTAAGTGAAAATAGCGTATTTTCTTAGCGACAGATGCTATTTACACAAAGTGAAAATAGCGTATTTTCTTAGCGACAGATGCTATTTACACAAAGTGAAAATAACATATTTTCTTAGCGACAGATGCTATTTACACAAAGTGAAAATAGCGTATTTTCTTAGCAACAGATGCTATTAACACTAAGTGACAATAGCAGCATTTTCTTAGCACCTATACACTAGGTGAAAAGCGATAGATTCTATTTCACCATGTAAAAGTATCAGTTCTTTGCAATAAGAGTAAATAGTAATTAGATGCTATCTATACTTTATATTGGCAGATACTATTTGCACCTCAGTATTTTTGTACAACGTCTTATATTTCTTAATGCTTCTCTCCATTACGCACCGCTGTTTGTTGTTAGGATGGCAGACATTTTAAAAATGTACATTTTTAGGCTGGTCTGCCTCAGCAGTCTAACAGCGATCGTCAATGGTCAAAATGATGGCCAATCAGATCAAAGAAGGTGGGGCTTACAGTTCACGAAAACGAGTCTGAATTCCAACATGACGCTTTCAGTTTGTGTGTGGTAGATATAAATAGCTAAACATTTAATATTTGACAACTGTTTTACAATGGATATGTTTAATGACCCACAGTAACATGCAGTGATACATACAAACATGGCAGCAGCTATTTACACTAAGTGAAAATAGCGTATTTTCTTAGCGATAGATGCTACTTACACTAAGTGAAAATAGCGTATTTTCTTAGCGACAGATGCTATTAACACTAAGTGACAATAACGTATTTTCTTAGCGACAGATGCTATTTACACTAAGTGAAAATAGCGTATTTTCTTAGCGACAGATGCTATTAACACTAAGTGACAATAGCGTATTTTCTTAGCGACAGATGCTATTTACACTAAGTGAAAATAGCGTATTTTCTTAGCGACAGATGCTATTAACACTAAGTGACAATAGCGTATTTTCTTAGCGACAGATGCTATTAACACTAAGTGAAAATAACGTATTTTCTTAGCGACAGATGCTATTTACACTAAGTGAAAATAGCGTATTTTCTTAGCGACAGATGCTATTAACACTAAGTGAAAATAGCGTATTTTCTTAGCGAAAGATGCTATTTACACTAAGTGAAAATAGCGTATTTTCTTAGCGACAGATGCTATTTACACTAAGTGAAAATAGCGTATTTTCTTAGCGACAGATGCTATTTACACAAAGTGAAAATAGCGTATTTTCTTAGCGACAGATGCTATTTACACAAAGTGAAAATAACATATTTCTTAGCGACAGATGCTATTTACACAAAGTGAAAATAGCGTATTTTCTTAGCAACAGATGCTATTAACACTAAGTGACAATAGCAGCATTTTCTTAGCACCTATACACTAGGTGAAAATAGCGATAGATTCTATTTCACCATGTAAAAGTATCAGTTCTTTGCAATAAGAGTAAATAGTAATTAGATGCTATCTATACTTTATATTGGCAGATACTATTTGCACCTCAGTATTTTTGTACAACGTCTTATATTTCTTAATGCTTCTCTCCATTACGCACCGCTGTTTGTTGTTAGGATGGCAGACATTTTAAAAATGTACATTTTTAGGCTGGTCTGCCTCAGCAGTCTAACAGCGATCGTCAATGGTCAAAATGATGGCCAATCAGATCAAAGAAGGTGGGGCTTACAGTTCACGAAAACGAGTCTGAATTCCAACATGACGCTTTCAGTTTTGTGTGTGGTAAGATATAAATAGCTAAACATTTAATATTTGACAACTGTTTTACAATGGATATGTTTAATGACCCACAGTAACATGCAGTGATACATACAAACATGGCAGCGGCTATTTACACTAAGTGAAAATAGCGTATTTTCTTAGCAATAGATGCTACTTACACTAAGTGAAAATAGTGTATTTTCTTAGCGACAGATGCTATTAACACTAAGTGACAATAACGTATTTTCTTAGCGACAGATGCTATTTACACTAAGTGAAAATAGCGTATTTTCTTAGCGATAGATGCTACTTACACTAAGTGAAAATAGCATATTTTCTTAGCGACAGATGCTATTAACACTAAGTGACAATAACGTATTTTCTTAGCGACAGATGCTATTTACACTAAGTGAAAATAGCGTATTTTCTTAGCGACAGATGCTATACTTTATATTGGCAGATACTATTTGCACCTCAGTATTTTTGTACATTAACAGGATGCAATAATATCATAGAGTGTAAATGATTCTATTTAATAAAATTATTAAATGGATGCTGCCTTATTGGGAGAATAAAAATAACAAATTAGTAAATCGTGCCCACAATTAAATTTTTTTTCTTGCATGTCATGTGCGGTGCTCCATACCAAACCCTACCCAATAAACACTTTTAATATTATTAAACACTCATTTGCAGTTTATTTCCACTTCTAGAGCATTATTTTAATTTTTATTGAAAATAAATATAAGCTTAGCATAAGGCGGATTCGAACCCGTGTTAAAAGTCTGCAAACCTTACTCACTACTGCTGAACCACTGAAGATGTTGAATTCTGTACATCCTTTTTAAAACTTGAGTGGCCCAACCAGACATTGGTGGGCGGAGCTAGTGTAAATAGCATTTGCCAACAAGAGATGCTATTTGCACTTAGTGTAAATAGACACTCCGTACAAGGGAAGTAGACATGCAAACAAGAGTAAATGTGTGCATATTTTTAAATGAAATATTATTTGCAAAGAGTTTAAATGGACTAAATATAGGCTATAATTACACCTAGAACTTCTTTTACCGCTGTTATTTCTTCCTTAAATCCCTTTTAATAAGTTTTACCAACCCCCATAAAAAATTTGGTCCCCCACAATGTTCAGGACATGGTTATGGCCTTATCATACAGTAAACTTATTTTTTTTTTTTTATCGTTCTTCTCCATTCATTCCCCCCAGCCCCTCCCAAACAAACAGACAAACAACCAAAAAATGAAAAAAAAAAAAAAAAAAGAGAGACAATATATTTCACGCTGCTCTTTTCCACAAGAAAGCAGTGAACAGGGTCTGTTAAGGACTTCGCATTTCAAAAATTGACTTAGAATATATAGTGCATAAACTGTTTTTATGACTTGCTTTATTGGTGCATACATGATGACAGAACTTTTTTTTTTTTTTTAGTGAACTATCACTTTAAATGCCTTTTTCAAAAGTTGCCTTTTTCCGCCGAAGTGTAAATGCGCGAAAGTGCTCAACAAAAGCACCACAGAGCCTCTCCAATGCATTTAACTACTTCAAACCAGCGAATTCTCTCTGATTAAAAGCATATTTCACCATTAAAGCCGCGTTTTTCCACGTGTGTGGAGCTTCAGGCGGTCTTGTCTTCTCTTTTTTCTCCTGCTCGAGCTGTCGTCATGAGCTCTCAGTGATGGGGCTGTCCCGTCTGAGTCCAGTCCACTTCAGTCCATCAGAACTCCGCAGAAACTCCCCGTGTCCGTCAGTCTGGAGTTTGGAGTGACACTCGCAATGCTCTGCAGTTCCTCACAACTTTCTCAAACACACTGTTCCTCATGAAACGCGTCCAGGAGGAGAGTTTTCAGTGTACTTCCAGAAGAAAAGTCTCGTGCATTGGCTCTCCCTGCCACAGCTATGGATTATATTTATCTATTCATGTACTGTACGATAAACCTCTTATTTCTGGACTATAGACAGGCTGCAAAATCTCATGGTAAGAGAAGCTGATTTATGTCATATCTTTGTTTTTCAGTGTAATATTCCACACCTGGTTGTTATTCACAAGTACGTTTATCGAGAAAGAAAGAGCATGCATAGGAATTTGTGCATGCATATAGAACATTATAACTTTTTATATTCATAAAACATTCCTCGCCCCTTTCTTTTAGTAAATTGTTCATGCATTTAATATTTGTTTTAATTTTGCGCTTTGTCTCATGTTTATGCACAAGTTTTTAATGCAATATTCTGTCAATAATAAAATCTTGTTTGTTTTTGTCAGGGAATCTCTCCGGTAAGTTGAGTGAATTCGGTCTGATGGTCCCGTTCAGCACGGACGCGCGCGGCCGGTTCGTGTCTCACGTGCTTTCAGCGAGAGCGTCACCTTCCGGCAGGAAACGGGTCCCGCGCGACGCCCCCGTTACGCCTCACACGGCCTTGAACGGGCAACAGCTGTTCTTCAATGTCACGGTGTTTGGAAAAGAGCTGCACTTGCGCCTGAGGGCCAACAGGAGACTCGTGGCCCCTGGAGCTTTTGTTCAGTGGCAGGAGGATTTTGAGGAACAGGCCAAAGAGCGGATGCTCGGAGACTGTGTTTACCGGGGATGTAACGGACATGCCGAAGGCCTCAGTGGCCATCAGTAACTGTGATGGACTGGTAAGTAATGGCTCACCAACCTCATGCCAACCTTGGGCATCATACTGTGTGCAGCTTTGCAAAAAGTGCATACAGAATCTCAGCATTTTTGTGCATAAATACATGTGCAGCATTTATTAAAGGCAACACCCCAGGTGATAAGATACTAATCAATATCACCATACTTCCCAAGTTGATTGGTTACATTAAGAATTGCAAACATTTGCAATGTATTACAACTTTAAATATGCAAATCAGGCATTATCTAATTAAATATGCACTCATTTGCATACATTTATATTTATTCATAGCAGAAATTTGAACTTTGTATAAAGCTAGGTTGAAAATTCTTGTTCTATTTTTTTTGACGTTACACTCTAAAAAAGGCTGGGTGAAAAACAACCCAAGTTGGGTTGAAAATGGACAAACCCAGTGATTGGGTTAAATGTTTGACCAATGTGCTGGGTAGTTTTATTTAACTCAACTATTGTTTAAAAACTGACAATATGTCTGGCTTAAAATGAACCCAAAATACGCTGGAAATTAAAAATCAGACATAATTACTAGAGGCAACAATAATAATCAAAAGGTGAACATTTATTAATAGGCAATTTAATAAATGTTTATTGTTTAATTATTATTCATTAAACTTATTAATAAATGTTAATTTATTAAACATATTTTGGGTTAATTTTAAGTGAGCAATACAGTATATTTCAAGCATTTTTGTGTGTCCCTTTAAATGCAAATGAGCTGCTGCTCCCGCCCCCTTTCCAGAAGAGGGCGGAGCTTTAACAGCTCAACAACAACAAAGCTGGAGAATCTCATGCAGCCAAAATGGCGATTTTGTTTAGCCTTACATTGTTCAAACCGGAGTCGACACTGATGGAGAGACTCAGGAAGAAGTTACAACTTTTAGACGTTTCTGAATGGTTAGTGGATAAATTTATGTAGTTGCTGTGGAGTTGATTCAACTCATCCACTAGCATGTGCCGTCATGTTCATCTTTTGTGTTGAATTGACCCTCGTTTGTGAAGCAGTCCGACGTAAAATGACGGCATGTCAACAACACTCTACTACAACAACTCTTCCTCTTCTCTAAAGCAGCCCAACATGGCCCCGCCCCCTTTGTTGCATATTCTCGGGGGCGGGGTTTATGTAAATGTTAGGGTTAGTGATGTCACTAACCCGGGAAGAAGCTCGTTGTAGTCCCTACCAGCCGTTTGTTGTAGTCCTTAAAATATCTCCCTTTGCATTAAACTTTGAGTGTCGTAACTTTGCAGATGTTGTTTATGATCAAACAGCATCATTACAATTTTTGGCCAGCATAGTAGCATAAAACTTTTTGGACATCACAGTTGCTCTCCAAACATAGACAGAGGTTTTGGGCTTGTACAGCATGTGGCATCATAAGAGGGCTCCAAATATGGACAGTATTTTGGGGCATCAGATGCTTCAGAAGTGCTGCGCACATCAGCTTTGCCGCTCAGCAGGTTTTGGGACACAGCGAGCGTTGCATCCAGTAGTGCTTCAGTATTCATTATAATGGTGTGCTCAAACTGTTGTGTAAATCTGAGGTTACTGATTATCTGCTGCCCTCCGGACATATTCAACTGTCAAATGGCTGTAGTTTCCAATCTTTCCAGCTCTTACGTAAGATTCACATGCCCACCAGCACTGACCATACTTTCACTTTTCTGGTTTGTCAAACTAATAATGTCAGTCTGTCCCTCTCATGTCCTTATCCAAGGGTCACACTACACACATTTACCCAGAGAATGACAGGAGTTGTTAATTTAGCTGCTGAAACTCAATCCGTGCTGTGCTGCAGTCAACATCCTGTCCGAACAGGAACAAGAAGTGTCTGGCGTCTGCCTGACTCATCTTTTATGGAAACTTGCTGTCTTGAGGATTTGTTTAGGTCACGTACTCAAACCTCCCCAAACACCTCATGCATGGATTCAGTTGACTCTTTTGACCCTTTAAAGCTGAGTAAGTGCACCCTTGATAGTGGTCATTCCTCAGTGCACAAGTCTCAAAATCAAAACACAGACTGCAAGAAAGCTGCTGCAGGTCTTGCAAACTCATAGTTATGTGGTGTGTCAGTGTGTATGGAAGCATATTTCCAATACAGTCCAATAAAGCTATAAAAAAAGGTAAATGCAACATTTAAAAAAAGGAAATTGCGAGGTGTAAACTTAGAATTCCTTGAAAAAAGTCAGAATTGACCCTTCGCAAAGACCCGCCCCCCTTAGTTACTGTTGCTTTGTCCGACTGCTGACCGCTGTCACGCCACACGCAGTGAAAAATACATCCCAGAGCAAAGAGGACACTGACAACACATCAACAGACAAGACAAAGCAGGTTACTTATGATATTAAACAAAGTCCCAGCTTTCAAACTGTGTAGTTTTTTAAGAAATTCAAACAATAAAAAAAAAGTTTTGTTGCTCTTTAATGTGTCGTGACAGATTGCTGTAGTGCCTCAGCTCAAGAGGCTTGTAAACCGATCATCTCTTCCTACTAGTTCATTTATAGCATCAAATAAACATGAATGAACATGAGAATGAATGTTGTTTCAAATGCGGAAAGATGTCAATATACACAATTTTTCAAGTTTAACTCCACCGAGGTTAATCTTCTAACTCCTGACTGCTTTGTTGGACAAAATGGCGGATTCGGCGTTCTGATTGGTTAGATCGCTTGTCAATCAAACTCCCGGCGAAGGGTCAATTGCGAGATGTGAACTCTGAATTCCGAGAAAAAAAAGTCATAATTGCGAGAAAAAAGTCATAATTGCAAGATGTAAACCCAGAATTCTGAGAAAAAAAGTCATAATTGCGAGATGCTAACAGAATTACGTGAAAAAAGTCAGAATTGCGAGATGCTAACAGAATTACGTGAAAAAAGTCATAATTGCGAGATGCTAACAGAATTTCAAGAAAAAAGTCATAATTGCGAGAAAAAAGTCAGAAATGCAAGATGTAAACTCAGAATTCTGAGAAAAAAGTCAGAATTGCGAGATGTAAACCCAGTATTCAGAGAAAAAAGTCAGAATTACGAGATGCTAACAGAATTACGTGAAAAAAGTCAGAATTACGAGATGCTAACAGAATTACGTGAAAAAAGTCAGAATTGCGAGATGTAAACCCAGAATTCAGAGAAAAAAGTCAGAATTGCAAGATGCTAACAGAATTACATGAAAAAAGTCAGAATTGCGAGATGCTAACAGAATTACGTGAAAAAAGTCATAATTGCGAGATGCTAACAGAATTTCAAGAAAAAAGTCATAATTGCGAGAAAAAAGTCAGAAATGCAAGATGTAAACTCAGAATTCTGAGAAAAAAGTCATAATTGCGAGATGCTAACAGAATTTCAAGAAAAAAGTCAGAAATGTAAGATGTAAACCCAGAATTCAGAGAAAAAAGTCAGAATTGCAAGATGCTAACAGAATTACATGAAAAAAGTCAGAATTGCGAGATGCTAACAGAATTACGTGAAAAAGTCATAATTGCGAGATGCTAACAGAATTTCAAGAAAAAAGTCATAATTGCGAGAAAAAAGTCAGAAATGCAAGATGTAAACTCAGAATTCTGAGAAAAAAGTCATAATTGCGAGACGTAAACAGAATTACGTGAAAAAAGTCAGAATTGCGAGATGCTAACAGAATTACATGAAAAAAGTCATAATTGCGAGAAAAAAGTCATAAATGCAAGATGTAAACTCAGAAATTACGAGAAAAAAGTCATAATTGCGAGATGTAAACCCAGAATTCAGAGAAAAAAGTCAGAATTGCAAGATGCTAACAGAATTACGTGAAAAAAGTCAGAATTGCGAGATGCTAACAGAATTACGTGAAAAAAATCAGAATTGCGAGATGCTAACAGAATTACGTGAAAAAAGTCAGAATTGCGAGATGTAAACCCAGAATTCAGAGAAAAAAGTCAGAAATGCAAGATGTAAACCCAGAATTCTGAGAAAAAAGTCATAATTGCGAGATGCTAACAGAATTTCAAGAAAAAAGTCAGAATTGGGAGAAAAAAGTCAGAAATGCAAGATGTAAACTCAGAATTACGAGAAAAAAAGTCATAATTGCGAGATGCTAAAAGAATTTCAAGAAAAAATTCATAATTGCGAGAAAAAAGCCATAATTGCGAGAAAAAAGTCAGAAATGCAAGATGTAAACTCAGAATTACGAGAAAAAAGTCATAATTGCGAGATGCTAAAAGAATTTCAAGAAAAAATGCATAATTGCGAGAAAAAAGCCATAATTGCGAGAAAAAAGTCAGAAATGCAAGATGTAAACTCAGAATTACGAGAAAAAAGTCATAATTGCGAGATGCTAAAAGAATTTCAAGAAAAAAGTCAGAATTGGGAGAAAAAAGTCAGAAATGCAAGATGTAAACTCAGAATTACGAAAAAAAAAGTCATAATTGCGAGATGCTAACAGAATTTCAAGAAAAAAGTCATAATTGCGAGAAAAAAGTCAGAAATGCAAGATGTAAACTCAGAATTCTGAGAAAAAAGTCATAATTGCGAGATGTAAACAGAATTACGTGAAAAAAGTCATAATTGCGAGATGCTAACAGAATTACGTGAAAAAAGTCAGAATTGCGAGATGCTAACAGAATTACGTGAAAAAAGTCAGAATTGCGAGATGCTAACAGAATTTCAAGAAAAAAGTCAGAATTGGGAGAAAAAAGTCAGAAATGCAAGATGTAAATTCAGAATTACGAGAAAAAAAGTCATAATTGCGAGATGCTAAAAGAATTTCAAGAAAAAATTCATAATTGCGAGAAAAAAGCCATAATTGCGAGAAAAAAGTCAGAAATGCAAGATGTAAACTCAGAATTACGAGAAAAAAGTCATAATTGTGAGATGTAAACCCAGAATTCAGAGAAAAAAGTCAGAATTGCGAGATGTAAACCCAGTATTCAGAGAAAAAAGTCAGAATTACGAGATGCTAACAGAATTACGTGAAAAAAGTCAGAATTACGAGATGCTAACAGAATTACGTGAAAAAAGTCATAATTGCGAGATGTAAACCCAGAATTCAGAGAAAAAAGTCAGAATTACGAGATGCTAACAGAATTACATGAAAAAAGTCAGAATTGCGAGATGCTAACAGAATTACGTGAAAAAAGTCATAATTGCGAGATGCTAACAGAATTTCAAGAAAAAAGTCAGAAATGCAAGATGTAAACCCAGAATTCTGAGAAAAAAGTCATAATTGCGAGATGCTAACAGAATTTCAAGAAAAAAGTCATATTTGCGAGAAAAAGTCAGAAATGCAAGATGTAAACTTAGAATTCTGAGAAAAAAGTCATAATTGCGAGATGCTAACAGAATTTCAAGAAAAAAGTCAGAAATGCAAGATATAAACCCAGAATTCTGAGAAAAAAGTCATAATTGCGAGATGCTAACAGAATTTCAAGAAAAAAGTCATAATTGCGAGATGCTAACAGAATTTCAAGAAAAAAGTCATAATTGCGAGATGCTAACAGAATTTCAAGAAAAAAGTCAGAATTGGGAGAAAAAAGTCAGAAATGCAAGATGTAAACTCAGAATTCTGAGAAAAAAGTCATAATTGCGAGATGCTAACAGAATTTCAAGAAAAAAGTCATAATTGTGAGAAAAAAGTCAGAAATGCAAGATGTAAACTCAGAATTCTGAGAAAAAAGTCATAATTGCGAGATGCTAACAGAATTTCAAGAAAAAAGTCAGAAATGTAAGATGTAAACCCAGAATTCTGAGAAAAAAGTCATAATTGCAAGATACTAACAGAATTTCAAGAAAAAAGTCAGAATTGGGTGAAAAAAGTCAGAAATGCAAGATGTAAACTCAGAATTACGAGAAAAAAAGTCATAATTGCAAGATGCTAACAGAATTTCAAGAAAAAAGTCATAATTGCGAGAAAAAAGTCAGAAATGCAAGATGTAAACTCAGAATTCTGAGAAAAAAGTCATAATTGCGAGATGTAAACAGAATTTCAAGAAAAAAGTCAGAAATGCAAGATATAAACCCAGAATTCTGAGAAAAAAGTCATAATTGCGAGATGTAAACAGAATTTCAAGAAAAAAGTCAGAATTGCAAGATATAAACCCAGAATTCTGAGAAAAAAGTCATAATTGCGAGATGTAAACAGAATTTCAAGAAAAAAGTCATAATTGCGAGAAAAAAGTCAGAAATGCAAGATGTAAACTTAGAATTACGAGAAAAAAAGTCATAATTGCGAGATGCTAACAGAATTTCAAGAAAAAAGTCAGAAATGCAAGATGTAAACTCAGAATTACGAGAAAAAAAGTCATAATTGCGAGATGCTAACAGAATTTCAAGAAAAAAGTCATAATTGCGAGAAAAAAGTCAGAAATGCAAGATGTAAACTTAGAATTCTGAGAAAAAAGTCATAATTGCGAGATGCTAACAGAATTTCAAGAAAAAAGTCAGAAATGCAAGATATAAACCCAGAATTCTGAGAAAAAAGTCATAATTGCGAGATGCTAACAGAATTTCAAGAAAAAAGTCATAATTGCGAGAAAAAAGTCAGAAATGCAAGATGTAAACTCAGAATTCTGAGAAAAAAGTCATAATTGCGAGATGCTAACAGAATTTCAAGAAAAAAGTCAGAATTGGGAGAAAAAAGTCAGAAATGCAAGATGTAAACTCAGAATTACGAGAAAAAAAGTCATAATTGCGAGATGCTAACAGAATTTCAAGAAAAAAGTCATAATTGCGAGAAAAAAGTCAGAAATGCAAGATGTAAACTCAGAATTCTGAGAAAAAAGTCATAATTGCGAGATGTAAACAGAATTACGTGAAAAAAGTCATAATTGCGAGATGCTAACAGAATTACATGAAAAAAGTCATAATTGCGAGAAAAAAGTCAGAAATGCAAGATGTAAACTCAGAAATTACGAGAAAAAAGTCATAATTGCGAGATGTAAACCCAGAATTCAGAGAAAAAAGTCAGAATTGCAAGATGCTAACAGAATTACGTGAAAAAAGTCATAATTGCGAGATGCTAACAGAATTTCAAGAAAAAAGTCATAATTGCGAGAAAAAAGTCAGAAATGCAAGATGTAAACTCAGAATTCTGAGAAAAAAGTCATAATTGCGAGATGTAAACAGAATTACGTGAAAAAAGTCATAACTGCGAGAAAAAAGCCATAATTGCGAGATGCTAACAGAATTTCAAGAAAAAAGTCATAATTGCGAGAAAAAAGTCATAATTGCGAGATTCTAACAGAATTTCAAGAAAAAAAAATCAGAATTGCAAGATGTGAACTCTGAATTCTGAGAAAAAAAGTCATAATTGCGAGAAAAAAGTCAGAAATACGATATGTAAATTCAGAATTACGAGAAAAAAGTCAAAATTGCAAGAGGTAAAACCAGAATTCAGAGAAAAAAGTCAGAATCGTGAGATGTGAACTCTGAATTCGGAGAAAAAAGTCAGAAATGCGATATGTAAAAAACTCTTTCGCGTAAATGCGTACAGCCGTCTACCAGAAGCTATTTATTATAGTTTATAAAGTTTTAAATATGGATATTTATCTTACAAAAACCCATCACTTTGCTTCAGAAGGTCTGTATTAACCCTCTGGAGCCGTATGGATTACTTTTAAGATGGATGGATGCACTTATTTGGGGCTTCAAAATCTCAATCCCCATTTACTGCCATTATAAAGCTTGAGCCAGGATATTTTTAATAAATCTCCGATTGTGTTCGTCTGAAACAAGATAGTCATATACACCTAGGATAGCTTGAGGGAGAGTAAATCATGGGATAATTTTCATTTTTGGGTGAACTATCCCTTTAAGGAAACATTCCATTTTACCATCTTCAAACACTATGGAAACGATACTTTTGAATGTTCTCTGAACGTTCTGAAACATGTAGTTACATGTTAGATGAACGTCCAAATAAAACAAAAAGTTCCATGAACGATGATTGAATAACATTATTAAAGACCAGAACAATCTGTCTATTAATGTTACCGGAAGAACTTTTGTTCATAACTTTGAGAGAACATTGCCAGAACGTTCCCTGTTCGCTGGGCACATGTGCTTGTGTTGTTGTTGTTGTTGTCGACACACGCCCAGCTCTTTTGTGACAGTACGTCTGTGTTGTCGTCTTCACTGTTATTAGTTTAATCAAAGAGCTTTAGGAGGCAGCGAAAATTGCTTTGCTTTTTCAAGGCAATTCAATCCCCCATCAGCAGCAGTGATTTCCGCGAGGGGCAGCACAGAGCGTCTCTGTTCCGCCAGTACGTTTGCGCACACAATGAGATCATTCATTACGCCCACATTGATTACTCGCTTAGGTAATCACTGTCACAATGACACGCTGTCTCCTGCGCCGCTGTCCCGGACGGAACCGATACTGCGCTGCCTCTCCTGCGAGTCCCGAGCACAACAGCCATTCTGTGCTCAAGAAAATATTGTTTAGGGACGGGAAAATGAAAGCGGATGTCTGGCCTGCTGCAGAAGTGCTTATTTGTGCAGCTTTAATGGTTTTACAAACTGCAATTAGCAGTGAGCAACTGCATTCACGATTTATGATGTGCAAGCTTGAAATGTTCAAGATTACTTTGACCTGCTTGTGGAAAAGCATGACAGTGCAGGGCTTAAGAATAACAGCTTTGAAATGTTTGTTAAAATGAGACTCAAAATCTATTTCTACAATATACTGTGCATAGAATATGTGGATGACCTACTGTATCGGTCTTTATGTGCATATGCAACAGAGCACAATACTGTAGTGTTGAATACTGTATCCCACAGTGCAAAGCGCTTGACTTGACCTTGTATTTTAAGTGTGATTAACGAATGGAAGCTAATTATATAAACTGTTATCTTTAATAAACAACCCAAGTTGGGTTGAAAATGGACAAACCCAGAGATTGGGTTGTTTTAACCCAGCTGTTGGGTTAAATGTTTGACCAACCTGCTGGGTAGTTTTATTTAACTCAACTGACTGTATTGCTTACTTAAAATTAACCCAAAATACCCAACAAGCTTCTTCCCGGGTTAGTGACACCACATACCCCACAATTTGCATAAACCCCGCCCCCGAGAACATGCAACAAAGGGGGCGGGGCCATGTTGGGCTGCTTTAGAGAAGAGGAAGAGTTGTTGTAGTAGAGTGTTGTTGACATGCCGTCATTTTACGCCGGACTGCTTCACAAACGAGGGTCATTTGCACAAAAGTTTCCACAGCAACTACATCAATTTATCCACTAACCATTCAGAAACGTCTAAAAGTTGTAACTTCTTCCTGAGTCTCTCCATCAGTGTCGACTCCGGTTTGAACAATGTAAGGCTGAACACCGTCGTCATTTTGGCTGCGTGAGATTCTCCAGCTTTGTTGTTGTTGAGCTGTTAAAGCTCCGCCCTCTTCTGGAAAGGGGGCGGGGAGCAGCAGCTCATTTGCATTTAAAGGGACACACACAAAAACGGCGTGTTTTTGCTCACACCCAAATAGGGGCAAATTTGACAAGCTATAATAAATGATCTGTGGGGGATTTTGAGCTGAAACTTCACAGACACATTCTGGAAACGCTAGCGACTTACATTACACATTGTTAAAAGGCGCCTTATAGGACGGTAAAGTTTAGAACTCATTTTACTCATTTTTTTGATTAACCAGGTGATGATATTGTTGAGTGCTCTCAACCTAAAGGGGCTAAATTACATTCAGATTGAAATATACCATCTGCTCCAGTTTCTTGCAGCATTGCAAATCATGTTTCTATTGATGAGAAACACAGAAAAATGAGAGTTTTTCACCTGAATCCCACAGAGACCCACTGTGGCAAAATTGCTGCGATTTTTATCAATTTAAAGTAACTAGTTGTTTACTTCAACAGCATCTTTCAGTACTCTGAAATACACATAAAATGCTCACTGCACACTGACACCATTTCTGACTTTTGCAACAACCAACTTCAAGGATAAAATACAATTATATTCTCATTGAAAGTGTTTTAGCAGCTGCAATATCAGAGCTTAGATGCTCAGAGCTCAGATTGTGAATTGCACATTTAGGGCCTCGTTGAGTCCGTGAAACAACAGGTTAACTATCCACCTACACCACAGTCTGTTTCTTTAGCTTCAGGACAGAAGCACTTCTGATGAGGACGTGAACAGACAACATTTACTGTGGCATTGAATGTCTGAAGCGTACCGGACACGATTATGAAAGCTGAAACTCTGGCAGACACATGTGTGAGGTGGTCCAAACGTCTCTCTGAAGTTTTTCTCACACGTCTCATATTTATGCATATTTATTTCAGATTGCAGCATTTATGATGTGCATGTTAGCAGCACTGCGAGTAGAGTTTTGCTACTGAATTTAGCAGAAAATATGGTGAAAATTGCCAATTTATAACAGTCTTTCGCAATGTAGGTGTTTACGAAGCAACAAAATAATGCATCGCTTTGGCAGTAACAGGGTGACGAAAAGAGTTTCCTTCAAATGTGTGTGCCATTCAAACAACAATTTAACTTTTACTAACTTGCTCAGTAAGATTCGGTTGCTTTGCCCTGACAGTCGTTGAGCTGAAAGAGAAACAGGCTCAAAATGTATGCTTTTGACAACACTGAGTGAACTTTTGTTGATTTATGGCTTGCAGTCTGACACATTTCAGAATGCATCAACACAAAATCAATGTTGCATAGCTAGATGCGTTTATGCATAACTATTTTGCATAGTTTTCTGTATGTTTTAGGCCTCACGTTGCAATTGCAAGATGCATGAAAATGCTAACAATTAGGGGTGTGATGAGATTTCTTGTTGAGGTGAAAGCTGTTTCGCGATATTGATATGATGGAATGTGTGGGTGAAATTAGGATAGAATATGCCACCGCTCTGTTTACATTACGTGTCCACTGTCGTTTTGCTTTTTATAGAAATAAAACCATTTAGTTGGATAACAATCGCCGCTCCCTAATCACAGAGTATGCTCGATTGCAAACGCGAAAGTAAAACGCGAACACGCATTTCAGTACCCTGCATTTTGAAAGCAGCTTCCTGGTGCATGCAAATATCTCCCAATATGAAAGCTATCTTGGGCTGGACTGTGTAGTTGTAACCATCTCTCAGCTCTGTATCATGCTTGAAGTAAAATTTGGTCTCTGTTTGCACTTTGAATATTGAGAAAGTACTTTGATTATGAGGATTTCATAAAAATCTCACGTCTTGTCTCGTGAGCTAACTGTCTTGTCACAGCCCTGCTTAACGATGAAAGAATAATGAGAGTTGCAAACATAAAATATGATTGTTTCTGACATTTTTCTAAACGCATAACCTCTGCTGCTCTGTGTGACACTGTTCACAAACCTATCGATCTGCTTGGTTGCTGTCAAACTCATATCTGACCGTACAGGATCCAGTGCAGATGAAGTTATTGACGAAGCGCATCAACGGGCGCAAACAGAGCTCTTATGCAACAGAGAGGATGTTATTTGGATGTTTGTTCCACTTTATCTGCCTCATCCAGCAGGTTATCGGACACACGCTCACTGATGGAGGTCCATGTGCTTTCTAAACGCGCCCTGCAGAAATCCCAGAATGCCCAGACAGCTGCTCTCAGCATGGGCAGAGATAAGAGATGCACATTACTGACTGTAACATGGAGCATTTGAAAGCACATCCTCAAGGTTTTTATGAATAGCAGGGTGTCCCCTTCAAGCCTATGAGGTCATCATTATGGCACGGATCAGGAAGCACGCCTGTCACGGTAAAGATATCTGCCGAGCGTACGATTGAGGGCGCGCCAACATCAACACCAGCGCGTCTTGGCTTGCAGGGTCTGTGTGTCAAAGAACATCCCCCACCCTACAAACCTCAGGCTGCAGATTGCTAGAGTTCGCTGAATAAATCGTCATGCATACAGTAATGAATGCTCACCCCAATGCACGCTTTAAAACTCGGCCTGAGTTTGTTGTGTGCATGTGAAAGCGGTCTAAAAAAGCGAATGTGACAGCTGTCAGTTGAGCTGTCAGCTGAACCTCTGGACTATTTCGGTCCCCAACTCAGGCTTGTCTCCATGGTGAACCCATAGCAAATCCAGTTTAGAATATGCATGGCGATATGGAATGCTGTGAAAGCGTATCTGCTCTATCTCTGCGTCCAAGATCTTTGCGGTTGCTCGATTCAGTCAGACCTCCCTGAATTCTGGGAAATCTGGACGTGCCGTCACTAGCTTGCACTAATGTTTACATGGTCCTCACAGAAGCGAGATGTCTTGCTTTTGCGATTCAGCAAGAAGGAGCCAGCCTTCATTATCTCCACTCTCATGCCGCATTTCTGATGGAAAGTTGTTTATTTAAAGCTGATGTGTGCAATTGTAAACTATACATGTCTCCAGACCAAAGCGAAACAATTATAGGGAGTGATAAATTCACTATTTATAATAATAAAAATATTTAAATCATTAAAATGATCAAATGAATAATATGTATAACTAAAAGTAAAATATAAATAATAATTTATAATAACTTTATATGGAATTTATAATATATTATAATGATTATACACACATTTTTAGTGCTAATTATTTCAATTTTAATGTTGTCACTCTCTATTTGTGCCATAATATTTTTTCCTGTGATGTTTATGGATAATACTCACAGTCAAATCAAATCTTTTTTGTATGTATTATACCATTATTAGTATTATGGTATAATTTGCACGTAGTCATCTGCACAACCAATCAGTAAACAGAGCATCACAGCAATGGTTCTTGTTTCATTTTGAATCAGACACGACCGAAAAATGACTCAGTGAGGGAGTCAGTTGTGAACTGCTCAGAACGATTCACTGAGTGAATCTGATTCAACTCCTCTAAGGGGCCGTTCACACAGAACACGTCTGTGCATCTAAAAACGCGAGACGCAACACTCAGGAATGGTGTAAAAAAAAGTGCAGCACAAAACGCGAGGGTCTCGAGACACGCTTTTGAGACGTGATGCAATAACGGAAATAGTAAGAATAGATAGCTTCTGTTTTTGACTTGAGAAAATAATCACATTGGCTATTTGGACACAGTCACTATGAGTGCTTCCTTCGCCATGTCGCCTTAAAATAAAACAGTTGCAATGGCAGCTTGCAAGCTTGCCCCGCCTCCGTGGTCATCTGATTGGTCCACTGTTATGGAACTGACATTGATGAGCGGCGCTGCATGTAAAAGTTGAAATTCGCCTTAAAAATACGGCGCTTCAGAAGTAAACACTGAAAAAGACGTGAGCGCAATGGTCAGACACATCCGTCTAGTGCATGTTTACATAGAAAAACACATGGAAAATTTGTGCATTGGATGGAAAAACGCACCTAACTCAAGTTATGAATTCGTTTGACTGGCTCATTAAAAAGAATCATTTGAGAAGAATCATTTGTTCATGTATCAAACACCACTGCTCGTGCTGTATTTGTTTACATGATGCTGAAGAAATCCGACAAAACCGCATATGGACGCTCAGTTTTTTTTTTTCGACCAATGACAACATTTTTTAGGGGCTGTTCACACAGAACACGTTTTTCTCTTTCACTGCGCTACTTTTCCATTATTTTCCTATGTAAACACACACTAGACGGACATGTTTGACCTCTGCGCTTGCATCTTGCGCCTTTTGCAGCGTCTCGCACGTGAAAACACGACACTCAAGTTAAAATAAGTTCAGCCCTGTGGTGAAAATGGTTTGCGACATCACAAACTACCTTGTAACCAATCACGTCAACATGCGGGCGGGCATATCATTAACTGACCGTGCAAGAGAAGCTTCAGTTCTGATGTCTGGTTATCCCGGTATGTTTTTCTGTTGATATGAAAAATCGGGTAGATTTAGCAATATATCGGGTGTATGATGTATATTACGATGTTATGATGAACTATATGCCTTTCTCTACTGACATTTTAAGTTGTTCAAAGTGTTTCCATGATTTTTAGAAAATAGCTGTCTGACTTCGCGAACGGTAACATGTTTTTGTGCAGCATTAGCAACACATTATTAGCTGTTTTTACCGTCATGTGTCCGATGTTGTAAAGCGCGATACGTTTACCTCAGTAAGTTGACCGAGTGGATCTCTGAGCTTGTGCGAGTGAGTGGAGGCGGGGCTAATTTGCATATTCATGGTTCCGCGCATATGAAGCAAGGGTTTAGCGTTTCATTCACGCTATTTTAAGGCATGAAGAATTTTTTTTCACTGGAAATATATTGATATTGGTGATCAAAGATGAGTTTAAAGCAAAAAAGCAGTAAATCTGGCTTCCTGGAAGAGTGTAAACTTCATTCTTACTTTACTTTATTCTTACTTTTACGTCTAATTAGATTTCTGCTTAGTGGTAAAATATATACAGAAATCCCACAGATTTGCTCCAAAGATCATAAGTTTATGCGTGTGTTCTAAATGTGGATGCAGCAGCAGTGATGTGCGTCTAAATGCGTTTATGCATGTATGTGCACTGGAAACGGGAGCATTAACAGTAAGAAGTTGCTACTTGTGTTTCCATCATATACATATAGCCAAGGCCACCGGCATATGACCTGCCAGGAAAACTGATACACACGATTGCACTGTTTCCATGCCAGTGGAGTAAATATAGAAATAGTTCAATCAAAAAAATGAAATTTCTGTCATCTTTTATTCACCTTCATGTCGGGTTTGGAACAACATGTGGGTGATTAAATGATGAAAGAAGTCTTATTTATCCTTGAACTATTCCTGTAAACTGGGCTGATATTACACCAGCTTGTTTATTTTGAGTGTAGAGAGCGCTGGAGAGATGTGTAGATACTCCTGTTGTGTTGATGGACGGGATTATGAAAAGATGAGTCCGACAGTGCTCAGAGAGGCTGTTGGTATCTGCGTTAATTAGTGTGAATATCTCTGCGTGATGTACGACATGTTCCTCGCTGCGGAATGACAGCTGATTCTGTACTGTATCCGGATCAGCGACAGATCCTAATATTCCATTAGAAAGTGTCACACGAGTGACTCGCTCCTGTGAATTCACGCTGGATTCAGAGGCGTTGAGGGAATGTTCTGAGAGTTTACTTATAGCTTAGACCCTTTGCAAAGTGATATTACAAATTACCTGTTTGTTCTCTGTTATGATTGATCACTGATTAAAATAAGACCCTAACTTTAACAGGCCTCAAAGTTTTGTCCTTGGCTGCAGATTTCAAGTATATCATGTCATGTATATGTATATTATGGAAGCTTGTTTCTGCCACTGAATAAAAAATAAAAAAGGTATAATTGCGACTTTTTATCTCGCAATTGTGAGTTTATTTCTCGCAATTGTTTATATCTCACAATTCTGACATTATAACTTGCAATTCTGACTTCTTTCTCGCAATTCTGACTTTATTTCTCGCAATTGTGAGTTTATATTTCGCAGTTCTGACTTTATTTCTCGCAATTTTGTTTATATCTTGCAATTCTGACTTTCTTGCAATTGTTTATATCTCGCAATTCTGACTTTATTTCTCACAATTGTGAGTTTATATTTCGCAATTCTGACTTTATTTCTCGCAGTTGTTTATATCTCAATTCTGACTTTATTTCTCACAATTGTTTATATCTCAATTCTGACTTTATTTCTCGCAATTGTGAGTTTATATTTCGCAATTCTGACTTTATTTCTCGCAATTGTTTATATCTCATTTCTGACTTTATTTCTTGCAATTGTTTATATCTCGCAATTCTGACTTTATTTCTCGTAATTGTGAGTTTATATTTCGCAATTCTGACTTTATTTCTCACACTTGTGAGTTTATATTTCGCAATTCTGACTTTATTTCTCGCAATTGTTTATATCTCGCAATTCTGACTTTATTTCTTGCAGTTGTTTATATCTCAATTCTGACTTTATTTCTTGCAATTGTTTATATCTCGCAATTCTGACTTTATTTCTCGCAATTGTGAGTTTATATTTCGCAATTGTGAGAAAAAGTATGAATTGCAAGAAAAAAAGTCAGAATTGCGAGTTTATAACGTACAATTGTTAGTTTATAACTTGCAATTCTGACTTTATTTCTTGCAATTGTGTTTATATCTCACAATTTTGACATTATAACTCGCAATTCAAAGTTTATTTCTCGCAATTGTGAGTTTATATCTCGCAGTTGTGAGAAAAAGTATGAATTGCAAGAAAAAAGTCAGAATTGCAAGTTTATAATGTACAATTGTTAGTTTATAATTCGCAATTCTGACTATTTCTCGCAATTGTGTTTATATTTCGCAATTCTGACATTATATCTCGCAATTGTGAGTTTATATTTCGCAATTCTGACATTATATCTCACAATTGTGAGTTTATATTTCGTAATTGTGAGAAAAAGTATGAATTGCAAGAAAAAAAGTCTGAATTGCGAGTTTATAACGTACAATTGTTAGTTTATAACTAGCAATTCTGACTTTATTTCTTGCAGTTGTTTACATCTCACAATTTTGACATTATAACTCGCAATTCTGAGTTTATTTCTCGCAATCGTGAGTTTATATTTCGCAATTCTGACATTATATCTCGCAATTGTGAGTTTATATTTTGCAATTCTGAGAACGTAAACTCGCTATTGTGAGAAAGAAAAAAAATTGTGAGATAAACACTCACAATTACCTTTTTATTTTTTATTTAGTGGCGGAAACAAGCTTCCATGGTATACACTACCAGTTGTGCCGCTTTATATTTCTGTGGAAACTGTAATACATTTCTGTTTTCAGGACTCTTTGATGAATAGAACGTTCAGAAGAACAGCATTTATTTGAAACAGAATCTTTTGTTACATTATAAATGTCTTTACTGTTACTTAGTAGAGAAAGTATCATTGTCCAAATGTTTGGCCCTTGGAATTGTTTACTTCAAACAGAAGGACGAGTTCCTGACTACAAATTATAGGTTGACAAACAATCTCCCTCAAATTGCATGTTTTGCTGCGGTGTGACAATAAAGAAAGGTTTTGGGTTGTTCTCACCACTGGACGCTTGCCTTTTCTTTGTCTTTTTGTTTGCCGAGCAGTTTTTAGAAAAACCAACTCTGTTTTACAGTATTGCACCCTCTTACTCAGTCCATCTCATCTCTGAGAAATGGATGATTTTACAGTCTCGATCTGTCAGATACAGCGTTTGGTCTGTAAAGAAGCAGTTTTGTGCATTTATTTCAAAGTATTTGCATTGTTGTTTCCATTGTGCTTCTAATACTCCTCGATTTGGGTTTGTTTTAAAAAATTCAGCTCAAACTCTGCTTACAGGCTCCACGTTTACTGGCTGTAGATAATTTCTCTTTATAGTCATTGTAAACTTATTCTTTTTAGGAAACTGAAGTTTGAAAATCTCCCTTTGCAGTGACAGAATTCTTTTAGAATCTAAAATGTGACATCATTGATGATGTAATATTTGAATATTCTATTCCAATTGGTCTTCTTTCTTACATTGATTTGCATACTGAATTGTGATTGGTGCATCTGTTTTTACACTTTTACATAAAGAAGCTCTTAATATGCAGCATTTCATTCTTAAACTTACGCAAAACCTGCTGCTTGCAAGTACAGATATTTCTATCTGGAAATGCAAATATAGTTTATTTTGTTCTATATAACCCATAAAAAGCAAGAACATGTGCCTGAAGACTGACTGTCCAAGTAAAGTCTGTTTCTCCAGAGTGTGTCATTTTTGCTCCGCCGTTTTGCTCTTGTGTGATTCTTCTAGCTTGCGTGTGTGAAATGCTCGCGGCCGTATGGAGCTGGACGGAGCGTCTCGCTATATTATAAATATCCACCTTCAAAGTCAGTGGAGCTGATATGTGGAATTTAGTGTATATTCGCGCCTAAAGAGGCGTCACGTTTGCTTTTTTACTCATATTGTCAAGAAGGACTCGTTCACATACACAGGAAATGGAAAGTGATGGACAGGCGGTGACCCCACAAGCCGAACTTGAACTGGTGTGTTTCTGCATGCTTTAACTAGATATTCTCATGTTCTGGAGTAAATAGAAGTGTTGTTTGCCCATGCGAAACTCGCTGCCGTGATGCTAAGGTGTTATGGGTGGTTTTTAGGAAGCTGTTAGGTGCTTGCTAAGGTGTTTTGGGTGATTGTTTACTGTCTGGTTTAAAAACGTCCTTCACCCTTTTGTGAGAATCTTATATGTGTAAGTTTTATATTAGGTTAAACCTGTCGTGAATCTTTTATAAATCGTCTGTTCGTAGTTATTCAGTCTAATCACAATTATTTGAGATAACCGTAGTAATTGTGCAGTTTAAATATCAATCACATTTTGTTATCCAAATATGGGAAAAATTTAAGTAAGAAATGCAATGTACAATATTGTGTCTCATTTTCCAATAAAATAAAGAATAAAAAAACACATATATTTGTATGAAATGAAGGTTTGTGGTTTATATTATATTACATTATATTATTTTAGGGATGCAACGATATGAAAATTTTGGCCGATACCAATAACCGATAATTCTTTATATTTGAAAACCAATAACCGATATATTGGCCGAAAAATCTAAATCAAAATTTTTATATAATTTTTGACAGCCTGATTACAAAAACTAAACTCTCACCATTAAAATGTCCCAAACACACAATTATAATGTTAACATTATAATATTACATAACTTATATGACAGATTTGCGCTGCAAATGTTGAACTTAACTGTATTGTAATTTTTGAAGGGATTTTCAATCATATTTCAAGCAATTTAAAAAAACTCAGCTGTCTCAGCTGAAGGAAATAATCCATTATTTATCGGCTTTAATATATTGGCCAAATTTTCTTATGTGGCTTATAATGATAACATTAAAAATTAACATTTATCGGCTGATACCGATATGGTATTTTATCGGTAAGATTTTTTTATGTTTTTGAAAGAAGTCTCTTCTGTTCACCAATGCTGCATTTATTTGATCAAAAATACAGTAAAAATTGTGAAATATTTTACAATTTAAAATAATTTCTATGTGAATATATAGTAAAGTGTAATTTATTCCTGTGATCAAAGCTGAATTTTCAGCATCATTACTCCAGTCTTCAGTGTCACATGATCCTTCAGAAATCATTCTAATATGATGATTTGCTGCTCAAGAAACATTTATGATTATTATCAATGTTATCAATGTATATTTTTGTGGAAACCGTGACACATTTTATTTTTCAAGATTCTTTGATGAATAGAAAGTTCAAAAGAACAGCATTTATTTGAAATAGAATCTTTTGTAACATTATAAATATCTTCACTTTTGATCAATTTAATGCATCCTTGCTAAATAAAAGTATCAAATTCTTTCAAAAACTGACCTGAAACCTTTGAACCGTAGTGTATATTATATTAGAAAATTATATTTTCACAGCATTGGAGTAATGGAGATGCCATTTTTATATAATTCCAAGTAAAAAATCACGTATTATGTTTACACTGTAAGTGAACAAAACAATTACATTTTTAATCAATTATTTACATGACAATAAATCTTCAGCACAAAATTTATGATCATAACCAACCTTTTTTGACAAAATCCCACATCCTTCAACTTTAACCAAACCTCAATGCTCTGCTGATGTCAGATGAGTTCACTGTTCCTCTGTAACAGCAGCAAAGATTACAATAATCAAAAATAATGACGCTTCAGGCTGTGAGTGTCCTGGCCTACATTATGGCTCACATTTGCTCTTTGTAGTCCTGATGAAAGTGCTTCCTCCTGGCTTTGTTCAGCTCCAGTTCCTTCTGTGAAAGATGAGTTTGGTTACAGCCGATGTTGGGCTCCATCCATTGAGCTGAAGTCTGTCCAGACACTAGCTTTATCCTCGGCTCTTGGCATCTTCTGGCCTCTTCTAACACCTGGCATTGAGCACCGCTGACTTTAACCCTATATAAAACACATCAACTTTGAAATAACAGATAGGAGGAGTGTGTCCTGAGGGTCAAGTGCAGGCTAAAGGCAGTCCATTATGGTCTGAAAGTGTTGGCTCGCCCAGATCGGCCTGGCGGGGGTGCTACAGTGGTGAAAAGTATGAAATTGCTCCTAAACGTAGGCATAGACTCAAGAGTCTTATATCGGTGGAATCCTTGGCTCAAGACGGACACATTTACGGGTATTTTGGATTTTTGAAAAACCTACTTTTGCAAACTAGTCCTAGATTTTTGACCCGATCTGAACCAAACCAGTGCAGCAAGATTCTCTGGAGTCTGATTGTCAATAGTTATCCAAAAAAAAGTTGAAATTTCAATTCACGGTCCCTAAGGGCCGCCAAAACGTTAGAAGTGGGTGGAGCCAGTTTACCTAAAATGGCTATAACTCGTGAACGGGATTAGATATTTTCACCAAATTTGGCACACCTGTGTTAGATCTCATTCTGTGGTCGTGTGAAAAAGGATGTGGCGACTGGCCACTTGGTGGCGCTATAACAGAAAAAAAACATGAAAATGGCTAATATATACTTCACCGTTATTCCGATCGACTTGAAAATTGGCATGCAGTGTCTTTGTCCGAGGTGACATGATTGTCTATGAGGACACTGATGTATCTCAAAAAACATGTCCACCATCGGCCAATGAAATTTGAGCAGCTATCAGACAAGGTTAATGGAGGCCGATCGGGATGAAACTTGCTGGGCCTGTTTGACTCACGGCCCTAGAGGGGGCGCCTCTGTGTTTTTCATGTGTGTAAAGGATCGTGTATCACGTGATTTTTCGCACATGCCCATGACATTCGTACCACATGGTGGAGCAACTTTGCCTCTAGGACCGCTGCTGTCCATTGAATCGTTTGTTAAATATTGGAGATTATTTCAAAAATCAACTTTAGCGAACTAGTCCTAGATTTTGGCCTCAACCTCGATAACTGTTAAAAAGCTTTAAAAAACACATATTTACTATGGTAAAGTGCCTGTTTTGGCTGTAAATGGTCTTTTCCATCTATGATCGAGATGATTACAGGCTTGCTAAATGAAACAAAAAATCTTTATGCATGTGCTCAAAGGCCTTAAAATGCAGTTAATTGCTGCTCACAGCTATATTTTTGTTGCTGTTTCTTGGCTGAAATGACAGCTTGATGGTATTTTAAACAAAAAGGAAAGGCGTTGCAAAAGTGTTTAATTTGCAACTGGCATTTATTGGCATTGTCAATGTGACGGGACTTTTATTAAAATGACAAACATTGGATGTTTTTCTCTGAAGTGTTATTGGGGTTTGTGGTGGAGTAGAAGAACAGTCCAGCTCTGTTAGAATCAAATATCAGTCAATGGTTACAGCAGACGCTTCTACAACCACTAATGCTTTTCCTCCCATCATTTCCTGTCCTCCCGTTGATGCGCGACAGACTGAAGGTTAATCATTTTTTTCCTGCTCTCATTCATAAATTGAGTTACGACACTCCTGCTTTCTAACACTGAATCTGAATGGCTCTTGCTCGCTAAAACACATCAAAACCAATGTGATCCATGATCCTTTAGGAGTTCAAGGCGGATATGACTCATTTAATATTTAATAGAGTTTGTGATCTTTCTGATGTTTGTGTTTGTCTGATGGATCTCTGTGTGGTTTCAGGCAGGCTTGATTCGCACTGATGATGAAGAGTTCTTCATCGAGCCGCTGGAGAAAGGTCAGCAGGAGGTCGAGGTCAAAGGTCGCGTGCATGTGGTCTACCGAAGATCGGCCATCAAAAGGGACAAGGGTCAGAGGCGAGATGACCTCCACAATGAAGGTAAGCTGTGGTTATAAAAACATCTAATTGTGATTAATATTGTGATGTGATTGAGAAAAAATCTACAGGTTTGTTGTGCTTTTTTCTAAGGTTGCGCAATTTAATCAAAAAATGATGAATATAACATATAATTATTATTATTACTGCTACTACTACATAAAAATATTTAACAAAATAAGAAATATCACTGTTATAATATTTCATTGTAAAATAAAATAAGTGTTTAAAAACAATAATAATAACAATTTTGCAGTAGAAATATGAATAATATTATAATATTTATTATTAATTAAAAATAAAATATTAAACAAATAAGAAATATTACTATTGTAATATATCATTGTAAATTATAAAATGTGTGTATTAATAACTAATACTAATAATGAATTAAATATAATAGAGCAATATGACTTAAAATACGAATTATTATTATTATTACTGAATAAAAATATTACTATAAAACTATTGTAATATTTCATTTTAAAGTAATAAATACTATGTAAGAACAACAATAATAATTTTACAATTTTACATTTTACTATTAATAATAATTATAATTTATATTATGTATTTTTATATTATATTTTATTAATATCATTTATCTATTATATTATATTAAATATAATAGACAAAGAAAATATAAATATATAAATTAAATATATTTATTTATTTATTATTATATATAAATATTATTATTATTATATTTATATTTATATTATATTTATTACTAAATAAAAATATAAAAAATAGGATATATTAATATTTCACGGTAAAATACAAAATGTGTATCGTTATTATAATAATATAATATTATTATTATTATATTAAATACTATTGTAATAGTTCATTGTAAAATAAAAAAAATAGTATTTAAGGACAATAATAATAATAATATAATTATATTATTATAATATTATAATATATTTACTACTAAATGAAAATAATAAACAAAATGAGAAATTTTACTATAGTAATATTTCACTGTAAAATAAACAGTAATAATAATTAATCACTAATTATTTTATTTTACAGTACTTTAAAATTACAATAGTAATATTTGTGGCTGTTTTAATTGTCCAATTTTTCATCTCACAATTTTGGTGTTATTTTGATGAAATGTAAAAAGTAAGATGTGATTATTGATTCTGACCAGTACAACAAAAACATTCATTTATGATACACATCTTTGCTTAGACTTTACTCTGTTCACATCCTGACATCTTCATTGACACACAAAATTAAAATCAAGCACGTCTGTGAAGATCCACAGAAGATTCAGATTTACTGCTCTCTGGATGAAGGGACGTCTGAGAGTGTTTCTGCACATTATTGAAGCACACGCTGAGCTTTCCAGCTGCTGAAGCAGAACCTTTGGAAGCTGTGATGGAAGTACAATATTTTCTACTATTAAAGCGCCTCACTGGTGCCGTAAATTCAGTTCCGCTTCTGCAGGCTGTCAGCAACCGGACCGACCAGAGCATCTGCTGTGGGTTTTACTTTCACAGGTCACGTCCTGTCAAGAAACTCTGGAAAATCAATGGTGATGGTTGATGGTTTGTTCTAAACTTTCTAGATTATTGCACTTCAGCACTTCCTCAATTTACAAATGACACTAAAATGTCACTGTTTCAGTGTTTGTGTCCTGTGAAAACCTTCAGTGCATGAATTATTCACTGAGAATCCATATCTGACTGTCCCACGGACCTTCATTTAGACAATGAAATGATGCAAGTGATGGGAAATAGCAGAAGTTGTAGAAATGTGTCTTGTTAGATGTTTCCATCCAGGTGTCAGTGGACACAAGTGCTTTATAATAGAAACAGTCGAGAGTGAAGCAGAAACATGGAGTAACACTTCACAACTGAGTCAAGATTATTAGGATTTGTCAGGTGTAGTGTGAAGTTGTTTCTGAGTGATGTCATAACACAGCCTGAGAGAAACCGCTGTATGAAAACGATAATAATGACATATGGCAAAATCCTTGAAATAGCCAGTTTTGCCGCTGTACGGCGCTTTAATACTCCACACCTGCAATCCTGAGAAAGTGTAATGATGGTCAGAAGTCTAGACGTCTGCAAAATTATAAGAGAATGTCAATGTAAATACCATATGTCATGAGCTTTATGGAGAAGTCCCGACATATTTACCTCGATGTGCATTTCTAGTGCTGGAATTGAATTTGTACTCGACCTTCTGGTGACCTTCAGTTACGCTTACTGAATTCTTCATGCAGAATATTAAATAAATATGAAATAAATTTAGTGAGCTGTTACTGCTTCTAAAAAGCATAAAAATACACAGTGCACAGCGGGGTTATTATAATTCACTAAAATTAAAACCATAAAAAAATAAACATCAATTTGATAAAAATGTAATTAAATTAAAAAAAAATTGTATCTGGACATTTTTTATTGTCATGTAGTTTAATTGATGTACTAAAATAACTAAAACTAAAATAAAAATTAATAAAAAAATATATAGTGACATTAAAAAACATTGCAAAAACACAGAACTTAAAATACTAAAATTATAACTAAAATAAAAATAGAAAATAAAAAAATAAAAACTAACTCAAAATATTAATAAAAACCTCAATAAAATGTAAAAATAAAATGTATAATTACAGTACTGGTGCACACAAATATTGGGTAAAATAAAATAAACATTAATTTTATAAAAATAAAATTAAATAAAAAACTTTTTTCATCTAGTTTCCAAGGCAACATTTCTCATTGTCATTTAGTTTAAATGATGTTCTAAAATAACTAAAACAAAAACTGAAATAAAAATGTATAAAAGTATATAGTAACATAAAAACATTGCAAAAACACAGAATTTAAAATGCTAAAACTATAACTAAAATTAAAATAAAAACTCAAAATATTGAATAAAAACTTCAATAAAATAAACAAAATATTGAATAAAATTAAAAAAAAAAAAAAAATCTCAATGATATTAAAATAATTCCGGTACTGGTGCACTCAAATATTGGGTAAAATAAATATTAATTTGATAAAAATAAAATTAAATAATAAAAAAAAAAATCATCAAGTTGCCAAGGCGACATTTCTCATTGTCATTTAATTTAATTGATGTACTAAAATAACTAAAACAAAAACTGAAATAAAAATAAATAAAAATATAGTGACATAAAAACATTGCAAAAACAACTCCCTTAAAATACTAAAATTAAAATGAAAAATAAAAATTAATATTAATAAAAACCTCAATAAAATAAAAAAGTATATTGAATAAAATAAAAATAAAAATCTGGTACTGGTGCACACAAATACTGGGTAAAATAGTCTGTTTTTGATACTTATTTTGGCATTGCATGAAATTTTAGCATCTTTTTAATTGCTCGCTGGGATTCTTTGCACGCTATCCTGCAGTGCATTGTGGTATTGTCTTCTCTGCTTAAGAAGCATGATGCAGACTTACAGTTTATCTTCAAATTAATTTTTCTGTCTACCTTTCAGGACAGACTTTGCATCAGGATTACACTTAAACACACTGCTTATGTAGGCAGAACACGAGTGAAACACAGCCAAAACAAAGTAATGATAGTAATTATTTCATCTTTACACATCAAACAAGCTGCGTGAACTCTCGTGTGCACTTCCCTTTTTTGAAATATAAAATTAATGCTGTTTTACTACTTGAAACAACATTTAATGTTTAAAATCTGCATTAATTTAGCTGAATATGATAATGTGTCCTGTGTTCTGAGACGCTTCAGCGTTTGTCTGTGGAGATGCCAGATGGTGAATTTCCTAAAATAAAGCCTTGTTTTATTATTAATGTTTCTTAACACTTCAGAGCAGACAGATTTCTTCTTGCAGCACTTGAGCTGTTTCTGTTGACTGACATTTCTTTCTTTCATGACTCAATGCCACCATATTCGGGGGAAGAATTTTTTCTGTTTGTCTGCACCAGTTTTTTGGTGCAACGTACCAGTACTTAAGTAGAAAACCCTCTGTAAACCAGTGTTAATTTTGACAGCAAATTTTGATTTAGTTTTAGTCATAGTCTTTTGACTAAAATGCCATTTAGTTTTAGTCATATTTTAGTCATTGGAAATTGTTTTAGTTTTAGTCTAGTTTTAGTCGACTAAATATCATAAGATTTTAGTCGACTAAATCTACAGTAGAATTAGTCGACTAAAATCTAATTTAGTTAAATTGTAAGCATTAAGCATTTCCAATAAAAATGCTTCCACAGATCCAATACACTGATATAGGTACATCTGATATTCCCCAAACTGTTTATGTTCACCCAACTGTACTTTGCTCACCAAAGCGGACAGTTTTTGACCGTTCAAGTGCAAAAACACGTGAAAGAGCAAAATTCAGTACTTTTCAGGGATTGACACACTTATCATTGAGGTAGGCTACTATTATAGATTTCATTTAAAAAAAATTATTAGATTTGATTTTTAGTTTTTCCTGCTTTCATTGTAATTTTAGTTAAAAGTTTTAGTAATTTTTTGTTTATGTCTTTTAGTTTTTGCTTTTAAATGTCTATAACTTTTTATTTTTTGTTTATTTTAATACCTCAGGTTAAGCTAAAGCTTAGAAACTATTAAGTTTACATTTTTATAAGTTTACATTTTTATATATTTATCTTTTCTTTCAGTTAATGTTTATTTAAAGTAATGAAGATTTCTTTGGTTTTAGGTTTAGTTAACAATAATAACTACTTTAATAACTATAATACTTGTAAAATATATTGAATAATGTGTCAAATAATGTTCTTAGTCTTTCCTTCCTGTGACAGAAGATACAGTAGTTTACTATGAATTAAACAGAAAATAAATTAAATACAGTTTATTGTTTAAACAAAATAACAATAATGTCCAGGAAAAAATAATAATTATAAACCATCCCGAAATACACCGTGACTCTTATTCTGAAATGTCTGCAGTCTGCACTGTAGCAGGCTACTCATGAGGGAGATAAATATGCATTCTTTCAACCGTCTAAAACATGCTTCCATATAAACATCGTGTAGTAAACATTGTCATAATTCATCAACATTAGCTTATAAGCAATCGGATGGCATAAATGTGCGCTATTCATTAATTGCGCAGCAGTCAGATGTGCTGCGGCACGAGCCTGTAGAGCGCGCAATAGTGCGCGTTTCCCGCGGTTAGATCAGCACATTACAATTCAAATGTGCGCATCTTCCACACAGGACAGCAGTCCTGACTGGATATCTTCCCAAATCGTCCCTCTCTTTCATTTTCGTCTCGTTTTTATTCGTTAGTCATAGTTTTAGTCATTCAAAACACATTTTTATTTAGTCATTGTCTCGTTTTCGTCCGTGAAAAAATGTCGTTGACGAAAATTATGACGAAAATTATTCGTCAACGGAATTAACGCTGCTGTAAACTATATTATCACCCCAGGTTGGATATATGTTACATCCTACTTTACATGCATACATACAGTACACTTGTTATAAGTGTTGTATAAACTTGATTGTTCATATCATCACAAAAATGTAAACTGTTTAACACACAGAGCTATAAATTTGGATACAGTATATCCAATATTGTAATGCACTAATTTTAAAAGTAACTTTCACCAACACTTTCCAAAACTTACCTAAACACTCAGCAAGACATGACATAATTTTGTATATATTTGACAGTTTAAGGACAATAAGCCATGAAAAGAACTTAATTTGGTACTCGCAAGCTGTTTGAGAGGCGGCTTTATGTGTGCATGCTCTTGACGTGAGCGCGAAACATTTTGTGAAACATATTTGTGAGCAAAAACACGCCGTTTTTGTGTGTGTCCCTTTAAATGCAAATGAGCTGCTGCTCCCGCCCCCTTTCCAGAAGAGGGCGGAGCTTTAACAGCTCAACAACAACAAAGCTGGAGAATCTCACGCAGCCAAAATGACGACGGTGTTCAGCCTTACATTGTTCAAACCGGAGTCGACACTGATGGAGAGACTCAGGAAGAAGTTACAACTTTTAGACGTTTCTGAATGGTTAGTGGATAAATTGATGTAGTTGCTGTGGAGTTGATTCAACTCATCCACTAGCATGTGCCGTCATGTTCATCTTTTGTGTTGAATTGAGCCTCGTTTGTGAAGCAGTCCGGCGTAAAATGACGGCATGACAACAACACTCTACTACGACAACTCTTCCTCTTCTCTAAAGCAGCCTGACATGGCCCCGCCCCCTTTGTTGTGTGTTCTCGGGGGCGGAGTTTATGCAAATTTTGGGGTTTGTGATGTCACCAACCTATGTGTCCCTATCATTTGTTTGTTGTAGTCCTTAAAATATCTCCCTTTGCATTGAACTTTGATTGTCGTAACTTTGCATATGTTGTTTAAACAGCAACATTACACAATAACTAAAGTTAAAAAAGTCAAATCATAATCTAAAGACCCCTTTACAATATAGACATTAACATCATGATTTTTGTAAAGCTGCATTGAAACAATGTGTAGCCTGTGGTGAAAAGCACTATAAATTTGTCTTGTCATGACATTGTTTGCGTTGCAGTAAACGGCTTGTTTTGTGTTTTCAGTCACAGACTTTGGTATCGCCGAGCTGCCCAACGCTCTTGACGCGGTGGAGGAGAAACTGTCAGAGACGGAGCGCAAACGCAGACACGCAAAGAAAGAGGACTACAACATCGAGGTGCTGCTTGCGGTGGACGATTCGGTTGTGCGCTTTCATGGCAAAGAGCACGTGCAGAACTACGTCTTGACGCTGATGAACATAGTGAGTGAATGATGTTGCAGTTTCACTGTATTTAAAGAGGTCATGTTATGCTTTTACAAAGTCTTGATGTTGTTTTTGGGCTCTACTAGATTAAATGTTGATTATTTTCCTCATTGTTGCAGCGCCTCTCTTCCCAGTCTGTCAGTAACGCTCTGTCTCTATGAAGCCCCTCCTACTGAAAAGCACAATGTGCTCTGATTGGTCAGCTGGAGCATGTTGTGATTGGTGTTTGGGAAATGTCCCGCCCCTTACCATAACCGCCAGTTTCAACACACTACTAACTAACTCAACCAGGCCCCGCCCCTTTATTCTGCGCATTAATTATTTAAATGAGGAATATTGTGAAGAAAACTCAAGACTAGAGTTCAGAAATGGAGAATAACTCCTGCTGGAGGGACTTTAGAGGAACTTTTTCATGCTCAAACAGCAACATTTCACATTAAAAAAGCTGAACATGGAAAAAGCATAATAGGCCCTTTTTAATGAAGAAATGCACAATAAAAAAACCACTTCTGCTCGATTACCAAATGTGCACAAAACATCACACGCCAGCTCGAATGCAACCTTGTCATGACTCTTTACCCATGGTTCACTGCTCATGTTGCTGTCGGGCACCTCGCAACCGCTGCGTCTGCGGGAGGATTACTAGAGAGAGAAAGAGAGAAAAGACCTGTTCAATACACGTCCCACCAGGTCCTGCCACCTTAATCTACTTACGTACGCAAAATCCCTCAAGTCAGATTTTCACAGGGAGCTGGTTTCACTCCGTGACAGTTACCGTTAGGAGCGCGGCGGTGGGCTGATCCCACACTAGACCAGTGACTGGCCTGACGGAGACCAGGGTTCATGGGTCCACCACACACTGCCTGAGCACACACATACACACACACACACACACACACACACACACACACACACACACACACACACACTTATACACACACTCACACACACAGACACACACACACATATACACACACAGACACACACACACTTATACACACATTAAAACAGACACACACACACAGACACACACACACATTCACACAGACACACACACACACACACACTTATACACATTAAAACAGACACTCACACACACACACATTCACACAGACACACACACTTGTACACACATTAAAACACACACATTCACACAGACATACACACACACTTATACACACATTAAAAATAAACACACTCACTCACATACACACTCACACACACACATTCACACAGACACACACACTTATACACACATTAAAACACACACATTCACACAGACATACACACACACTTATACACACATTAAAAATAGACACGCTCACTCACATACACACTCACACACAGACAGCCACACATTCAAACACACAAAGACACACACTCATGCATGCACACACATACACACACTCAGACTCATGCACAGACACACACACACACACATTCAAACACACGCACATACACACACTCACACACGCACACACACACACACACACACACACACACACACACACACACACACACACACACACAGACACACACACACACACTTATACACACATTAAAACACACACACATTCTCTCACACACACTCACACACACACTCACACAGACACACACTTATACACACATTAAAACAGACACACACACAGACAGACACACATTCAAACACACACAAAGACACACACTCAGACTCATGCACACACACACACACACACACGAGGCACTGAATTCTTTTGTTTACATAATATATATATATATTTTTTTGTATTGTTTTTCTCTTATGTTCACTAAGGCTGCATTTATTTAATCAAAAAAACAGTAAAACAGTAATATTGTGAATAGAGGTGGGAGAAAAAAATCGATTCTCCAATTCATCACAATTCAGAATTGATTCTGAGTTAATGGAAATGGCCGTATTCTGCTTGCTTCCAATTCCACACACACACAAAAAAACCCTTCCATAAAATAATCTTACATAAAGTTCAAAAGTTCGATTTACAAGAGCAATCACAGGCTTCGCTGCACAAGATATGCGCTGTGAAAGCGCTCCGCTCGCCGGTATTTCAGAATTTAAACTTCCAAATGCATCTTTTGTGGCATGTGGAATGCAGCAGACCAATATATTCACTACACAAAACTCACTCGCTCAGCGGACTAAAAAAAGGACCTGCAGCAAAAGTAGCTCCTCACTGCAGAACACGAGATCCAGGAACCAGATCCAGGGGGTGGAGACGGGGAGGTTTTGGGATATATAAAGTGGGAGGAGTTGGATCTGGATCTACAATTCTGCGGGAAAATGATCATGTGACACTGAAGACTGGAGTAATGATGCTGAAAATTCAGCTTTGATCACAGAAATAAATTACAGTTTACCATATATTCACATAGAAAAAAGATATTTTACATTGTAATAATATTTCACATTTTTTATCAAATAAATGCAGCTTTGGTGAGCAGAAGAAACTTTAACATTAACCTTAACTCTTTTAACTGGAAGTTTTTCCTCACATTTTAAAAAGTTGATAGTTTATTTTGTTTTTCTAACTATGCATGGTTGTACAGTTCATTGCATTGTATTATTTGCATTTATCATCATTTTTCTCTGCTGTCAGCGACCTGTCAGAACAGACCCGTGACCTATTTTTGAAACCGCAGGTTTTCTTTGACGACGTTCCCAAAAGGAGGTTTTGTTGGATTCAGCTCACTTCTAGTGACAGTTTTGTCCTCTTATTATAGCTACACATACACAGAGGGTTTTTTGTGCATTGAGCTTTACAGTGAGAGGCTTTTATCAAAGGCTCATGCTTTTATCATCTTTATCATTATCATGTTTGTTCAGAGATGTTCAGTGAAGTTATGGCCCTCATCATTATTGGTTCCCTTGAGTTTGACATACGCAAGACAAATCACTCTCCACTTTGTGTTAAGCTTCTCTGCTTGGCATTGAAGGGTGTCGTACCACCTGGAGACTGATTTCCGGACGGCACAGAGCCTGCGGACAATGCTTGTGTTGTTGCCTGTGTTGAGAAACGGCCCTGGTTTTGTCATGCATTGGTGTGACTTGAGATGCTCAACACCTTCAGAGAACAGCTGTGTTTCTCATCATTGTACGAGAAGATCAACACGTGTTTGCAGTCTGGAGCGGTCAGGAGTACTAGTTCAACTAGTCTAGTTCTTATGTCAGAAGATTAGCTTCAGTGAAAGCATTTGATGTCTGCGTGTAAGCTGCCACATGCTAAATATTACTCATTAAACTAGATTTGAACAGCCTCTGTAACTGCGTTTTTGCTTTATTCTAGGGCTGCACCTAAATGTTGATGAGAAGAGGTTTAGTCAAACAGATTTTAATTAGTTAGTCACAGTAAAAAAAACTCACGCAGTCAGTGATGGACGGATCATTAATACGGCTCGTGCATGTGATAATTATATCGGGCGGGAAATCCAATTGTTTTCACACCAATCATTCTTTGACCTCAAACATGGCTAATCATTTGAAACGTGTTCGAGGGAGCTAGTGTTGTCACGGTACCAAAATTCCAGTAGTCGGTACCGATACCATGAAAATTGTACGGTTCTCGGTACCAATTTCGGTACCACAGCAAAATCTGTTGAAACTATTTTACTACTTTAATATAGCCTATTTTAAAAACATTAAATATGATTTGGAGCGTGTTTGTGTGTGTATAGGCTGCCTCAATGAAATAAATTTTGAAATATAAAATAAATGAATAAATGCTCAAACATCCATTTTGTACTGTTGAAAAAACGAGCATATGCTGGTAAGTAGGTTTTAAAGCTGGTATGATGGTTTAGCCCGATCACACGAAAGTCAATAGTACGAGTTTGTAATCTCGTAGAATATATACGCCAAAATGAGTTTTGGCGTGCTTATGGTACGCAGTTTTTCGCGTGCATATGATACGCACTTTATGGCGTATTATACGTACGAAACACACGAAACACATTGTTTCCGTCAGTGAAACAATATACTAGCCTGTAAATCTATGAAATAAATATCGGTTAATAATGGTAATTTAAATAATAATAAAGTTAAATATTATTTTAAAAAATATTCGTTTTTTATTTCCACACAAAGATGCATCATATAGCCAATGTCCCGTTATTATAGTCTTTGATATAACCTGCCGCTCTGCGCTTTGAGATGGATGAGGGACACGAGCAGTAAAGAGACCATTTCTCTTTAATAATATTAATAATACTTAATTAGTAGATTTCTTAATTGGTAGATTTCTGAGAAACACTGTTGAAAGTGGATCGGACCGAGCAGCACAACTCACTTGTAGCCAATCTGCAGTAGGGGGTGTGTTTACCCATAGTGGGGGAGGAGAGACATTTGGCCAATCAGCAGTAGGGGGCGTGTTCACTCATGATGGGGGAGGAGAGACATTTGGCCAATCAGCAGTAGGGGGCGTGTACACTCATGATGGGGGAGGAGAGAGAGTGAGCCAATCAGCAGTAGGGGGCGTGTCCACTCATGATGGGGGAGGAGAGAGAGTGAGCCAATCAGCAGTAGAGGGCGTGTACACTCATGATGTGGGAGGAGAGAGAGTGAGCCAATCAGCAGTAGGGGTGTGTCCACTCATGATGGTGGAGGAGAGAGAGTTAGCCAATCAGCAGTAGGGGGTGTGTCCACTCATGATGGTGGAGGAGAGAGAGTGAGCCAATCAGCAGTAGGGGGCGTGTTCACTCATGATGGGGGAGGAGAGAGAGTGAGCCAATCAGCAGTAGAGGGCGTGTCCACTCATGATGGGAGAGGAGAAAGAGTGAGCCAATCAGCAGTAGGGGGTGTGTCCACTCATGATGGGGGAGGAGAGAGAGTGAGCCAATCAGCAGTAGAGGGTGTGTCCACTCATGATGGGAGAGGAGAAAGAGTGAGCCAATCAGCAGTAGGGGGCATGTCCACTCATGATGGGAGAGGAGAAAGAGTGAGCCAATCAGCAGTAGGGGGCGTGTCCACTCATGATGGGGGAGGAGAAAGAGTGAGCCAATCAGCAGTAGAGGGTGTGTACACTCATGATGGGAGAGGAGAAAGAGTGAGCCAATCAGCAGTAGGGGGCGTGTCCACTCATGATGGGGGAGGAGAGAGAGTGAGCCAATCAGCAGTAGAGGGCGTGTACACTCATGATGGGGGAGGAGAGAGAGTGAGCCAATCAGCAGTAGAGGGCGTGTCCACTCATGATGGGGGAGGAGAGAGAGTGAGCCAATCAGCAGTAGAGGGCGTGTACACTCATGATGTGGGAGGAGAGAGAGTGAGCCAATCAGCAGTAGGGGGCATGTCCACTCATAGTGGGGGAGGAGAGACATTTGGCCAATCAGCAGTAGGGGCGTGTCCACTCATGATGGTGGAGGAGAGTGAGCCAATCAGCAGTAGGAGGCGTGTCCACTTATGATGGGGGAGGAGAGAGTGTGAGCCAATCTGCAGTAGGGGGCGGATTTCAGGATTTCAAATATCAACGGTGATTCTCAGAAATTGCTTACTGCACCTTTAAAGGTGCCATCGAATGTTTTTTTACAAGATGTAATATAAGTCTAAGGTGTCCCCTGAATGTGTCTGTGAAGTTTCAGCTCAAAATACCCCATAGATTTTTTTTAATGATTTTTTTTTAACTGCCTATTTTGGGGCATCATTAGAAATGCACCGATTCAGGCTGCGGCCCCTTTAAATGCTCGCACTCTCCGCCCCCGGAGCTCGCGCTTGCCTTAAACAGTGCATAAACAAAGTTCACACAGCTAATATAACCCTCAAAATGGATCTTTACAAAGTGTTCGTCATGCATGCTGCATGCATGCATCTGATTATGTGAGTATAGTATTTATTTGGATGTTTACATTTGATTCTGAATGAGTTTGATAGTGCTCCGTGGCTAAAGCTAACATTACACACTGTTGGAGAGATTTATAAAGAATGAAGTTGTGTTTATGCATTATACAGACTGCAAGTGTTTAAAAATAAAAATAGCGACGGCTCTTTGAACATGGGCTGGCATATGCAAATATTGGGGGCGTACACCCCAACTGTTACGTAACAGTGTTATATTGAGATTCGCCTGTTCTTCGGAGGTCTTTTAAACAAATGAGATTTATATAAGAAGGAGGAAACAATGGAGTTTGAGACTCACTGTATGTCATTTCCATGTACTGAACTCTTGTTATTTAACTATGCCAATATAAATGCAATTTTTAATTCTAGGGCACCTTTAACATGCATTTCTCTCTATACTGTGGAGAAAACGAGTCAGCGACAACTTCAATGACAACGAGTTAACAACTTCATCTTTGCATCCGACTCCAACTCAGAAAACTCAAACCTTTTTCCGATGCCATCACACAGTGTAAAATCATAAATGCATGACCAGTCGACTTCTAGTTGACTAGAAGAATCCTTAGTCATGGGCAGCCCTACTTTTTTCAGTTGTGAAGTCATGCAGGTTTGTTGCATTAGCCGTCGGCGGCTTTATTTCTGTCTCCAGGCTGCGTTCGGCTCCTGTCAGAGTGTGTTTTTATATCCAGGTGTCTGTCAGACGTTCACATTCGCCTGTGACTGATGGCCTGACATGTGTATATGTGTCCTGTAGAGACTGAGGCAGTTTTCCAGAGCTCACTCGGGCCATTCACCGTAAATAAACACAAACGAGCCTCTCGTGAAGGTCGTCGGACAGGGTCTCACCTCATAAATTTGCAGACACGTTCACAAATAAGGGAAGCGCATGCTTTCATCACGGTGGAGGTGCTTGGCATGTCTCCTTTCAATCTGGAGAGTCTGTTTATGGATCTTCAGGACACTCGAAAGAGTCTGGATCACAGCTCCATATCCGCTCGCATCATTCCAGGCAAGTGTCAGCATGGCGGGATGCCGATTGCGTCATGCAGAGTCTGCAACCTAAACCTGGACGTAATTACAGCCTGTGTACATTTCCAGATGGAGGAATAGTTATTTTAGCTAGTTTGTTGCATCGCTGACAGATGTTTAGAAACTGGCTTTTTTCAAACCTGATTTGACAAACACTGTGTGCCTATATATTACACACAAAATTACACTTTTAGGGGTATTCACAAAGAATGTTTTTGCTGTTAAAAACAGACAATTTTTTAAAAATTTGAACTACTTTTAACGTGAGCGCTGCATTTTTGAATGTTATGTTGTGCAAAATGTTGCAAAAGTCGCAACGGTCAAACACATCCGTCTAACGCATGTTTACATAGAAAAACAAGGGAAAAGCAGCCCAGTGGAATGGAAATATGTGTTCTCTTAATGCACATTGTGCAGTATTCTTGAAGCTCTAACAGTAATTGCTAGCTATGCAAAGTCATAGGTTCAATTCCCGGGCAATGCATGAGTATACCTTGTAAAATGTATACCTTGAATGCAGTAAGTCGCTTTGGATATAAATGTCTGTCAAATGCATAAATGTAAATGTAATGTAATTTTAGAGCAGATATGCTTTTTAAAGGACATTTTTTATTTTACCAATTAGCATTTTTCCAGCAATCAAGAACTAAATCAGACGTGACTGAAGTGGTCAGTGAGTTTATTTGTGCTCTGGCAGAGGAGATGACAACATCTGAAGAGCGTGTGAACGTGATGTTGTGAATAACTATAATTACTCATCACTTGTAAAGGACTGAAGAACTGCAGAAACTCTTCACAGTCTCATTGCTGCGTGTTCTTCTAAACATTTTATGTAGCATGAATTTTGCTCCTCAGCCTTTTTGGAGTCTAATGCAGTATTTGTTACTGTCAGTTTATGTTTATTGCCAAAAGACCCTCTGTAGTAGGGTGACCAGATGAGATTGGCTGAAATTCGGGACGGGGGGGGGGGGGGTGATATTAGACTGCGTAGCATATAATAAAAGATAATGAATTTCAAACCTGAACCAAACATATTTTTATTCAAAGATCAACAGTCTGTCATTAGTCTTTAGTCTGCCACAAAAAAACCCACAACATTAAAATCATGAACTCAAATGTCATTGTGAAAAGAAAAACAACAATGACTGTTGTAAGTAACAGTGCATAAATCAGACCTTCTGTATAGCCTAACGCTAATAAGCTTAAACGAAAATAACGAAATAATTGTGTAGTGAAGTATTTTTTTGTACACAGTGCTGCGAACAATCAATCACTCGTGTGCGTTCATCACTGTCCTCCTCGCGGCTGCAGCATCTTGCGCTCTCTTCATCAAGGCTTAAAACAAAAAGGACATGCATATCTAAATTCGCGCCTAGATGCCTACGGTATTTTTTTAGAACTTAGAAAAAAGATGCTGCAGCCAATGAGCAGCCGGCGGGGGCTGGTTGCAGGACGACTCAACCTCCGCAGACAGTTTTTAATGTTTATCAGACAATAACTTCTCAAGATTTTGCTTTAGTATAATTTTCGGGACAATTAGGGCCAGATTCAGGATTCGGGACAACAGTTTAGATTTCGGGACTGTCCCGAATTTTTCGGGACGTCTGGTCACCCTACTCTGTAGTGATTTGGACATGGCTGGTTAGGAGAAAAACATGCTGGAATTCTAGTGTAGGGCTGCACAAAAAATATATATAAAATTGTGATTGTGATTTAAAATAGAATTTAAATGCTGTTCTTGTTTGTAGAGCTGCACAGTGTGGCAAAAATGTTGTGATTTTATATCAGTATAGCTGCATAATAATAATAATTATTATTATTAAATAAAATATAAATATGCTAAATCAAAACAAAATAAGAAGTATTCGTATTGTAATTAATACTGTAAAATCAAAAAAATAATAATAAGTATTATTATTATTATTATTATTATTATTAATAAATACAAACTTGCTAAATCAAAACAAAATATGATATATTAATAATATATGCTACTATTATGTAATTGTATGTAATTAATACTAATTAAAATATGTATTATTTAATACAAATAATAAAATAATAATATTACTGTTTTGCCAAAATGTGATTTTGTGATGATAATAATAATAATAATAATAATAATAATAATATTAAATAGAAATATAAACAACAAATACAAATATATATTATTTATTAATAAAAAAATATATATAGTTTGGCCAAAACTATAAAATAATAATAATAGTAATAATAATAACAACAACAACAATAATAATAAATGATATTATTATTAGTAGTAGTAGTAGTAAATAAAAAAAATGCTAAATCAAAACAAAATAAGAAATATCACTATTGTAATATTTCACTTTAAAATAAAAATAGATTATTATTATTATTAATAATAATAATTATTAATATTATTGTCTTAATTACTTCAAGTTACGGAAGAGAATTAGGGCCAAGCAATAATAAAAAAATAAAACCATCTCGAGATTAAAGTTGTTAAATTGCGAGAAAAAACTCGTTAAATTTCGAGAAAAAAGTCGAGATAAAATGTTGAGAATGTTCTTTCCTCAGTGTGTGAAAAACTGAGTGGTGTTATTGCAGGTGTGCTGTAAAGGTGACCTTAACGAGAGGGCAGGTAACTCAAGAGGGTTTAACCTGAACTGATTCCTTCAGCGCTATCTTACCCATATTCCCCAGGCTGCTCTTCAACCCTCACCGCTGCTCAATTTCAACCACACCAGGCCAAACCAGCATGAGGCACAAAAACAGAGCTGGGAGGAAACGGCGGCCGTGTGTTTAACCAGAATGCATTTGTAAACTCTGTGACCCCAGCTGCAGGATCAAGTGTTTGTCAAGTGTCTTTCCTGATATATGGAAAAAATATCCCTGCTGTTTTCCCTCTGGCTGCATGCGCGGCGCTCAGACCCGAGCAGACATGTCTCGCGGACGGTACGGCAGCGATTGAACACGCCAGATTGATTCAGTGCAGAGTTTTGTTTAAATTCCACACCAGAGGCTCATTAACCGCGTGTCACAAACGGCATTTTTTTCTAGGTCAGACATTTTTGGCATTGCAAACTGTGGTGAGATGTGTCTTTTTGAAGAAGACGCTGCAGAAAATACCCAGCAGAATCAAATGAAACAAAATTCAGAGTCAGACTTCACTGAGCTCAAAGAAATTCCTTGTGTTTTTGATTTCGTTGTGGCTTTTCCATGCGTGTCCATTGGGAAGTTAAAGCCAGAAAGACATTTTTGACATTTTTGGAGTATTATACTGATTCAGTTTCAAAATTTCATGTTTAATTCAGTGTGTTGCTTGGTGTTTCTTTGTAAGTATTTGTGAAATTCACTAGCAATTTCTGAGTTAAAATTGTTTTAAAGTAAATCTTATAGTTTTTATAATAACATTTCACAATATTACTGTATTTTTGATCAAATAAATACATCCTTGTTGAGCAGAAGAGACTTTAACATTAACACTTTTAACATTCAAAAAATTCTTAATTATTCCAAACTTTTGGATGGTAGTGTACAGTACATTATTCCAAATTTCATGTTTAATTCAATGTTACCGTTTGTTTGTACAGGTGCTGGTCATATAATTAGAATATCATCAAAAAGTTGATTTATTTCACTAATTCCATTCAAAAAGTGAAACTTGTATATTTTATGCATTCATTACACACAGACTGATATATTTCAAATGTTTATTTCTTTTAATTTTGATGATTATAACTGACAACTAAGGAAAATCCCAAATTCAGTATCTCAGAAAATTAGAATATTACTTAAGACCAATACAAAGAAAGGATTTTTAGAAATCTTGGCCAACTGAAAAGTATGAACATGAAAAGTATGAGCATGTACAGCACTCAATACTTAGTTGGGGCTCCTTTTGCCTGAATTACTGCAGTAATGCGGTAACATTGTTGGGTCTGGCATATCGCATCTTCCTCTTCACAATACCCCATAGATTTTCTATGGGGTTAAGGTCAGGCGAGTTTGCTGGCCAATTAAGAACAGGGATACCATGGTCCTTAAACCAGGTACTGGTAGCTTTGGCACCGTGTGCAGGTGCCAAGTCCTGTTGGAAAATGAAATCTGCATCTCCATAAAGTTGTTCAGCAGCAGCAAGCATGAAGTGCTCTAAATCTTCCCTGGCTGCGTTGACCTTGGACCTCAGAAAACACAGTGGACCAACACCAGCAGATGACATGGCACCCTAAACCATCACTGACTGTGGAAACTTTACACTGGACCTCAAGCAACGTGGATTGTGTGCCTCTCCTCTCTTCCTCCAGACTCTGGGACCCTGATTTCCAAAGGAAATGCAAAATTTACTTTCATCAGAGAACATAACTTTGGACCACTCAGCAGCAGTCCAGTCCTTTTTGTCTTTAGCCGCTTCTGACGCTGTCTGTTGTTCAAGAGTGGCTTGACACAAGGAATGCGACAGCTGAAACCCATGTCTTGCATACGTCTGTGCGTAGTGGTTCTTGAAGCACTGACTCCAGCTGCAGTCCACTCTTTGTGAATCTCCCCCACATTTTTGAATGGGTTTTGTTTCACAATCCTCTCTTATCCCTATTGCTTGTACACTTTTTTCTACCACATCTTTTCCTTCCCTTCGCCTCTCTATTAATGTGCTTGGACACAGAGCTCTGTGAACAGCCAGCCTCTTTTGCAATGAACTTTTGTGTCTTGCCCTCCTTGTGCAAGGTGTCAATGGTCGTCTTTTGGACAACTGTCAAGTCAGCAGTCTTCCCCATGATTGTGTAGCCTACAGAACTAGACTGAGAGACCATTTAAAGGCCTTTGCAGGTGTTTTGAGTTAATTAGCTGATTAGAGTGTGGCACCAGGTGTCTTCAATATTGAACCTTTTCACAATATTCTAATTTTCTGAGATACTGAATTTGGGATTTCCCTTAGTTGTCAGTTATAATCATCAAAATTAAAAGAAATAAACATTTGAAATATATCAGTCTGTGTGTAATGAATGAATATAATATACAAGTTTTACTTTTTGAAGGGAATTAGTGAAATAAATCAACTTTTTAATGATATTCTAATTATATGACCAGCACCTGTAGTTATTTGCTAGAGCAATTTTACTAGAATTTTTTTCTAGACCAACTTTTTTCAGTACATTAAAAATAATGTTGCATATAAGAATATGAATGTGCAATTAGCATTGAATATTGCTTAACAATGTGTAGCCAGGCCGAAAATTATGGTGCAAATTATTTAAAGGGGTCATGAACTTTGTTGTTTTATTGTTTTATAATGATTCCTGGGGTGCACTTATAATGTTAGTATGCTTTTTACATCAAAAACTGTCATAATTTAGAAATAAAAGGCATTTTTCCTACCCTGATTTTAGCCCTCTGATTTGAACGCTCTGTTTTAAGGGGCGTGTCCCTGTGAGACTTCAGTGTAAATGCCCACTGCTGTGATTGGCTGGCATATTTGCATATGAAATATTACTCTCTCGAAAACTTTTAGCACATTTTTACTATTACAGCTATTACTATTTCGATCTATGGCATTATATTGAGATCGTGGCATGAAAGGTTGCAGTGATGAACATTGTAGTCGATCACAGACATGTTGTTGAGCGCATGAAAGCAGTGATCTCGTCAATTTCTGCACACTAATGAATGCTTTCATCGTAACTAACGGTGCAAACGTGATGTAAGACATTTGTTGAATAAAACAGGAGTTTTGATGCGAGTCCAGAACTCGGTCACTGATAAACTCGCTCTGTTTGATTGACAGCTCCAGCGATTGTAAAGGGAGCGTTCTTTGATCGCTTTCTACATATAATTTAAACCTCATGACAGTTAATGAACTGAATAAGAAAACTGACCGTAGATGAAGACTCACTATAGTGCATCCTTGTGGCGACATTGAGAATGCAGCATTTCAGAACATAATGGCTGCATCTGAAATCGCATACTTCCCTACTATATAGTAGGCGAAAAACAGTATGCGACAAAATAAGTATGTCTGAATTCACAGTACACGTAGGCAAAAAATACCCGGATGACCTATGCTTCCGGTGAGATTCTGAACTTTACTGTCCCATGAGGCCACAAGAGTAATTACTTATACAAAACAAGTACCTACTATGTGAATGTGCTTCCACAAGCGTTTGGCAGCCGTGTCGGGTGGTCTGTCGTGTCTGTGTTGTAAGCACCGGTCAGAATAATGTTCCACTGGAAACAGAAACCTCTCGACAGTTTCCAGCTGTGTTTATCAGGCTGTATTTCACGTCACACTTTCTGCGTTACATTACCTTCTTTAAAGTTCAGACACCTGCAGGACGTCATTAAACAGCGTTCATTCACCTTCCTACATCCTGAGAGACTAAACAAACACACTGCTGTTGTTTCATTGTTTTTGTTTATGATGAAACCTTTAAAACTAAGTATTAAAGTTCATTGTGTGCGTCATAGCATTGGCCTGCATCACTCACATTTTCTTTAGAAATTAAAAAAATCTAATTATAATTTGTGATGCTTCTTTAGTCAGTGTTATAGTACCAAAGAAGTGGACAGTTTGTACTTTAATTGCTGGTAATATATGGTAATACTGAAGATTGCATTTATACTACCAATCAAAAATTTGGAATAATTACAATTTTTAAAATATTTAAAATTCTGCTCACCAAAGCTGCATTTATTTGATAAAAAATACAGTAAAATTGTGAAATATTATTATAATTTAAATAGCTGTTTTCTATGTGAATATATAGTAAAGTGTAATTTATTCCAGTGATCAAAACTGAATTTTCAGCTATTATTGATGCTCAATTATTATACTAGTGTACATGTATCATATTTTCATTGTACTGAGTATTAAATAGTACTGTTGAGTTGTTTATTAGTGTTGACAAAATTAGTGTTGACTTTAATTTCTATGGTTGTTGACAGCTAGTTTCCTCTTTATTTGTGGACGACTTCTTCATAACGTCAAACCACAGACCCAACGCTCCACAAAAACACAAAAATATGAACTGTTGGCATTACAAAAGTGAATTATGAGCAAAATGAAGATATCTGCTCTGAGGGTAGAAAAGAAAATAGTTTTATTATTATTAATTCTCTCTTTTCCTGGCAATTGTTTTACTCTTGGCTGTGATGTTTATTATGAAATTTAAAGTAATTTTTGGTTTTTTGTTCTTTAAAAAAATGATCAAACTCAAGCATGTTTGTGTATATCATGCAAAATGTTCAGTCAGAAGTAAAATGATTTTAATTTGACTTTAAGGGTTTTCAATGAGTTTTGCATTACTGGTCTAAAGTTTAATGCGTTCAGATTTCATCTGACTGTTTTCGTTGTTGTTGTTTTTTTTTCTTCTTTCTGTGTCCGCAGGTTGATGAAATCTACCACGATGAGTCTCTGGGAACCAACATCAACATTGTGCTGGTCCGAATGATCCTGGTGGGATATCGTCAGGTGAGCGTTGAGCATAAACACTTATTTAAACTATTTTCAGTAGAGACAGAAACTAAGGGTGCTCTGATCAAGATTTTCGTGACCGATCACTGGAAGCAGTACTGGCCGATACGATCTCTGATACCGATCACAGAAATAAATAATACTATTCTTAACAACATTAAATTATCCTACTAAATCTACTAAAGAGCAATGAGTGATTTTCTCTTTGTCTGTTGGTGTTTGATTAACATTCATGACACAGTCGGCAGCTGGAATATTAGGCTGCTGTCACTTTAAGACCGATTGCACGGATCCAATATACTGTTACACATGTCATGTGACTTATTTCCCAACTATATATGTTCACTTAAAACATAACCCACTGAGTTTAAGTGAATACTCACCAAACCGGGAATTTTGACAGTTCTGTGTGTATTCGGCCGTTTAAGCGCAAAGCTGTGCGCCGTTTCATCATTTTTGTAAGGTAATTCATTTATAAACCTACGCCAACACAGGAGAACACATCAATATGTTTCTAAATATGCGAACTGTTCATCGCGATTTCAAAATATAAGTTTAAACCTAGTAATTACAGTAGCATTTCTTTCATAAAGAAGTTGGCAAATATTAAAGATTACATGGAGATTTGAATTAAATGTTGTTTGGTCAGTATTAAACACGGATTTGATCTGCTGTAAAGTGTAACAACAACAGGCCATTAGCGCCCTCTGCAGGCATTTGTTATAACACATAATGTACAAAATTTGATTGTTTATATTACGTATTTTAACATTGTTGTTCAATAAAACCATATTACTTGCTTTGAATACTTTTTTTGAACCAAATATTATTGCTATGTTGTTATTATGTATGTATTTTAAGTCATTTTAAATCTTAGGTCTATTTTTATTAACACCCAAAAATATCCGATTACTCAATTAATCGTCAAAATAATCAACCGATTACTTGATTACCAAAATAATCGTTAGTGACAGCTCTAGAAGCAATTTTAACTGCGCATAGAAAAATTGTCTTACAAATTTTCAGTCATCGGATCAGCCTTTATAGAGACCACCGACAGTGATATTTAGCACCTAGAATGCGAATTTTACCAGAGGAACCCCGCCAAAACTTGAATTTTGCCCCTGAAACGCGCTTGGGCTAGTTTTGAATAGCAATTGGGCAGATTTTGTTTGAAAATCTGGCAACCCTGATCACAGATCAAACTATATAAAGCTATTATCGCCCAATAATAACGATTGGTGCCAATCAGTCGGAGCACCCTTACCAAAAAAATCAATTCATATTATAGCAATTCAGTTGAAAATAATAATGAAGCTGCTGGTCAATCATGTTTATGTATTCTACACTAGAGCTGATGATCACTGACAGCAGGGAACGTACATTTGCTCCTACAGGCTCTACTCAGAAATTATTAAAGCTTTTCGTGAAATAGCATGAGGTTATTTAGCTAATAACTAGCCATCTGGAACACGTCTCTGCTGTTTGATCAGTGGCAGTGTGTGGGGTTGATGAGCTACCAGCTGGCAAACACGCTCCCGTATCAGAGAAGAGCTGAACAATCTGCTTTCACACCTGTTTGCAGCTGGAAATAGAAAGAGAGACTGAGCTTGACAAACACTTCAAGCTTTCTGGAAGTAAAGCACAGGTAAACTGTAGGATCTCAAATGTTACACCGAACTTCATCAGCTTTTCACAATGTTTATAATAGTTTTAGGTAACAAAAGTTTGCGCGTCATCCAGTGAAGTTCTCCTGCGAATATGATTCAGATTGTATCAAGGTGATGAAAACAACACGAGACGGGAGGAAAATTACATTTCAGTGCTTTAGCATTCTCCTAAGAAACTTTGCATAAACTTTAAAGGGTTAGTTCACTCAAAAATGAAAATTCTGTCATTTATTACTCACCCTCATGTCGTTCCACACCCGTAAGACCTTCGTTAATCTTCAGAACACAAATTAAGATATTTTTGATGAAATCCGATGACTCCGTACATAGCCAGCAATGACATTTCCTCTCTCAAGATCCATTAATGTACTAAAAACATATTTAAATCAGTTCATGTGAGTACAGTGGTTCAATATTAATATTATAAAGCGATAAGAATATTTTTGGTGCACCAAAAAAAACGACTTATTTAGTGATGGCCGATTTCAAAACACTGCTTCATGAAGCTTCGGAGCGTTATGAATCAGTGGTTCGGAGCGCCAAAGTCACATGATTTCAGCAGTTTGGCGGTTTGACACGTGATCCGAATCATGAATCGACACAAAAGATTCATAACACTCCAAAGCTTCCTGAAGCAGTGTTTTGAAATCGGCCATCACTAAATAAGTCATTATTTTGTTTTTTTGGCACACCAAAAATATTCTCGTGGCTTTATAATATTAATATTGAACCACTGTACTCACATGAACTGATTTAAATATGTTTTTAGTACATTAATGGATCTTGAGAGAGGAAATGTCATTGCTCAGGCCTCACTGAGCCATCGGATTTCAACAAAAATATCTTAATTTGCGTTTTGAAGATGAACGAAGGTCTTACAGGTGTGGAACGACATGAAGGTGAGTAATAAATGACAGAATTTTCATTTTTGGGTGAACTAACCCTTTAAGTGCGAGTGACTGAGCGCACGTGTGTGTGTGTGTGTGTGTGTGTGTGTGTGTGTGTGTGTGTGTGTGTGTGTGTGTGTGTGTGTGAGCCGATGTCCTGATTCCCAGCAGGAATGATAGTTTTCCACCTGACTCTCTGCCGTACGTCTTGAAAGATTAATGCTGCGTGAATCCAGCGACATGCCAATCCTGCATGTGTCCTCATTACTCACAAGACACTGCATTAATTCGTTACAGAAGATTGACTTTCTGTACATGTCATTTTAGAGACGCACTGCATGTACAAGTATTTTTAATTTTCATTGCATTATCCGAGCAGATGGCATTTTGATGTCATTTATAAACATGGGCACGAGTTCTTGTCACCGCACGTCCTTCCTGCCCGCTTGCAACACTTCTGGGATTGACTGGAAGTTGAGAGCTGCAAATGTAACAGTGCTGACGAATATTAATTGAGGTTGACATCTAGAAAAACATGTTTGTCGATGCCAAGAAATGAGCGTCACCTTCATTAATTCACCAGTTTAAAGCACTGAAAATATCTGAGATTCTGCTTAAACCTTGAAATGAACAAAGCCTTCAAAACATTATGATGTAAACAACAGCAACAGATTTGCACAATTATGCTGTGCTGGATAACACGATTGTCAGGTTTTGTTCATTAAAATTCTGAATGGTAAGACATTCTTATGCTCATGGTAATTTTTTCCCCCTTAAATTGTTATGCTGACATTAAAATGACAAAAGGTCTGTATTAAATTAGAAATTATGCAAAATTTAAGCATTTTTAGTAGTTCACTTTTGGACTCCACTATATACAGATATTATCTTAATATAATATTTTAAGTTATATTTGAAGACATTTTAAAGATTTGTTTTGTTATTCTACAATTGTTTAGTGTGAAATGTGACTAGAACATGCAATTAAGATATATTTATATATACAGTACAGTCCAAAAGTTTGGAACCACTAAGATTTGTAATGTTTTTAAAAGAAGTTTCGTCTGCTCACCAAGGCTACATTTATTTAATTAAAAATACAGTAAAAACAGTAATATTGTGAAATATTATTACAATTTAAAATAACTGTGTACTATTTGAATATATTTGACAAAGTAATTTATTCCTGTGATGCAAAGCTGAATTTTCAGCATCGTTACTCCAGTCTTCAGTGTCACATGATCCTTCAGAAATCATTCTAATATGCTGATCTGCTGCTCAATAAACATTTATGATTATTTTCAATGTTGAAAACAGTTGTGTACTTTTTTTTCCTTGATGAACAGCATTTATCTGAAATACAAAGCTTCTGTAGCATTATACACTACTGTTCAAAAGTTTGGGGTCAGTAAGAATTTTTATTTTTATTTTTTTGAAGAGAAATTAAAGAAATGAATACTTTTATTCAGCAAGGATGCATTAAATCAATCAAAAGTGGCAATAAAGACATTTATAATGTTACAAAAGATTAGATTTCAGATAAACACTGTTCTTTTGAACTTTCTATTCATCAAATAATCCTGAAAAAAAATATTGTACACAAATATTTTGTACAATTGTACACATTAAATGTTTCTTGAGCAGCAGATCAGCATATTAGAATGATTTCTGAAGGATCATGTGACACTGAAGACTGGAGTAATGATGCTGAAAATTCAGCTTTGCATCACAGGAATAAATTACTTTGTCAAATATATTCAAATAGAAAACAGTTATTTTAAATTGTAATAATATTTCACAATATTACTGTTTTTACTGTATTTTTAATTAAATAAATGTAGCCTTGGTGAGCAGACGAAACTTCTTTTAAAAACATTAAAAATCTTAGTGGTTCCAAACTTTTGGACTGTACTGTATATTTGAAATATATAAGATATATATTTTTGGACATTTTAAGGGTATTAATAGTAAGATAAATAATTTACAATTATTTAAATTTGGATTTTTTTTGCAAATGTTTTCACTATTAGCTACCACCCTGAACAAAAAAATAAAAAAATGTTAATACCTTGTGTTAATACCTATAAAATGGCTTAAAATATATCTTATATCTTAATATATATATATATATATATATATATATATATATATATATATATATATATATATATATAGATAGATATAGATATTCTACGTGTGATATTGAATGGCTTTGGGCTGTAATCGTGTGTGATTGATGATCATTGTGTCTGTTCTGGGTCAGTGATTTCAGGCCGCTGGGGTTTGCTGTGTTTAGTCTGCTTGTGTCGCAGCGAGTTGTTGGTATATTTTGGAAGCTGAACAGAAAGCCAGTCAGTCATCGAATTTCAGCTTCAGCTCGGTCTCAGATGGGTTTTTTACCAGCGGGTATTCATGCTAAACAAACAGCTAAGTGTCCTCAAATAGCCCGGCGTCCTCCCAGAGGAACGCTGGAGCTCAGACGCTGCTCATAGCTGGAGCTCATGAGTCTTCATGGAGCTTTCACATGTTTCTTGTGTCTCTAGCTAACAGGAAAGAACTTTAGCAAACATTGTGGCAAGGTTATGAACAAACGTTCTTCTAGTAGCGTTAATAAAACGTTTGTGTGAAGTTATCTGGCCTTTGATAATGTTCTCAAAACATTAGCACAAAACATTGACATAATTTTGAACAAAATCAGGCCAAAACGAAGTTCGTTTCGGGAGTTCGAAACAGCTTACCAAAGTCAACTTTGTAGAAACTTTCGCGTCATCTGGTTAACACCTCTGAACTACCATTGGTCCGTGCCAGTGATGTAATAGGTGGGTGTGGCTCTGAGGCTCCGCCTTCTTAGAGGTGTAAATCTTCTCTGGTTCATTTCTGTGGAGTTCAGACACGAATAAAACATGAAAACACTGGAGAGTCGCTTTATTGTAATTTTATTGAAAGCGACACTGACACAGTTTTCATGTTTGACCTTGTGCTGTGTTGAAAACACTATAACACGTGACGTTCCCGGTCAAAAATGACCGACCTGCAAAAAATTGCTTATAAATCACTTGTTACGCTATTTTATCACCAAATATTGGATTCAATCTTTTTGTCAGCTTGTTTTTTTTTTCAATTAGGACAGGTTTTGTATTTATTTTTGGAGCGGATCGATCGTAGGCCTTATTTATCTGAGCGAAAAAATCGTTATTTGTGGATAATTTGATCAGTTTTACATAAAATATGAAAAAGATTTGCACTGGTCATCACATTAGTGTGCTTGAATGTTTAACCAGGAAATCCTCTGAACTACCATTGGTCCATGCCAGTGATGTAATATGTGGGCGTGGCTCTGAGGCTCCGCCTTCTTTGAGGTGTAAATCTTAGGGATGCACCGATATGAAAATTTTGGCCGATACCCATAACCGATAATTCTTAATATTTAAAAACCGATAACCGATATATTGGCCGATAAATCTAAATCAAAATTTTTATATAATTTTTGAGAGCCTGATTACAAAAACAAAAGTGATAAAAAAGTTTACTCCGGCTGGTTAACACCTCTGAACTACCATTGGTCCATGTCAATGATGTAATATGTGGGCGTGGCTCTGAGGCTCCGCCTTCTTTGAGGTGTAAATCTTAGGGATGCACCAATATGAAAATTTTGGCCGATACCCATAACCGATAATTCTTAATATTTAAAAACCGATAACCGATATATTGGCCGATAAATCTAAATCAAAATTTTTAAATAATTTTTGAGAGCCTGATTACAAAAACAAAAGTCTCACCATTAAAATCCATGTCCCAAGCGCACAATTATAATGTTCTCATTATAATATTATGTATCTTATATGACAGACTTGTGCTGCACATGTTGAACTTAACTGTATTTTCCTTTTTGAAGTGATTTTCAATCATATTTCAAGCAATTCAAAACCATCATGTTGGACAGTGCGCATCTGAAGGAAATAATCTATTATTTATCGTCTTTAGTATATCGGCCATATTTTTTATCTGGCCGATAATGATAACATTAAAAATGAACATATATCGGCCGATACCGATATGGTGGCCGATATATTGTGCATCCCTAATTTGTATACTGTATAATGGCACTAAACTACTTGTTTTTCCCCCAGACTGCTTCTTACTTCATTTTTTAGTAGCTAATCTCTTTCTTTTGCATAACCAAATAATGGAGGCTTAAAACAGCGTTTCATGTCCATGTTTTGATGTATTTGGACGGTAGTTGTGTTATAATGTGCTGTCTGCATCAGGGTATAATCATCCTGTCAGGGTTTATTTTGCGATAATGACCGGCTGGCTGCGTATCATCCCTTATTTGTTTCAAACATCTTTGTGATCATGCAGACTTTAGAGGAGAGTGTTTGTAAAGTAGATCACAGTGATGCGTTTCTCATATGGTAATGATCAGAGCATGCAGTCCAGACTGCAGCAAATGTTTGTTTTTGTGTTTAGTCTGGTCTTCTCAACTAGTTCAGCTTCAGGACGTCAAGAGGGCATCAAAAGTGTTCAGTGTACAGAATGATTGTGTGACACAAATCATGTTGCATGTATTTAATGTAGTCTGGTTTCTTTTATCCTGTGTAGTAAAACCTAAAAAACCTTTTCGGAATTAACTGAAATAAAATAAAGTATTACAAATTCGTTTATTTCAGTTAGTTCCCAAGGCAACATTTATCAAGTACTAAAATAACCAAAACATAATAAACTAAAATTAAAACTTAATGAAAAATATATAGTTGTATTTAAAAAAAGAAACACAATTAAAATACTAAAACTTTAAAATTAAAATTAAAAAAAAAAAATCTAATTTAAATATTTACAAAAACTATAAGAGTAGTCACACTGATTTCTGTAGCACTTTATTTCAAAACTAGGGCTGTAACAATATGCGATATGAAACCGAAATCGCGATACGCAGGTCCACAAACCTGTATCGCGATGTGAGAAGGCAGAATCGCGACACACACCTTCCAACTCCCAGAGTTATCCTTCCTGTCCAGATCCAATGCTACCACATTTTTAAATTACTATAAGTATTAGGGGTGTAACGATTTATCGTAGATGGTGTGTCTCAATCAGCTCTCTAGTTCAGTAAGTGTTTCGGGCACACATTGAATCTTGCAAGCAGGTTTAAACGTTTCTCATGTCAGTCTCTTGCATGGTCGCGTGAGAAAAGTCGTGGCTTTCCTTTACCGCAGTACCACAGCACCAGCTGTGCTCACAGAAAAGCAAAAGACGCTTGCGATGCTTTGCTTTAAGAAGTTCTGTGGGGCCGTTCACATATTGCGTCTTTTCCGCGTGCAAGTCAGTTATTATTTTCAAATGTAGCCGCGCGGCAGGCGCGCTCATAATGGGATCGACGCGCATGCAATTCTCAACTTCTCAGAATGCCGCAAGCGCACCGCAGGTCGTGTGACAAGAATCAACCGATCAGCTATGGCCTTTCCGTAACAAAACATCAAAAGCTCAGCCGAACAGCTGATCATAGCTGTACATGGTGGTTTTTATATCTTATCTCCATCAATATATCTCGTAGTAAAACTAATGCAAGGGCTAGAAATCATTTATCCTTTGCAGAAACATCCTGATCCTCTTGGAGAGCTCAGTTCATGGTTGCATAGCAACGACCGACGCCACGGGAGCGCAAGCGCTTTGGAAAGAAGGAGAAGCGGTGCGGCCGCGCCTTCCACGCGTTTTTAGACGCGATATGTGAACGGCCCCTATTCATAATTCTAAGTTCATGTTAAATTTAACATTTTTTTTCAGTGACAGACAGCCCTATTCAACTGTTAATTTGAATACAGAAGGTTTTTATTAAAATTTTATATTTATTTATTTTATTGAAATGTGATCTTGTATGTACAACAAGGAAAATTATTGAAATTTGTTCATGTTTTTTTAATAAATCTTGTTTGAATTTCAGTTTCATTTTGTTCAAAATATCGTGATACGTATCGTATCGTGAACTCCGTATCGAGATACGTACCGTATCGTGACCTGAGCGTATCGTTACACTCCTATTCAAAACGCAGCTAATAAACAGGATAATAATGAATAATAAATGTTGCAAGATTTATCAGTTTTGAATGAAAAATTGCTTCAATTTCAGCTGTAAAGCAGCTCTACAGAAGACAGTAGTGTCATTATTCAGATCAATGTTGATTCAGTTCAGTTCAGTAACAGTGTTGATGTTGCAAAGTTCATCAGTTATGAATTGAATTCCATTCATTAATTTAAATGTTTATTTAATTTATTTAATTTAATTTATATTTAATGTATAATTTCAGTTTTTTTTTAAATATAATTTATAATTTCATTTTTAGTTTAATTCTATTTCATTTATTTAATAGTATTTATTTTTTATTTAATTTCATTTTTAATTTAATTTAATTTCATTTTTTATTTAATTTATAATTTCATTTTTAGTTTGATTCATTTTAATTTCTTATTTAATTGAATTTATATTTTCATTTTTATTTAATTTAATTTGCAATTTAATTTATTTAATTTAATTCATAATTTCATTTATTTTATTTAAAATGTCATTTTTAGTTTAATTCAATTTCAGTTTTTATTTAATTTAATTTTTTATATAATTGATTTAATGTAATTATAATTTAATTTTTTATTTAATTTAATTTATAATTTCATTTTTAGTTTAATTCAGTTTAATTTTTTATTTCATTTTTATTTCATTGTATTTATTTTTTATTTAATTTCATTTTTAATTTCATTTAATTTAATTTCATTTTTTATTTAATTTATAATTTAATTTTTAGTTTAATTCAATTAATTTTTTTATTTAATTTCATTTATAATTTCATTTTTAGTTTAATTCAATTTAATTTCTTATTTAATTGAATTTATATTTTCATTTTTATTTAATTTAATTTGTAATTTAATTAATTTAATTGAATTCATAATTTCATTTATTTTATTTAAAATGTCATTTTTAGTTTAATTCAATTTCAGTTTTTATTTAATTTATAATTTAATTTTTAGTTCAATTCAATTGACTTTTTATTTAATTGTATTTAATTTTTTATTTAATTTAATTTTTTATATAATTGATTTAATTTAATTATAATTTCATTTTTTATTTAATTTATAATTTCATTTTTAGTTTAATTCAGTTTCATTTTTTATTTTATTTAATTAATCACTTCATTTTTTAATTTATCATTTCATTTTTAGTTTAATTGTTTCATTTTTTATTTTATTTTTTAAATTTTTATTTATTTTTTATTTAATTTATAATTTCATTTTTTATTTAATTCAATTTCATTTTCTATTTAATTTAATTTATAATTTCATTTTTTGTGTAATTCAATTTCATTTTTTAAAAAAAAACATTTGCCACAATTTACCACATTTACATTTACATGTATGCATTTAACAGACACTTTTATCCACAACCTAGTATAAACTCGTCTGGCCTAATGAGTTTCTGCCTTCTGCTGTCTTCTGTGTCTTTAGTCCATCAGCCTCATTGAACGAGGGAATCCGTCCCGGAGTCTGGAGCAGGTGTGCCGCTGGGCAAACACCCAGCAGAGGCTCGACCCCGACCACGCCGAGCACCACGACCACGCCATCTTCCTCACCAGGCAAGATTTTGGTCCAGCAGGTATGCAAGGTACTGTGTTTCTCTCGATCGAGGCTGTGCAGAGTAAGTGCTTCTTTCCACTTCTGTTCTCTCACGGTTGGCATCAAGATGCCCGATACACTGGTCAGGAACGGCTTGACCATCAAACACCTGCTAATTGAATCACAGACCGTGTAAATTGGGCATCGGTGCCAACTTGTAGCAACCAAAAATACTCTTTGACCGAGAGTTTTTGGCATGTAGAGGAAAAGAAAACATGTTTATCAGTAGCCGTGCACTCTCAACAATACTAATATTCCTAGTTTCCCTTTTTAAATTAACCAGTTTAAATGATTGTGATTCATAATGTTGCATGCATGTTATTTAAAATAAGTAGTAAAAACATAGTCGTTGTAGTTGAAGAGCTAGGCATCTTAATCAGGTTAGACGACAAATTTAATTTGGTGTGAATAAAAACGAGTCTGTCTGTCCTGTCGCTGCCTCGTTTTCATTCATGTCGCATTAAATTTTGAGTCTCCCAGATCCATAACTGATCAAATAAGTTGGAATAACATTGAATTGCTGATGACATTCAAACTATGAACTTGTTTTTTGTCTTTGTTTCATCAAGTGGTCCCTTTTTGTGGTTTATTTTGTACGGTTATTTATTTGATATTTATTCTTTCTTTGTTATTCTTTGGAAAGACAAGTTTAATAAACATCATTTAGGTTTTAAATCTATAGGATTTAAAGGGGTCCTATAATGCCTCTTTCACAAAATGTAATATAAGTCCTCAGAATGTGTCTGTGAAGTTTCAGCTCAAAATCCCCCACAGATCATTTATTATAGCTTGTCAAATTTGTTTCTTTCATCTTTCTTTACAATAAATGACTCTCGATTTAATATCTTGTACTTCTGCAATGACATTCACACATCAGCTTAAGTATATGAATGTTTTTTACACCGTTTTAACACCGTTTTCCACCTGAACTGTCACGATTGTCCTGTGTTTGACTCTATCATGCTCTTGTCAGTCAGTCTTTTTGAAGTTTAAGGACTCGTTTCTGATGGATGTGTGTTTAGGTTTCGAGATCCTCGTGTGATGTTTAAAAGACAGTCGGTAATACCTGTTTTCTGTTTCACACGTCTTCTGTTGCTACGCCACGCTCTCTGTTGTGCCCATAACATCATCCTACAGCGTTCAAACCTCAACCTTTTACCCCTGAGGGCAAACATCACACTCCCGTCCCAAGCTTTAACCCTGATCCAGGGCCCAAATATAGACACATGCTTACAGTAACGCTCACTGAAGGTGTTTGAGAAACGGCCTGATATTAGTGTGGATCTCCTGCTGCTGTCGAATGAAATCAGGCAATGACTGGAAGGCCCTGATTCAGCAGTTCCTGAACTAATAACAGCCGTGATGATCTGGATTGACGTGGTTTGGAAACGGATCAGGGGATCCTGGTTTATAGCTGTCAAATCATTGATGAAGAAAGTGTCAGTGAAAGGAGGCGCTTCACCTTCAGAAGATCCCTCAGGGGATCAAAATAAATGTTACATGGGTAACATTGAGTTTTTGTTTTATTTTTTATGAGCTTTGCAATTTTTTTTGCAACCCTGTTATGAAAAATGGACTGAATACAGTTTAAAACCATAATTTGTGTTTATTTATTTATATATATATATATATATATATATATATAAATAAACACAAATTATGGTTTTAGTAAGAGGATTAGGGCCAAGCAATAATAAAAAATAAAACCATCTCGAGATTAAAGTTGTTGAATTTCAAGAAAAAAACTCGTTAAATTTCAAGAAAAAAGTCGAGATAAAATGTTGAGAATAAACTCATTAAATTATGAGAAAAAGTCGTTAAATTACGAGAAAAAAGTCGTTAAATTATGAGAACAAATTCGTAATTTAACGAATTTGTTCTTGTAATTTAACAAGTTTTTTCTCGTAATTTAATGAGTTTATTCTCAACATTTTATCTCGACTTTTTTCTCGAAATTTAACAACATTTTTCTCATTATTTAACGAATTTGTTCACGTAATTTAACGACCTTTTTCTCGTAATTTAACGACTTTATTCTCAACATTTTATCTCAACTTTTTTCTCGAAATTTAATGACATTTTTCTCATAATTTAACGACTTTTTTCTCGTAATTTAACAACTTTATTCTCAACATTTTATCTAGACTTTTTTCTTGAAATTTAACAACTTTAATCTCGAGATGATTTTATTTTTTTATTATTGCTTGGCCTTAATCCTCTTCCGTAATATATATATATATATATATATATATATATATATATATATAAAAACATTATATATACTTCCACACACAAACACACATATATATATATAATATTTTTTATATAATTTAATATATTTAATAAAGTAGCAAGAAAAATAAAATAGTAGACAAATAATAATAATAAAAAAAAAATATATATATATATATATACACACACACACACTTATATATAAATATATATAATTTATTTATATTCAATATATTCATATTTATATATAATCTAATTGAATATATATAATAAAGTAGCTTATATATATATATATATTATAATTTATAGATTTACATTTAATTCCCCTCTTTTATTCCCCCTAAACTAAAGAAAAATATTTGCTTTTTTTTTTATACAATTACTTTGCATTGAATGTTTGAGTTTGACAAATGCAGACAACACTTCCGTTTGTGTGAAACCTAAAACAAATTATTGACTTGTTTTCCTAACATGCCATAGATTTATTTTTTTATGTTTATGGCAGTATGTTTATGGTTGTTAGAGGGCGAACATGTTGTAAAACCAGAACTATTCTGTGTGAACCTTCTTCATACGGCAGTGCTTTAATATTAGTCACGATATCCTGATTTAATGTCATCTAATACCCTGTGATTACAGCATTACCGCAGTATGCTGTCGCTTGACAACGCAAAGCTTTTCCAGGGCAGTTCAAGAGCTGCTTTCTCCTGGAGGACATTTATCTGAGGACAGATAAACGGCTCGGCTAGCAGTGCTTGTTTTCTCATGCAACCCTCCGGCTGGCTAAATACATGTTGTTGTTTGATTATGTAAAAAATCCAATAATCCTCAGCACCCTACATGGCTGATGGGCAGTGGGAATATCACTAGTATTAAACATGTGATCAACCTTTAACAAGTCATTAAAACACCAGCGGCTTCATAAGCTTCTCATAATCTGCATCTTCTGCTTTTCACCTGCATGCCAAAGACTGTCCGGTGATTTCAATAGCATGAGCGTTTCATTAAAAAGAGACTAGACTGGCTTTAACCTGAAGACTCAGCTAAACTAAAGCTCTAGCACTGCACATCTTGATCGAGTGTCGTTCTCTGTCTGTGGTGTGCTTTTTGTGGCGTTTGTGTGTCTTACGAACACTGTCCTGTTAAACATGTGGGATTGATCGGTAAAGCTTTTTGGGTTGCGGTCCCTTGTGCGCTTCTATATAAACGCTGTGTCCTAACCAGACAGAAAACAAAATCACTCATGGCTGATTAGGACATGGTGTAAAACTTGTGTAAACTTGTGTAGAATCTGAAGTAAATTGCACACGCAGGCATATGACTTCAATGAAGTTTGTATCAGAAATTGCACCAGTGCTAATATTCAAAAAAGCTTCTTCAGCTTCTGATTAATACGGAGCCCTGCACATGACATGCAGGGAAATATAGTAGGCTAATTGTGCAATTAGGCAAATTGAGGAAACGAAAATAGTAAATTGTCTGCGCAATTTAGCAAATTGAGGAAACGAAAATAGTAAATTGTGCACACAAATTAGGCAAATCAAGGGAACGAAATAGTAAATTGTCCATGCAATTTAGCAAATCGAGGGAACGAAATAGTAAATTGTGCGCACAATTTAGCAAATCAAGGGAACGAAATAGTAAATTGTCCATGCAATTTAGCAAATCGAGGAAACAAACTAGTAAATTGTCTGCGCGATTTAGCAAATCGAGCGAACGAAATGGTAAATCATGTGCACAATTTAGTAAATCAAGGGAACGAATTAGTAAATTGTCTGCGCGATTTAGCAAATTGCGGGAACGAAAATAGTAAATTGTGCGCACAAATTAGGCAAATCAAGGGAACGAAATAGTAAATTGTCCATGCAATTTAGCAAATCGAGGGAACGAAATAGTAAGTTGTCCACGCAATTTAGCAAATTGAGGGAAATAACTAGTAAATTGTCCACGCAATTTAGCAAATCGAGGGAACGAAATAGTAAATTGTGCGCACAATTTAGCAAATCAAGGGAACGAAATAGTAAATTGTCTGCGCAATTTAGCAAATCGAGGGAACGAAATAGTAAGTTGTCCACGCAATTTAGCAAATCGAGGGAACGAAATAGTAAGTTGTCCACGCAATTTAGCAAATTGAGGGAAATAACTAGTAAATTGTCCACGCAATTTAGCAAATCGAGGGAACGAAATAGTAAATTGTGCGCACAATTTAGCAAATCAAGGGAACGAAATAGTAAATTGTCTGCGCAATTTAGCAAATCGAGGGAACGAAATAGTAAATTGTCTGCGCAATTTAGCAAATCGAGGGAACGAAATAGTAAGTTGTCCACGCAATTTAGCAAATCGAGGGAACAAACTCGTAAATTGTGCACACAATTTAGCAAATCGAGGGAACAAAGTAGTAAATTGTGCGCACAGTTTAGCAAATCAAGGGAATGAAATAGTAAATTGTCTGCGCGATTTAGCAAATCGAGGGAACTAAATAGTAAATTGTCCGCGCAATTTAGCAAATCGAGGGAACTAACTAGTAAATTGTACGCACAATTTAGCAAATCGAGGGAACTAACTAGTAAATTGTGCGCACAATTTAGCAAATCAAGGGAACGAAATAGTAAATTGTCTGCGCAATTTAGCAAATCGAGGGAACTAACTAGTAAATTGTACGCACAATTTAGCAAATCGAGGGAACTAACTAGTAAATTGTGCGCACAGTTTAGCAAATCAAGGGAATGAAATAGTAAATTGTCTGCGCGATTTAGCAAATCGAGGGAACTAAATAGTAAATTGTCCGCGCAATTTAGCAAATCGAGGGAACTAACTAGTAAATTGTACGAACAATTTAGCAAATCGAGGGAACTAACTAGTAAATTGTGCGCACAATTTAGCAAATCAAGGGAACGAAATAGTAAATTGTCCGCACAATTTAGCAAATCGAGGGAACTAACTAGTAAATTGTGCGCACAATTTAGCAAATCGAGGGAACTAACTAGTAAATTGTGCGCACAATTTAGCAAATCAAGGGAACGAAATAGTAAATTGTCTGTGCAATTTAGCAAATTGCGGGAATGAAAATAGTAAATTGTGCGCACAAATTAGGCAAATAAAGGGAACGAAATAGTAAATTGTCCACGCAATTTAGCAAATTTAGGGAAATAACTAGTAAATTGTCCACGCAATTTAGCAAATCGAGGGAACGAAATAATAAATTGTCTGCGCAATTTAGCAAATCAAGGGAACGAAATAGTAAATTGTCTGCGCAATTTAGCAAATCGAGGGAACGAAATAGTAAATTGTCTGCGCAATTTAGCAAATCGAGGGAACGAAATAGTAAGTTGTCCACGCAATTTTGCAAATTGAGGGAAATAACTAGTAAATTGTCCACGCAATTTAGCAAATCGAGGGAACGAAATAGTAAATTGTGCGCACAATTTAGCAAATCAAGGGAACGAAATAGTAAATTGTCTGCGCAATTTAGCAAATCAAGGGAACGAAATAGTAAATTGTCTGCGCAATTTAGCAAATCGAGGGAACGAAATAGTAAATTGTCTGCGCAATTTAGCAAATCGAGGGAACGAAATAGTAAGTTGTCCACGCAATTTAGCAAATCGAGGGAACAAACTAGTAAATTGTGCGCACAGTTTAGCAAATCAAGGGAATGAAATAGTAAATTGTCTGCGTGATTTAGCAAATCGAGGGAACTAAATAGTAAATTGTCCGCGCAATTTAGCAAATCGAGGGAACTAACTAGTAAATTGTGCGCACAATTTAGCAAATCAAGGGAACGAAATAGTAAATTGTCCACGCGATTTAACAAATCGAGGGAACTAAATAGTAAATTGTCCACGCAATTTAGCAAATCGAGGGAACAAAAATAGTAAATTGTCCACACGATTTAGCAAATCGGGGGAACTAAATAGTAAATTTTCTGCGCGATTTAGCAAATTGAGGGAACGAATTAGTAAATCGTGTGCACGATTTACTTTTTTTTCCCTGCGTGTCATAGGCAGGGCTCTGTAGATTTACCCTCATAGAAACACATCACAATGTTTGAGGAATTTCTGATTTATCAGCATGATGGCTTTTTTTTTCAGACATATTCAGATAAAATGCGGCTTTGCTTTAAAACAACAACATAAGCAAAACTATACATAATGCATACAAAATTAGTTTGCATGGATTTTGATGCTCTTTATAAAGAATAGTGATAAAGCGCTGCAAGGAAAAGTTCATGAAGCATGAGAATGGTTGACATTTTCTGCCTAACATAGTGAAAATGAGAAATACAAAATTGCTCATCATGTCTCACAGTTTTCACAGAAATATGAAGCAGCACAACTGTTTTCATCATTGATAATCATAAATGTTTCTTGAGCAGCAAATCAGCATATTAGAATGATTTCTGAAGGATCATGTGACACTGAAGACTGGAGTAATGATGCTGAAAATTCAGCTTTGATCACAGGAATAAATTACAGTTTACAATATATTCACATAGAAAACAGCTATTTTAAATTGTAATAATATTTCACAATTTTTTACAGTTTTTACTGTATTTTTTATCAAATAAATGCCACTTTGGTGAGCAGAAGAGTCCGACCCCAAACTTTTGTAACAGTAGTGTGTGATTACAACATTGCTCAGCTTTTTGTCTCAGTGCATTTTAGGATTGCCTTCTTGCTAAAGACGTTCACTTTGAAGGCACCTTGACATCTTTTCGAGCAGCTTTCAAATATGCCTTAAAATCCTGCTTATCCGACAGCTCACTTGGTTTAGAAACAAGAAAAACAGAGAATGGTTGTTTTTTGAATAATCATATTTTAAGTTCAGAATTGAACTTAAATGAAGGCAGGAACCATGAAGTGATGTTTGGAAAAGTTTGGAGTCCACGTGTGTGTGTGTTTAAATGTGTCTGATTTGACTGTGACCCAGTGGCTCTTTGAACAGAAGGAATCTTAGACGTTCCAAATGGAACAGATCTGACTTCTAGAATGTCCCGCATTCCAGTTCATCATCTTTTCCCTTTGATCTCTGTCGCCCAGGTTACGCCCCGGTAACGGGCATGTGCCACCCGCTGCGGAGCTGCACGCTGAACCACGAAGACGGCTTTTCCTCGGCCTTTGTGGTGGCACACGAAACCGGACACGTGTGAGTTTACATCTGCGTTTCAAACTCGACAGCTGTGTGTACAGTAGTGGCCGAAAGTGATGTTTGTTTTTAATGAACTCAATTTAACCATCAAAATATGAGGGAAATATATATATATATATATATATATATATATATATATATCATGACGGAAAAGGTTATTTATTTGGTTATTTATATATATATATTTTTTAAAAATTTTAAGAGGAAAGGGTACAACAGTAAAAACCTTTATTAAGTTATTTATCTGACAAAATATAAAAATAAAAAAAGAATAAAATATAATACATATATATAAAATAATAATTATATAATATATATATATACACACACACACACACACACACACATATATATATTTACATATAAGGGAAGAACAAAACACTTTGGTCAGGTATTTATCTGACAGAATTATTTGGCAAAAAAGGCAAACTAGAGCAGGTTTTATTTTAATATGCAAAAAAAAAACAGAAAAACAAAAAGCTGACAGGAAAAAGCAAACATTGACAACAAACAACATAATCAGTTATTAATATTTCAGTAGTTCTCTGTTATTTTTGCATGTGTTCATAATTTCTTTGTATGTCAGCCTGGCCAAAAACTGTCTCACAATTTGTCATGTTTCATTCAATTATTATCAAAAATACAATTGACGACTACACAATATGCTTACAAAATACATTACAACATAATATTGGCTGAAGATGTAATTTTTTCTAATTCACTTTTGGACACTACTGCATGCAATGTCATATCAGTAAAGCACAGCCAGTTGGCATGAATTTCCAGTCATTTTTGCAGTCTTTTCTACAATGATCATGTTTACGAGATGAGCGCACATGAACGGTGTTGTTGTAATTAGCAGGAAGGCTCTGAGACGCCGTGAGTTGAAGGCATGTCATTCAACAAGAAAATTAGTATCGGCCGCAATTATTGCCTGCACTAATTAGTTTGCATGCATTTTGTCTGATGTTCATGAAAAATAGCAACAAAGCGCTGCCAGGAAAAAGCCACCTGTTCATGAAACATCATTTATGATAAATACATAAAGCATCTATTATGTGCCTAATGTGCATGAAAGTATGTAAAAATATGAAATTGCTCAGCGTGACCATTGTATTATGACTAAAATGAGTTGGATGCACATCATAATTACAACTATAAGTATGAACTTATCTTGGCTGCTCAATAGCGTCCCCTGTAGGACATGATGAACACTTGCTGCTTTTGCCACTTTGCAAGATGTTTTATGTTTTCACATTTCAGATACTACGTAACTGCAAAAAAATGATTTTCTAAGTAATTTTTGTCTTGTTTTCCAGTATAAATATCTAAACATTCTTAAATCAAGAGACATTTATTTGAAAAACGAATTTACTGAAGATAGTAAGTCGTATTTAATGAAAACAATCATCAAAATTAAAACAAATCCATTTGGATCGGAAAAATAAACTTATTTCAAAGTAAAAGCAAGGTTATTTTTCTGACCCCACTGACAGATATTTGTTCATAAGCATAAACTCACTTCATTTTGATATATTTTTTAGCAAACAAGACTCGATAACTTTGCATATTCAGTAAATGCATCAGATAATATTTGTACTGGAAAACAAGACAAAAATCCTGAGTAATAAAGTCAGTTTTTGCAGTGCGGTTTGGAGAATAAGCGTGAATCATCTTTCCTCATAATGTTCTGTGTGAATCATCACTGAAGACTGTAGATGTAATGTTTGTTGTGTCTCTATAAACACTGACAGCAGTCACATGACCTGCCTGGAAGCTCTTGTTTCACATCACAATTCATGATGTCAGCAGAATCCAGACAGAACAGTGTGTCTCGCTCGTGACTCGACACGCAGAAATGTGTTCAACAGCTGCGTGAACATAAACACTGTTTGCCAAGCATTTTTCTTCCACATTTCTAATTGAATCAGGATACTGACCTAAATTCAGCTAATAAAACATAATAATGAACAGCATTATTGGTGTAAATATATTTTACTGCAAACAAAGATTTGAAATGCTGCACAGGAAAGAATCAATGAGTCGGAATGAACTGATTCATTGAAACGAATCATACGGGACATTCTGCGTGATTATATTGAGCAGTATTTTGATGGTTATGTTGAATGTTTCAGGCTGGGTATGGAGCATGACGGTCAGGGGAACCGCTGTTCAGATGAGACCAGTATGGGCAGCATCATGGCTCCGCTCGTCCAGGCCGCGTTTCACCGATACCACTGGTCCCGCTGCAGCAAACAGGAGCTCAATCGATACATCCAGTAAGAATCTGATCTTCATATCTGCAGTTATCCTCTGTGCATCTCAGGAGAGGATTTGGGAGATGATGCAATATTAAAACATTATGCAGCAAATCATCTTTTGCATCCAGCATGAGAGTGAATTGAGACAGAATTTGTATTTTTGGGAGTTTTGGAGCAATGCATTGATAAAACCTTCCCCAAACCCCTGTGTTTCTTTCAGCTCGTACGACTGTCTTCTGGATGATCCGTTCGAGCTGAAATGGCCCAAACTCACGGAGCTTCCCGGGATAAACTACTCTATGGATGAGCAGTGCCGCTTTGATTTCGGTGTGGGTTATAAGATGTGCACCGCTGTAAGTATTTAGCTCTGATTTTGTTCAAGCAGCTGTACATTATTGCATTTTGATGAAATATGACAGCGCTCTATCTCTCCTCCTCCAGTTCCGTACGTATGACCCATGTAAGCAGCTGTGGTGCAGTCATCCTGATAACCAGTACTTCTGTAAGACCAAGAAGGGTCCGCCGGTCGACGGGACGGAGTGTGCGCCGGGAAAGGTGAGACTTCTTGTCAGTTGAATGCCACAATGGGCATATCATATTTCTCACACAACGATTATGATATGATTGCATATTCGGTTGGCTCAAGAACAAACTGACATTGCTTTGGAGACGTCAACATTTGGAAATCAGAGTCTTTTCAAACAACCGATCATATCTTCACTGATGCTTTTCAAGAGTTGCACAATCTTGCTTAGAACAAAACTGATCATTATCTAAATCTCTTAAATGCTCTTTTTCTAAGTAATTGTTGTCTTGTTTTCCAGTATAAATATTTAAACATTCTTAAATCAAGAGACATTTATTTGAAAAGCGAAATTACTGAAGATAGTAAGTTGTATTTAATGAAAACAATCATCAAAATTAAAACAAATCCAATTGGATTGGAAAAACTCACTTCATTTTGATATATTTTTTAGCAGGCAAGACTCAATAACTTTGCATAATCAGTAAATGCATCAGATAATATTTGTACTGGAAAACATGACAAAAATCCTGAGTAATAAAGTCAGTTTGTGCAGTGCGGTTTGGAGAACAAGCGTGAATCATCTTTCCTCATAATGTTCTGTGTGAATCATCACTGAAGACTGTAGATGTAATGTTTGTTGTGTTTAAGGCTTTTAAGTACATGCCCAAAAATTATAATGTTTTAATTAGCAAGCCTGTAACCATCTCGATCATAGATGGAAAAGACCATTTTAAGGCCAATACATGCAATTTACCATAGGAAATTTATGGTTTATAAAGCTTTTTAACAGTTATCGAGTTATTTGACAGTTATTTGACTAGTTCGCCAAAGTTGTTTTTTGAAATAATCTCCAATATTTAATGAACGATTCGATGGACAGCGGCGGTCCTAGAGACAAAGTTGCTTAGAATGAACACTTGCTGCTTTTGCCACTTTGCAAGATGTTTTATATTTTGAGATTTCAGGTCCTACGTAACAGCAAAAAAATGATTTTCTAAGTAGTTTTTGTCTTGTTTTCTAGTATAAATATTTAAACATTCCTAAATCAAGAGACATTTATTTGAAAAGCCAAATTACTGAAGATAGTAAGTCGTATTTAATGAAAACAATCATCAAAATTAAAACAAATACAATTGTATTGGAAAAATAAACTTATTTCAAAGGAAAAACTCACTTCATTTTGATATATTTTTTTAGCAAGCAAGAATCGATAACTTTGCATATTCAGTAAATGCATCACATAATATTTGTACTGGAAAACAAGACAAAAATCCTGAGTAATAAAGTCAGTTTGTGCAGTGCGGTTTGGAGAACAAGCGTGAATCATCTTTCCTCATAATGTTCTGTGTGAATCATCACTGAAGACTGTAGATGTAATGTTTGTTGTGTTTAAGGCTTTTAAGTACATGCCCAAAAATTATAATGTTTTAATTAGCAAGCCTGTAACCATCTCGATCATAGATGGAAAAGACCAATACATGCAATGTACCATAGGAAATTTATGGTTTATAAAGCTTTTTAACAGTTATAGAGTTATTTGACAGTTATTTGACTAGTTCGCCAAAGTTGTTTTTTGAAATAATCTCCAATATTTAATGAACGATTCGATGGACAGTGGCGGTCCTAGAGACAAAGTTGTTCAGAATGAGGAGTTCTACCATGTGGTACGAATGTCGTGGGCGTGTGTCAAAAATTACGCAAAACACAATCCTTTACGCATGTGAAAAATGCGAAGGCGCCCCCGGTGGCCAATTTCTTTTGAATTTCTCAAACAGGCCCTGCTCAAACTTCATTGGCTGATGACAGACATGTTTTTTGAGATACGTCAATGTCCTCATAGACAATCATGGCACCTTGGAGAAAGACACTGCATGCCAATTTTCAAGTCGATCGGACTAACAGTGAAGAAGTTATTACCATTTACATGTTTTTTTCCTGTTATAGCGCCACCAAGTGGCAAGTTGCCGCATCCTTTTTCACATGACCAAAGATTGAGCCCATACACACTTGTTCCAAGTTTGGTGAAAATATCTCATTCCGTTCACGAATTATAGCCATTTTAGTAAAAGTGGCTCCGCCCACTTCAAACGTTTTGGCGCCCCTTAGAGACCGTGAATTGAAATTTCAACTTTTTTTGATAGTTATTGACAATCAGACTCCAGAGAATCTTGCTGCACTGGTTTGGTTCTGCAAAAGTTACTTTTAAAAAAAAAAAAAAATACAAAATACCCTGAAAATTTCACAATGAACAACAAGGGAATCCGGTTTAGGAGTTATGAGCCATTTCGTACTTTTGACGACTATAGCGCCCCCGTCAGGCCGATCGGGGTCAGTCTTGGTGACGTTGTACATGGTGTGAGTACAACCAGCCTTCAAAGTTTCAAGTCTCTCCAACTTACGGTTTGATCTGCCCAATCACTTTTAGGGGAGAATGCTGATCCTTGGAAATTTTAACAATTACAATAGAGTTTCAGCGATATGCACCTGGTTTAGGACACAATGATGGCGTACAGGTGTGAGTTAGTGATACTAGTTAATGTGTGTGTTGCAGTGGTGTTTTAAAGGCCACTGCATCTGGAGGTCGTCCCATCAGCCCTACGGTCACGACGGAGGCTGGAGCTCCTGGGGAAAGTTCGGCTCGTGCTCCCGTACCTGCGGAGGAGGCGTCCGGTCCCGCAGCCGCCAGTGCAACAACCCTGTGTGCGTTCACGAACCGAGCCTGTGAGTGAATGAAACCGCTCTGAGGATGTGCTTCATTTCCCCTCACTCCTGTCTCTGTGTCTGTAGTCCTGCGTATGGAGGTCGTGATTGTCCGGGTTCAACGTTCGATTATCAGGTCTGTAACAGCGAGGACTGTCCCGGTCCGTACGAGGACTTCAGAGCGCAGCAGTGCGTCCAGCGCAGCAACAAATACCACAATAACGTCAAACACACGTGGCTGCCGTACGAACACCCTGATGGTGAGAGAAACATGTCTCACTTCCTTTCTCTTTTAGATATTAATATTTGCATCTTGGAATTGATTTTCTGGAGCAGGGATTCCCAAACACTGTTTGTTAGCCAAACCGTTTTTGAAATAATTAAATTATTTAATAATTTTTAAATTATTTTTTAAAAAATCTTATAAATAGTTTAAATTAATATTTTGGTACTATTTTATAATATATATTTATATATTTAAAATATAAAAATAAGTAATTCTTTGGTAAGAGTTCTATTTTGATTTTAAAATTATTTATTTTAATTTTACATTTTAATTAATTATTAACTTTTCATCCATTCACAAACCCCAGTTTAGGAAATCCTGTTCTGGAGCATTTGTACATTTTTTTTCTAACCATATAAAAACACACAATGGGCCCTATAATACACCCGGCGCAATGTGATGCAAGGCGCAGCGCAAGTGTGTTTGCTAGTTTGCGTCCGGCGCCGTTCGCAGTTAGTGTGCCCATGGGCGTGCTGGTCTAAAAAAGAGGTGTGTTCAGGCGCATTGCCGGCGCATTGCTATTTTAAGGAGCTGAAAATAGACTGCGCCATAGACCAACTCAAACCTGGTCTAAAGTCTAAAGTCAATGGCGCAATATTTTTTGTTAGAGTGCGTTGGTAGAAACTGCGCCTCTGGGCGCGTCCACAGTGCGCGTTGACTTTGCTTATTACACACAGGGATGCGCATCACACAAACATGCCAAATATTAAAAACAAAAGGATTACAGTGTAAAAGAATATTATTGTGTAGGCTACATAAATATAAAAATGTAATGATGAATAGTCATTGCGTGTATTAGAATTAGGCTACCTATTTTCAATTCAGCCTTACTACTTATTACTACTTATAATGATGAACGAAATTGGCTAATTAATTGAACAATCGTGCCAATACACACACATATATATTAACTGACTCATCGCGCAGAGCTATTTGAAAGCCTGCATTTGCAAGCCCGTTTTAACTTCGTGCACGAGCAGATCGGTTTCTTCGCTTGAAAAGCGTTCAGCTTTTCCTCCAACAAATTCCGGCATGTAAATAGCAATCCGCCATGGCGCGAGCGCGTCTCGCTCTTAAAGGGAATGGGAGATGACACTCTGATTGGTTTATTGAACGTTATGCCCATTACTCATTAAGAGAATAGGGACAACCCATTTCAAAAATGCGCCCCGGCGCACGGACCGTTTTTCCGTCGTTAAAATAGCAAAAGTGGATTTGGACACGCCCTGAGTGGACCTGCACCGTGTGCTTTACACTTTGCGTTTAGATCGTTAAAATAGGGCCCAAAGTGTTTCTTGGTTTTGAACCATTCAATTTTTATGTCACGTTATGTTATTATTATTATTATCATTATCATTATTATTATTTAGTTGTATTAGCTGTTTGATATTTGAACAGAATATTATAAAATACATTGATAAGTTTGGGGTCAGTAGGTTTTTATTTAATAAATTAATACTTTTATTCAGCAAGGATGCATTGAATTGATCAAGGTGGCAGTAAAGATATTTATGTTACAAAAGATTCTGTTTCAAATGTTGTTGTTTTTTAACTTTCTATTCATCAAAGAATCTTTAAAAACAAAATGTATCACAGTTTCCATAAAAATATGAACTGTTTTCAACATTGATAATAAGCATAAATGTTTCTTGAGCAGCAAATCATCATATTAGAATGATTTCGAAGGATCATGTGACACTGAAGACTGGAGTAATGATGCTGAAAATTGATCACAGGAATAAATTACATTTTACTATATATTCACATAGAAAACTATGGAAGCTTGTTTCCACCACTAATTTAAAAAATATAAAAAGGTAATTGCAACTTTTTATCTCACAATTCTGATTTTTCTCACAATTGCAGGATTTAATCTTGCACTTGTGAGATATAAAGTCAGAATTGTGTGATATAAAGTCAGAATTGTGTGATATAAAGTCAGAATTGCGAGATATAAAGTCAGAATTGCGAGATATAAAGTCAGAATTGTGTGATATAAAGTCAGAATTGTGAGATATAAAGTCAGAATTGCGAGTTATAAAGTCAGAATTGTGTGATATAAAGTCAGAATTGTGAGATATAAAGTCAGAATTGCGAGATATAAAGTCAGAATTGTGAGATATAAAGTCAGAATTGCGAGTTATAAAGTCAGAATTGTGTGATATAAAGTCAGAATTGAGATATAAAGTCAGAATTGCGAGATATAAAGTCAGAATTGTGTGATATAAAGTCAGAATTGCGAGATATAAAGTCAGAATTGTGTGATATAAAGTCAGAATTGCGAGATATAAAGTCAGAATTGCGAGATATAAAGTCAGAATTGTGTGATATAAAGTCAGAATTGTGTGATATAAAGTCAGAATTGCGAGATATAAAGTCAGAATTGTGTGATATAAAGTCAGAATTGCGAGATATAAAGTCAGAATTGCGAGATATAAAGTCAGAATTGTGAGATATAAAGTCAGAATTGTGTGATATAAAGTCAGAATTGCGAGATATAAAGTCAGAATTGTGAGTTATAAAGTCAGAATTGCGAGATATAAAGTCAGAATTGCGAGATATAAAGTCAGAATTGCGAGATATAAAGTCAGAATTGTGTGATATAAAGTCAGAATTGCGAGATATAAAGTCAGAATTGTGAGTTATAAAGTCAGAATTGTGAGATATAAAGTCAGAATTGTGAGATATAAAGTCAGAATTGTGTGATATAAAGTCAGAATTGCGAGATATAAAGTCAGAATTGCGAGTTATAAAGTCAGAATTGTGTGATATAAAGTCAGAATTGCGAGATATAAAGTCAGAATTGTGTGATATAAAGTCAGAATTGCGAGATATAAAGTCAGAATTGCGAGATATAAAGTCAGAATTGTGTGATATAAAGTCAGAATTGTGAGATATAAAGTCAGAATTGTGAGATATAAAGTCAGAATTGCGAGTTATAAAGTCAGAATTGTGAGATATAAAGTCAGAATTGTGAGATATAAAGTCAGAATTGCGAGTTATAAAGTCAGAATTGTGTGATATAAAGTCAGAATTGCGAGTTATAAAGTCAGAATTGCGAGTTATAAAGTCAGAATTGCGAGTTATAAAGTCAGAATTGTGTGATATAAAGTCAGAATTGAGATATAAAGTCAGAATTGCGAGATATAAAGTCAGAATTGTGTGATATAAAGTCAGAATTGCGAGATATAAAGTCAGAATTGTGTGATATAAAGTCAGAATTGCGAGATATAAAGTCAGAATTGCGAGATATAAAGTCAGAATTGTGTGATATAAAGTCAGAATTGTGTGATATAAAGTCAGAATTGCGAGATATAAAGTCAGAATTGCGAGATATAAAGTCAGAATTGTGTGATATAAAGTCAGAATTGTGTGATATAAAGTCAGAATTGCGAGATATAAAGTCAGAATTGTGTGATATAAAGTCAGAATTGCGAGATATAAAGTCAGAATTGCGAGATATAAAGTCAGAATTGTGAGATATAAAGTCAGAATTGTGAGATATAAAGTCAGAATTGCGAGATATAAAGTCAGAATTGTGTGATATAAAGTCAGAATTGCGAGATATAAAGTTAGAATTGTGTGATATAAAGTCAGAATTGTGTGATATAAAGTCAGAATTGCGAGATATAAAGTCAGAATTGTGTGATATAAAGTCAGAATTGCGAGATATAAAGTCAGAATTGTGAGTTATAAAGTCAGAATTGTGAGATATAAAGTCAGAATTGTGAGATATAAAGTCAGAATTGTGTGATATAAAGTCAGAATTGCGAGATATAAAGTCACGCAATTCTTTAATTTTTTTCCCCGCAAAATGCGAGTTATAAAGTTGCAATTCTGACTTTTTTCTAACAATTGCGAGTTTTATCATGCAATTCTGACTTTTTTTCTCAGAATTGTGAAATATTGCAAGAAAAGTCAGTTGTGAGAAAAAAGTCAGAATTAACTCACAATTGCAGAAAACAAAGTTAAAGTTGCAATTACCTTTTTTATTTTTTATTTCAAGCTTTTGTACAAAACATCTATTTGAAATGGTAATAATATTTCACTGTTTTTACTGTATTTTTGATAAAATAAATGAAGAGACGTCAATAAATCATTTAAAATCTTACCAACCGCAAATTTTTAAACACTATGTTAAAAACGGAAAGTTTTTTTTCCCACTCATTTTAAAAACCTGGGTCATTTTTTCCCTCTTGTTGCCCGGTTCGTTTCTGCTCCTGATGCCCAGTGTATTAAATCTCTCAGAAAGAGCTCAAGTCTCACTGTGACCCTAAAACGGCTGAATTCATCACAGACACGAATGCGATGCAGGAACACAGTGTTCCTGGCAGAAACAGGATAGAGAAAATAAAGAGACTGTGAGGAAGACAAACACTCTATACATCCACATATAGCATATTTTATCTTGAGCTGACGTCACGTCTCATCTTGAGATGCATTTCTCTCTTTTGTACTTCTCTCATCTGCATTTCATGAGCATGCGAACTCTTGAGAGTAATTAGGTAGTCATTTAGAAGACGCTTTTATTTTGCAGTGGTGCTTTAATTATAGAGACAGACCCTTTGAAAATACTTCTGTGTCTTTTAGTTCAGTGGTTCCCAAACTGGGGTACGTGAGGTGACAAGCGGGGATACGCGAACAAAATGCTGAGTAATTAATTTAATTCTACCTTAAAGTAATATTAAAACCGAGCATGTTTTTCTAACTACCAAAATGCCGTAAATCCAGTACATTTAATCAAATTACCTTACTGTTTGCAGTCAAAAATGACTGTATCCACACAAGCAGCATGCATATGATAGATTGCATGCAGTCTGCTGCCTTAAATCGCGCTAAATTACTGTCGTTCTCGACAATGCACCTTTGTAAAAGTGGGGATTTATCACTTGCTCGCATGAAGAACAAATATAGACACAGATAATGGATTCATTTCGATTTAAGTCTCAAACTTTCTCCGATACAAAAACATACCTTGTGCGAGTTCTTGTATTTAATGATGATAACGAGCAAGAATGCAATTGTTCCCAAATATCCACATGACTGCAAACGTGACAACAGATTAAAAAACGTCTCGGTTACGTATGTAACCCTCGTTCCCTGAAGGAGGGAACGGAGACGTACGTCAGTAGTGACCGACGAATTGGGATATCGCTTAGAGAGCCCTATCATCTTCGTGTAAACTAAAACAAGCCAATGGAATTGGCGTGCGATATTTGCATAATGCGCACCGCCCCCGACAGGTGTATATAAATAGGAAGCAGATGCAATCGCACTCTGTTTTTCGCTGAGGAGACAACTGGTGTCCGCACTACAGCGAGGGTACAGAAACTGTGGCGACGGGACGTACGTCTCCGTTCCCTCCTTCAGGGAACGAGGGTTACATACGTAACCGAGACGTTCCCTTTCAGTCGGTCACGTTCGACGTACGTCAGTAGTGACCGACGAATTGGGATCCCAACTAAAGCGCCACAGTTACGAAACCCCTTCCAGTGCCCAGCGCAAGCTCAGCCGCCCATAGCACCGGCTGGCGGTGAAGGGGGCGAGCTTACACCGAGAGAGTCTACTGCTGTCTAACCACTACCCACTAAGTAAACTAGACTACACTGGGGAAGCGAACCCGTAAGGGACGCTGCGGAGACCACTACCTACCCAATGGGGGAGGAGTTTACGTGGGAATACACATATGGACTGGCCCGGGGGGCAGTACGCATATGGAGTCCCTGGGATGGCTCCACCTGGTAGGGGGAGACTCATCTGACAGGTGACAGCAGAGCTGGCTCTGCTAAGGGAAAGACACGGACTCGGCCCGTAGGGAGTTTTAAACCGTGGAAAATACACATATGGGACCGCTCACGTAGAGGGGTCACGGCATATGGGCCCCAGCCAACAGACAGCGTCAGCGACGGATGTAGGCCTGGCATCAGACACTCCGCAATGTCCGAGCCGAAGGGGGAGGCGGAGGAACTCGACAGGGTTCGCCAGGCGGGGAACACGACTGGAGTGAAAGAATGCACGTATCCGGCCAGTGGCGGGAATGGCATTGCAAGCCGACACTTAGAGTGGGCACAACACGTCTACCGACTAGTGGATGCGAGTACACGTGAGGATACCGGCTCTACACGTAGGCTATAAAACCTAGCGAACGTGTTAGGTGTCGCCCAGCCCGCAGCTCTACAGATATCTGTCAGCGAGGCGCCATGAGCCAGCGCCCAGGAAGAGGCCACCCCTCTGGTGGAGTGGGCTCTCAACCCGAGCGGGCAAGGCACGCCCTGGGATTCGTACGCCAAGGCGATGGCATCCACTATCCAGTGGGCCATCCTCTGCTTGGAGACAGCCTTTCCCTTCTGCTGGCCTCCGTAACAGATGAAGAGCTGATCTGAGGTCCTGAAGCTTCGCGTTCTATACACGTAAACGCGCAGAGCGCGGACGGGACAGAGCAAAGCTAGGGCTGGGTCTGCCTCCTCCGAGGGCAGCGCTTGCAGGTTCACTACCTGATCTCTGAAGGGAGTGGTAGGAACCTTGGGCACGTATCCAGGCCGGGGTCTCAGGATGACGTGAGAATCACCGGGCCCGAATTCTAGGCATGTTTCGTCGACCGAAAATGCATGCAGATCCCCTACCCTCTTCAGGGAAGCCAATGCGACCAGAAGGACAGTTTTTAGGGACATAACCTTCAGGTCAACTGATCGCAAAGGCTCAAAGGGATGACCCCGGAGAGCTGTGAGAACCAGGGTCAGATCCCAAGAGGGTACGGAGGAAGGGCGAGGAGGATTCAGTCTCCTGGCCCCCCTCAGGAATCTGACGATCAGATCGTGTTTCCCCAGGGACTTACCCTCAACTGCGTGGTGATGTGCGGCAATAGCGGCAACATACACCTTGAGGGTGGAGGGAGACAGCCTTCGCTCCAACCCATCTTGCAGAAAGGAAAGCACGGATCCGACCGAACATGATCGGGGGTCCTCTCGGCGAGAGGCGCACCATTCGACGAACAGGTTCCACTTCAGCGCATAGAGACTCCTAGTGGAAGGAGCTCTAGCGGAAGTGATGGTGTCTACGACCGCTTGCGGGAGATCACTCAGAACCTCCGCCTCCCGTCCAGGGACCACACGTGGAGGTTCCACAGATCGGGACGCGGGTGCCACAGGGTGCCCCGTCTCTGAGTCAGGAGGTCCTTCCTCAGAGGAATCGGCCAGGGAGGGGCTGTCGCGAGGAGAATGAGGTCTGAGAACCAGGTCCGAGTGGGCCAGTACGGAGCCACTAACAGAACCTGCTCCCCGTCCTCCCTGACCTTGCACAGGAGTTGTGCGAGAAGGCTCACTGGGGGAAACGCATATTTGCGTAGACCCGGGGGCCAGCTGAGTGCCAGGGCATCCGTGCCGAGCGTGCCGCCGGTCAGGGAATAGAACCACTGGCAGTGGGCAGTCTCCGGGGAGGCAAACAGGTCTACCTGGGCCTCGCCGAAACGCTGCCAAATCAGCTGAACCGCCTGGGGGTGGAGCCGCCACTCGCCCGCAAGTGGAGGCGGCCGTGACAGCTCGTCGGCCGCACGGTTGAGCACACCTGGGACATGAGTGGCCCGAAGGGACCTCAGATGCTTCTGACTCCACAACAAGAGATGGCAGGCGAGTTGCGACATGCGACGGGAGCGTAGACCACCTTGATGGTTGATGTACGCAACGGCCGCAGTGCTGTCTGAGCGGACTAGAACGTGCTTGCCTGACAACAGCTTCTTGAAGCGGGCCAGAGCAAGACGTACCGCTAGCAACTCGAGGCAATTGATATGCCACTGCAGCTGAGGCCCCGTCCAAAGACCTGCCACTGCATGCCCGTTGTACGTGGCCCCCCATCCCGTGGCAGAGGCATCTGTGGAGACCACAGCATGCCTGGACACTTGTTCGAGGGGTACTCCGGCCCGCAGGAACGAAGGGTCCGACCACCGGACAAGGGTGCGACGGCAGCTCGGTGTCACGGGGACACGGAGCGTGCCGCACTGCCACGCCCATCTCGGGACCCGGCCGCGGAGCCAGTGTTGAAGCGGTCTCATATGAAGCAATCCGAGCGGCGTGACCGAGGCTGCGGATGCCATATGCCCCAGGAGCCTCTGAAAATCTTTCAGTGGAGCCGCTGTCCTGCGCTTGAGCGAACTCAGGCAGTTCAACACCGACTGGACGCGCGCCTCGGTGAGACGCGCAGTCCGTGCAACCGAGTCTAGCTCGAGACCGAGATAAGAGATCCTCTGCCCGGGGGCGAGTTTGCTCTTGTCCCAGTTGACCCGAAGACCCAACCGGCTGAGGTGAGCTAAAACCATGTCCCTGTGTTCGCACAACTGCTCTCGCGAGCTGGCCAGGATCAGCCAGTCGTCGAGATAGTTGAGAATACGAACGCCCTGTTCCTTGAGGGGAACAATGGCCGCCTCCGCAACCTTCGTAAAGACGCGGGGTGACAGGGCCAGCCCGAAGGGTAGGACTTTGTACTGATATGCCCGACCCTCGAACGCAAACCGGAGGAAGGGTCTGTGTCGAGGCAGAATCGAGACATGAAAGTACGCGTCCTTCAGGTCTATTGCTGCAAACCAATCCCGGGGACGGACGCATTCGAAAATGCGCTTCTGCGTGAGCATCTTGAACGGCATCTTGTGAAGATACCGGTTCAGGACGCGCAGATCCAGGATTGGCCGTAGCCCACCGCCCTTTTTCGGTACAATGAAGTAGGGGCTGTAGAACCCCGACTTCATATCGGCTGGAGGGACCGGCTCGATTGCATCCTTCGCCAGGAGGACAGCAATCTCCGCCCGGAGAACAGGTGCACTGTCCAACGACACCTGAGTGAAGTGGACACCCCTGAAAACCGGGGGACGCCGGGCGAACTGAATCGCGTAGCCGAGTCTGATAGTGCGAATGAGCCAGCGGGACGGGCTGGGAAGCGTGCTCCACGCCTCCAGACTCCGAACCAGCGGGACCAAAGGCACCACAGACGCACCGGGGGTGGGGCAGCAAGGCAGAGAGGGACCCGACTCGGACGGCTTGGGGGCGGCCCGGAGTGGGGTCGGACTCTGCAAGGCAGCAGTGTGCATGGGAGACGGCGCACGGGACGCGGTCTGCACCATCACACTGCCGCCAGCTGGCGAATGAGGAGGGCGCTGCCAGCGGCGAGGGGGGGCCTGGCACACTGGCAGACACACCTTGTTGTGACCTGGAGTTTGAGGAAACTGCTCTTTTTGTGCAAAAGTGGGTACCGCTGGACTCCGGAGAGCCAGCGGCGGTTGATGGACAGACAACACAAATTCCCCCCGGCCCTCCTCCGGGGGTGGGAGAGATGGTGGAAAACTCTCCCGAAGAGCAAGATCCTTCCCCTCCAGGTTGCCCGTCTCAGGGCCGTGACTTCTGTTTTCGCTTGCCACCCGGCTTAGCTGAGACGGGCTGGGCACCACGCCCGCGACCGGCACCCTGCTTCCTGGCTGGTGTAGGCTGCTGCTTTGCCGTTTTAGCAGGGGCGGAGGACGATGCAGGCGGGCGCCCTCGGCGACGAGCGGGCTGAGGCTGAGCCACGGGCGGCTGGGTGGAGGCAGCAGCGGACCGCCGTGGCATGACGTGACTGATAGCCTCAGCCTGCTTCTGTGCAGCGGAGAACTGTTGGGCGAAGCTCTCCACCGCGTCGCCGAATAGGCCGACCGGGGACACGGGGGAATTTAGGAACCGCTGCTTGTCGGTATCCCGCATGTCCGCCAGGGTCAGCCAGAGGTGGCGTTGCTGGACTACGAGGGTAGACATCGCGTGACCAACAGCACGTGCTGTCACCTTCGTTGCCCGGAGGGCAAGGTCGGTGGCAGCGCGCAGCTCCCCCAGCAGCTGTTGGTCAGGACCTTCCTGGGGCATCTCCGACAGCGCCTTTGCTTGGTAAACCTGCAAGAGGGCCATCGCGTGCAGGGCGGAGGCAGCCTGCCCACAGGAACTGTAAGCTTTCTCAGTCAGACCGGCTGAGAATTTACAGGCCCGGGACGGGAGACGCGGCTCACCACGCCAGCCAGTGGCCGTTGGACACAATTGCATCGCAACGGACCGCTCGACTGGCGGGATCCTCGCGTACCCCCTGGCTACCCCGCCGTCCAGGGAGGTGAAGGCGGACGCGGGGCCAGGCCTGGTACGGGCACTATACGGTGTCTGCCAAGACCTGGTCACCTCGTCATGCACCTCCGGGAAGAAAGGCATTGGGGCGGGACGCTGGGGCTGACCAGCGCGACCCCCCCCCAAGTACCAATCATCCAGCCTAGATGGGCCGGGACAGGGTGGAGGATTCCACTCCAGCCCGACGCACAAGGCGGCCCGGGAGAGCACAGCCGTGAGTTCGGGATCCGACTCAGGCAACGCTACCGTCCCGGAGGGCGGCAGCGCGTCTGGATCTTCCTCCCCCGAAAACTCATGCTCGCCTTCCGACGCAGCGATCGACATCTGATCCTCCGCCGGCGCACCAAAGGTAACGGCTGGACAGTCCGAAGAGGGCCCAGCGGAAACCAACGGCGGCAAGATGGGTTGCGGTGCTGACGAGGCGGCAGGGGCCCGAGGAGCGTTTCCGCTCGGCGGGGGAGCCCTGACCGTTATCCTCAGGTCGCCCTTCCTATACAGCGCCGTACCGTCATTCCGGCCGGAAAAAACGGTCGTACGCGGCATAGGAGAGGGGGCCCCCGCTTCCTGAGACTTCAGGAAGGAGAGCCTCGACCTCAGCACCGCGATGGTCATGTTCCCGCAATGGGAACATGAACCATCCACAAAAGCTGCTTCAGCGTGCTGAACGCCCAAACACGAGATGCAGCGATTGTGCCCATCAGCAGGGACCAGGGAACGACCGCACCCAGTAACGCACAGACGAAATGACATACTGTCAGGGTTCGTCTGCAAAGCTCTTTTAGAAGGGGAAGTCAACTCACTCGTGCTGAAGCACCCAGGGAGCGACGCGATGTGTCAGGTACACCACTCCCTGACACACCGAGGAACCGGCCCAAATCGCTACACTTGTGTTGCTGTGAAAACAGCAGTTTTAGAGCTTATAGCTCAGCTCCTCGGACACTCGCGACCTCGCTGAACGCGCCCTCTTCACCAGCACCAAAGCTCGCTGAAAGTCCTCTTCTGAGGCAATGTTTTAGTAACAATAAAACAAACGAAGAAAAGAGTCTTCTGAACAGGACACCAGAGAATGGCTCCGAAGCGAAAGACAGAGTGCGATTGCATCTGCTTCCTATTTATATACACCTGTCGGGGGCGGTGCGCATTATGCAAATATCGCACGCCAATTCCATTGGCTTGTTTTAGTTTACACGAAGATGATAGGGCTCTCTAAGCGATATCCCAATTCGTCGGTCACTACTGACGTACGTCGAACGTGACCGACTGAAAGGGAACAAAACGTACATTTTAAACACAGTACTGTCAGTATTTACTCTATTTTGCAATGAAATAATAGTTCTAAAGAAAACCACAGCAGAACTACAACACACGTCTGTGTTTCACGAACAATTCTGCAGCTTTGAATGAATCGTTAGAGTCAATGATTCAATGATCCATTCACAGCCACTTTACTGAATGAATGACTCGATGACTCACTCGATGACGCCACCTACTGGTGGTTATAGTTTAATATTTAAACGTTTTTCTTGGTTTAAACCATCATTGCATATTTCTCTATTGAACATTTTTATTTAAAACGTTATTTATTTTATAAAGTTATTCATAAAGGTAAAAATATGCACTGGAAAATCAATTTAGGGGGCAAATATTGTCCCTTAAGGGTAAAGGTGTGACTGCAGTCTAAGTGGAAGAGAGGGGGTACGCAGAAGGATGGTAATCCCTTCAGGGGGTAATCCAGGCTAAAAAGTTTGGGAACCACTGTTTTAGTTCATATCTGCAGCTTTGAGCTCATCTCTACATTTAAAAGTGACTGTAATGTAAGTCTGTAAAGAGGCGAGATAATTTTTGCCCCATCTTTCTATAGCACATCAACACAGGGCTGTTTTTATGGTGTCGTCAGAGGGAAAATGCTGATGGCTGTTTGTGCATTTCAGAGGCCCATAAGTGCGAGTTGAGCTGTCGCTCTAAAGAGACGGGTGAAGTCGTCTTCATGAACCAGGTGATGCATGATGGGACACGCTGCAGTTACACTGACCTGTTCAGCGTCTGCGCTCGAGGAGAGTGTCTGGTGAGAATCACATCATGCACACACACACATTATTGTGTAACATAAGAGTTGTCAAACTGTCTAATGTCTATACTGTCACCCATCAGCCATATCAGGAATGATGGGATATGAATGATATGTCTTTCCGTCTCTCTCTCAGCATGTCGGCTGCGATAAGGAGGTTGGATCGTACAAACAGGAGGATAAATGTGGCGTATGTGAGGGTGACAACTCGCACTGTCGCACCGTCAAACTCACGCTCACCAAAACCCCGAAGAAGACAGGTACAAACTCAAACATTCAGCCGCTGCCGTCCTCTGAACAAACACAGACGAGCCTGACAGCCTGTCATCAAGACCTGATAATTATGTTGGCTTGATAAAGCCAGCGTAGCTTCTTCTTCTTCTCAGACCTTCAGACTGTTCTGACTCGGTGGGCTGAAACTTTTCTAACTGATCTGCCTGTTTTTCGTTAAACGGATTATCTAAACTACTAAAAGTCCCATAGACTTTCATTGAGGGGGCCAAAACTTTTGTGCAATACGATTTAAGCCATCTGTCACTAGCAAAGCTTAATGACTGTCCTAGGACAACATGCTAAAACATGTTAATTCATGCTTGAAATGTGGTAAAACATGCTAGCAACATGTTAAATAATGCTAACATACTAATTCATTAAAACATGTTATCAACATGCTAAATCATGCTAACATATACATGATTTAGCATGTTGATAACATGTTTTACCATATAATTTGCATGAATTAGCATGTTTTTGCTAACGTTTTAACAGGTTGATAGCATGATTTAACATGTTGATAACATGTTGGTAACATGAATCAATATGCTGCTAACATTATTTAGCATGTTGTTAGCATGCTTTACCACGTTGCTTGAATGAATTAGCATGTTGCTAGCATGTTTTAACACATTGCTAGCATGTTTTAACACATTGCTAGCATGAATTAGCATGTTGTTAGCATGATAATTAATTTTAGCAATGTGATAAAATATGCTTGCAACATGTTAAATAATGCTAGCAGCATGTTAATTCATGTTAACAACATGTTAAACATGCTAAATCATGCTAACAACATGCTATTTCATGCTAGAAATGTGTTTAAACATTCTAGCAAACATGTTAATTCATTCTAGCAACATGGTAAAGCATGCTAACAGCATGCTAAATCATGCAAATCTAGCAGCTTGTTGATTCATGTTAACAACATGTTAGCAAAATGCTAATTCATGCTAGCAACCTGTTAAAACATGTTAGCAAAACATGATAATTCATGCTAGTTATATGGTAAAACATGTTATCAACATGTTAAATAATGCTATCATACTAGTTCATGTTATCAACATGCTAATTAACAATGTGTTAAAAAATGTTAGCAAACATGCTAATTCATTCTAGCAATGTGGTAAAGCATGCTAACAACATGCTAAATTATGATAGCAACATGTTAAATCATGCTAGCAGCATGTTAAATCACACTAACAACATGCTTATTCATGCTAGCAATGTGTTAAAAAATGCTAGCAAACATGCTAATTCATTCTAGCAATGTGGTAAAGAATGCTAACAACATGCTAAATTATGATAGCAACATGTTAAATCATGCTAGCAGCATGTTAATTCATGTTAACAACATGTTAAAACATGTTAGCAAAAATGCTAAATCATCCTAGAAACATGCTAATTCATATAACAACATGTTAAAACATGCTACTAACATGCTAATTCATGATAACAATGTGCTAAAACATGCTAGCAATGTGTTAATTCATGGTAGCAATGTGTTAAAACTTGCTAGCAACATGGTAATTCATGTTAGTAATGTGGTAAAACGTTATCAACATGTTAAATCATAATGCTAGCAATGCATGCTACTAACATGCTAATTCATGCTAACAATCTGCTAAAACATGCTAGCAACATGTTAAATCATGCTAGCAACAAAAAAAATGTCACCATGTGCTAAATCATGTTAACAATGTGGCAAAACATGTTAGCAACATGTTAAAACATGCTACCAACATGCTTGTTCATGTTAGCAATGTGTTAAAACATGCTTGCAATATGCTAATTTATGCTAACAATGTGAAGATTAACAAAGGTCTTACGGGTGTGGAACTCCATGACGGAGAGTAATAAACGGCAGAATTTTCATTTTTAGGTGAACTATCCCTTTAAAGCTTATAAAACTTTCAAACTTTATCAAGCCAACATCAAAGTTTGTCAAGAAACTTTTAAATCTACTACAGTAGTATTTATTATTTATTTATTATTTACTACAGTAGTATTTCTGTCGTAGTAAACACACATGCCTCACATCATCAGAGTTTCATAGTATGGTAGCAATTTACAGTAAGGTCCCATTAGTTAACATTAGTTAATGCATTAACCAGCACGAACTAATAATGCGCTATACATTTGTTACAGTATTTATTCATCTTTGTTAATCTTATTTACTAAAATTGCTGTTCATTGTTAGTTCATGTTAGCTCAGGTGCATTAAATAATATTAAAAGATACAACTTTTGATTTTAATCAAAAATATTTGTGTTTTTCATTGTTAGTAACTAATGTTAACAAACGGAACCTTGAATTGATGATTTTTTCTGAGCTGGACCTGTCCTCTGTGTGCTGTTTGTTGAGCTCTCGCTCTGTTTGTTAGGCTTGCTGAAGATGTTTGATATTCCTGCTGGCGCTCGACACATTGTGATTGAGGAGAATGAGACGTCGCCTCACGTAATTGGTGAGTTTGTACCTGTGGATGTTTCGGAAGGAGTCAGTGTTTTTCTCCAGCGGCACAAACTCAAGGCAGTCATGCATCCTATTGAGACCAATTACTGCCTTCCCATCATGCTTTGTCTGCATGCATGTACCATTTTAAATTCCCAGACAGCTTGACTTAAGCAGTTTTTCTTTCTTTCTTTGTTTATTTCTTTCCTTTGTTTTACATCCATGAAGCTCCTGTCTTCTTCACTGAAGTGTTTTAATGTGAAATTTCATTTAACTACAATAAAGAAAGGCTACTATTTTGCTACTATTTGTAGTGTGGTTGTTAAAGGATTAGTTCACTTTCAAATTAAAATTTCCTAATAATTTACTCACCCCCATGCCATCCAAGATGTTCATGTCTTTCTTTCTTCAGTCGAAAAGAAATGAAGGTTTTTGATGAAAACATTCCAGGATTATTCTGGAATTTTCATTAACTGAAATACAATAAAATAAATATTAGATGGAAAGCTTTAAATTAAAATTAAATATGTTGTCTTGGCAACTAACTGAAATAAAATAAGTTTATAAAACTATTAAAAACATTTTCATTAACTGAAATAAAATAAAACCAATATTACATGAAAAACTAAATGAAGATTAGAAAATGAAGTAAAACTGAAGTAATAAAATGACTAAAACTGAAATAAAATTAAAATAAAACTAAATAAAAAATACTAAAACAATAAAAATTTTAAAAAACATTGCAATTACTAAAACTTAAATTAAGTATACAAAATAAAATGAAAATTGAAAATCTAAAATAAAAACCAATTCACAATATTAATAAAAACTTTAATAGTATAATAAGATATTATAATTAATATTATAAAATAAGAGGTTACACTTTATTTTTAGTGCCGTAGTTACATTGTAATTACTCAAATAAGTACTGAGTACTATTAATTAACTACACAAATTGACTATAGAGTTACAGTTAGGGTTTGGTTTAGGGTTAGTTACTTGTAATTATGCATAATTTACTGTTATTACTATAGTAAGTACATGAAGTAACGTGTAACTACGGCACTGTAAAATAAAGTGTTACCAGATAAGATATTTTACACAAAATTTGAAATAAACATTTAAAATGGAAGATAAGGTAACACTTTATTTTACAATGTCCTTGTTACATATGTTGCATGTACTTACCATAGTAACCAAACCAAACCCTATAATCCTACCCTAACCCTATAGTAAGTACATGTTGTTAATTAATATTACTCAGTACTTAAATATATAATTACACTGTAACAAAGACACCTTAAAATAAAGTGTAACCGAAGATAATTATCTGTTATAATGCAGTATTCTTCAGTTTGAAACCTGCTGTTTCACTTACAGTTTTTAAAAACTAATATCTACTGCAGTATATTGATTATCTTCAGTCTTTCTTGTCTTTCAGACTGTTCAAATGTTGTATTGATCCCATAATATTCCTCTAAAGTTGCTCTTTCTCTTCTGTCCATGCTTGTCTTCCTCAGCCGTTAAAAACCAGGTCACTGGCAATTTCATCTTGAACGCCAAGGGAGAAGAAACCACGTCCAAGACCTTCATTGAGAACGGCCTGGAGTGGGAATATTCAGTGGCATTGAGCAGCAAAGAATCGCTGAAGACCGTCGGGCCGCTGCACGAAGCCATCGTGGTGCTGGTAAGAGTGGCGTAGCGCTTCTACGGTTCGATTGAGTTGATGCAGCGAGTGTTGAGTTTGAGTTTGTCGCTCTGAGCAGGTCGTGCCGCAGGCCGAGGACACCAAGATCAGCCTGAGCTACAAGTACATCATTCATGAAGATCTTCTGCCGGTCATCACCAACAACAACGTGCTGCTGGCCGAACTGGACACGTACGAGTGGGCGCTGAAGAGCTGGTCGCAGTGCTCCAAACCCTGCGGAGGAGGTGTTTGAGGATTATTACACTAGCAGCCAAACATTTGGAATAATTAAAGGAACACTCCACTTTTTTTGAAAATAGGCTCATTTTCCAACTCCCCTAGAGTTAAACAGTTGAGTTTTACCGTTTTCTAATCCATTCAGCCGATCTCCGGTTCTGGCGGTACCACTTTTAGCATAGCTTAGCATAGTTCATTGAATCTGATTAGACCGTTAGCATCGTGCTTAAAAATGACCAAAGAGTTTAGATATTTTTCCTATTTAAAACTTGACTCTTCTGTAGTTAAATCGTGTACTAAGACCGACGGAAAATAAAAAGTTGTGATTTTCTAGGCTGATATGGCTAGGAACTATACTCTCATTCCGGCGTAATAATCAAGGAACTTTGCTGCCGTTCCATGGCTGCAGCAGTGCAATGATATTACGCAGCGCCCGTGAGCCCCTGCTTGCACAGGGAACGTGCCTTGCAACCATGGAGACGTTTGTGAGAGACGCTGCGTAATATCATTGCGCCTGCTGCAGCCATGATACGGCAGCAAAGTTCCTTGATTATTACGCCGGAATGAGAGTATAGTTCCTAGCCATATCAGCCTAGAAAATCGCAACTTTTCATTTTCCGTCGGTCTTAGTACACGATTTAACTACAGAAGAGTAAAGTTTTAAATAGGAAAAATATCAAAACTCTTTGGTGATTTTTAAGTGCGATGCTAACGGTCTAATCAGATTCAATGAACTATGCTAAGCTATGCTAAAAGTGGTACCGCCAGAACCGGAGATTGGCTGAATGGATTCGAAAACGGTAAAACTCAACTGTTTAACTCTAGGGGAGTTGGAAAATGAGCCTATTTTCAAAAAAAGTGGAGTGTTCCTTTAAGACTTTTTAATGTTTCTGAAAGAAGTGTATTCTGCTCACCAAGGCTGCATTTATTTAATAATTGATAAATGTGATACAGTGATCAAAGTACGAAATGGTTCGTTGGAATCCTTGGTCACGACGGACAAAATGCATGCCTCAGATTCCTTGGAATTTTCTGGTATTTTGGTTGTTTTGAAAAACCTACTTTTTCTGAACTAGTCCTTGGTTTTTGGCCCGATCGGAACCAAATCAGTGCAGTGAGATTCTCTGGAGTCTGATTTTCAATAATTATAAAAAAAAGTTGAAATTTCGATTCACGGTCTCTAAGCGCTGCCAAAACATTCAAAGTGGGCGGAGACACTTTTACTAAAATGGCTATAACTCGTGAACGGAATGAGATATTTTCACCAAATTTGGCACATCTATGTTAGAGCTCATTCTGTGGTCGCGTGAGAAAGGACGCAGCGACTGGCCACTTGGTGGCGCTATAACAGGAAAAAAACATGAAAGTGGCTAATAACTACTTTACTGTTAGTCCGATCGACTTGAAAATTGGTCTTTGTCTGAGGTGTTATGATTGTCTATGAGGACATTGATGTATTTCAAAAAACATGTCTGCCATCGGCCAATGAAGTTTGAGCAGCTATCAGACAAGGTTAACGGAGGCCAATCGGAACGAAACTCTAGAGGCCTATGAGAAATTCTAAAGAAATCGGCCACCAGAGGGCGCCTTTGCGTTTTCATGTTTGTAAAGGATCGTGTATCGCACGATTTTATGCACACACCCACAACTTTGTACCACATGGTAGAACTATAAGTAACTCTGTCCATCGAATCGTTCGTTAAATATCGGAGATTATTTCAAAAAACAACTTTGTTGAACTAGTCCTAGGTTTTTGGCTCAACCTCGATAACTATTAAAAAGCTTTAAAAACCACATATTTCCTATGATAAATTGCCTGCATTGGCTGTAAGTGGTCTTTTCCATCTATGATCGAGATGGTTACAGGCTTGCTAAATGAAACATAATACCGTTTTAAGCATGTGCTGAAAGGCCTTAAAGCTCTTGAACCCAGATAATTCCTTCTTGCAGCTATATTTTTGTTTGTTTGTTTTTTAATTGTAAAAATTCTGAAAGATTTCTGTTAGGGTTAGAGTTTGGTTATAGTATTCATAACTAGATGTACAGTATATAAAGACAAATATATGAAGCAGCACAACTGTTCTCAACATTGATAATAATCAGAAATATTTCTTTGAGCATCAAATCAGCATATTAGAATGATTTCTGAAGGATCATGTGACACTGAAGATTGGAGTAATGATCACAGGAATAAATTATATTCTACAATATATTCACATAGAAAACAGATATTTTTAATCGTAAAAATATTTCACAGTTTTACTGTATTTTTGATCAAATAAACACAGCCTTGGTGAGCAGAAGAAACTTCTTTCGAACATTTTAAAAAGTGCTAATGCACGTGTGTTCCTCAGGTGTCCAGTACACGAAATACGGCTGTCGTAGGAAAAGCGACGCGCGTTTGGTTCACAGGAACTTCTGTGACATCGGTAAAAAGCCCAAACCCATCCGGAAACGCTGCAACACCAACAACTGCAGCCAGCCAACGTGAGTCCCGCACCAGCACGCAGAATCATCCTCATCTTGAATGAAATGTAACTGAGGTGTGTGTGTGTGTAGGTGGGTGCTGGAGGAGTGGGGTCCGTGCAGTAAGTCCTGTGGAAAGCTGGGATATCAGTCTCGTGTGGTCCAGTGCATGCAACCCCTTGTGAACGGCACCAACAAACCCGTACACACCAAATACTGCAGCGAGGAGCGTCCCGAGACACGGAGAGCCTGTAACACGAGCGCCTGCCCATCCCAATGGAGGACCGGAGCCTGGTCACAGGTGATGCTTTAGTAAAGGGCTCCTATTACGCTTTTTTCCATGTTTATCTGTCTTTTGTGTGGAAATGTTGATGTTTGAGCATGAAAAAGTTTTCCAATGTCACTCCAGTGGGAGTTCTTCTCTATATCAGTGTCTCTGTTTCTGAACTCCCTGAAACGCCTCCATTGTAGTATTTATATAGTATTTATAATTGAGTCACTGAGATTTTTTACCAAAATGTATTACTTTTCTGAACACCCCACAACATTAATGACATATTTAACTTCCAGAAAAACATATTTTCCCATCTCAGGCATCAAATCCCTGTTATTGTTGGTCATTATTTTAAGTTATGGACACTGTGGAGCTCTCTGAATATTATTATAAAATGTATTTGTGATAAAATCAACATTTTGCTATTAATCAGATGACTGTCACACTAATTCAGTAATTGCAAAAAAAAAAAGTTACATAAAATCTCACACTTTTGCTACTAAAGCCTGAAATGGACACTTTTTGTGACAGAAACCTCATCATTTTTGATCAAAGGCTTCAGAATTTGAACTAAAATCAGTTTTCTTATGATTGCTCTGAACATTTCAGACAGAGTTCAACTTACTTTAAATTACTTTTTCATAAACTTAAAAATAATAAAAATGTAGGTGTGACAGGGTTTTGATTTTTTGCCCAAATTGGCCACTGCTCTAAATCTAGTGAATAAATGGAGAGCGCATGACATGCATGATATTAAGAAATCATGAATAATGTTGATAATTTTCACAAGTAATAGTTTTCTATCTTTAATTGATGTAACGGGGTTGAGTCGTTAAGCTCGACAAACACAATTTCACAACATAATTTAGTTATAAATATTAAAGAAGGTGCTAACTCGCTCACAATGTTGTTCAGAAGACTTCTATGATGTCACTTCCTATTAATGATGTCACATAAGCATCAGTTCATTACGGTTTGTGTAACGGGGTTGAGGGGTTACTGAGGTACGGAACTAAATGATGTGATTTTAATGAATAATCATGAATTTACAGATGGATATTTATGGGAATGGCAAAATGAATGCACTTTTTTCTCATTTTATTATTCATATCCCAAGAACACTTTCATAGAAGAAAATAGGTGGTGACGACTGAAAAAAACAAAATAATTTCTAATATGAAGATAAAATGTATGTCATGTTTTTAAACATTATTAAAAGAGAGATTTCAATTAATGCAAAAAGCTTTTCAAAATATATTTTGGATAAAATACACTGAAAAAGGTCAGAGGGACTCAAATCGTACCGGTTTTGTGGAATGACTCAATAGAATGTTCCCATTTATTGTAAACACTGTATATTCTGGAGTCTGCGGACGAGCTTGTGATGTTTAATGATGTGGAAACCACAGTGCAATGGAGTTGTTCTTCACTGCTGTTCGTTTTCACGCTTGAAATCCTCGATTTTCTTGTGACTTTGTGAAACTGAAGCATGTGGAAGATGACATCATGCTTTAGGTTTAAGGATAGGAGGACGGGAGTTCAGTAGATAAAGCAAACGGCTGAAAGATTACACACACACATGTTATAATATTGTTATGATCAGCTCACATTTACCTGAACGTAAACCCAGATTTCCTCAGACTTTCAGCTGAGTGATTAGTGAATCTCCTGTGAATGTGATTGTGTCTCCTCCAGTGTTCGGTGAGCTGCGGTGAAGGGATCCGGCAGCGGCAGGTCATCTGCAGACCGTCTGACAGCGGCGGCGGCCCGTGTGACGCAGACAAACCCCAATCTGTCTCCATCTGCAAGCTTCCTCCCTGCGCAGGTGAAACCAGTGTGAAGGATGTTATTGTACTGACCGTCTCCATCACATGAGACGCTCATGAGGCTTTAATGAGAGTGAGCAGCTCGAGATCGAACCTTCTGAAGCAGCGTTCAGCTTCGAGTCTCATTTCTCAATAATTCAGAGGAGATTTACAGCCTTTGATATCCATTTTCCTTTCATTGAATGGAGAAGAGCATCAGCTGAACTCACCTTTGAACTAGGGTAAACTTTTGAACTTAGGGTAAATAGTTTTTGGCAAATTTGGCAATATGCACACACATTCAAATGCATTTTCACTATCTGAAAAGTGGGTCTTCAAAAACATTAAAAAGCTTTATTAACATTGCATTTCAGCTTGTGCTTCTATATTTCATTTGAAACTCACATGTAAAAATGACACAAACAAATTCAGATGCAACTGGAAAATAGTGAAACCATGTTTGTCTATCTTTAACATTGTTTCTTTCTTAGAAGTCAATGATTGTAGCATGAGTGAAAAGCAACAAAACTTACTAACATAAATCTAAAACACAGGCAAAAAGGCTATTTATACTGCCTGCTATTAATGAACAATACTGCAGATATACAGAAAAAATTTGTCATTTATGCATAACACACATTTTTTTGGTATTTGATTAATTGAATTTACAAAATGTGCATTAAAAATGGCCAAAAACTTTTGGATGTGCAATTAATTTTTTATTTATTTAATTTTTATGTATTTCTTAGTCTAAAATGAACTCACAATGGAGCCTTGACAGTATGTGACCGAACATGTGCTCATGTCTCCTTCAGGTCCTTGTTGCCAAAAATGTCATGCACGTGGCATGTAGATTTTAATGGCTGAAGGGGATGTCATATAATAATACTAAAATGTCATTTTTTTTTATTATTTTTATCTAGTTGGAGTATGTTTTACAAGAAAATACTATTTAAGTCTATTCATTTCAACATTTTACATTTAATTCAGTGCGTTAAATGGCATTTCCTTGTAATTGTTTATGAAATTTGTTTCAAACTAAATCCTACACCAATTTCTTTACAATGTAGGATTGCTAGAATAATGATTGATAAAAAAAACAAACAATTAATTATATATATATATATTTTTTGTAAGGAAATTCATATGTTGGCTCAGTTTATATTTGTTTACAAACTAATTTTAGTGATTTATCAGAATCCTTTAGATCAGCAGGCATAAATTCAGTCCAAACATTTGTTAGACACTGACCGAACTGTACAGTGACAGGAAATGTGCTCTTTTGTGTGTTTTTTCCCAGGAGAGCCGTCTTTACCCAGTCCAACTAAAGATTTACTGGAGAATTTCACCACTGAGGAGGAGAAGCTGCCGGAAAACACTCTGGATAAAATCTCTAGTAAGTGTCTCGTCAACACAGACGCTGACGGATCGATGATCAGGCTAGTGATCCACTTCAGGGTTTATTCACTGCCCGGATCAGCCGGTTCATGTTTCAGTGTTCTGTGTGGATGGACTAAAAGTTCAGGGTTGTTTTTGAAAGTCTCTCTTCTGCTCACCAAAGCTGCATTTATTTGATCAAAAATACAGTCAAATTGTGAAATATTATTACGATTTAAAATAATTGTTTTCTATGTGAATATATAGTAAAGTGTAATTTATTTCTGTGATCAAAGCTGAATTTTCAGCATCATTACTCCAGTCTTCAGTGTCACATGATCCTTCAGAAATCATTCTAATATGATGATGCTCAAGAAACATTTATGATTTTTATCAATGTTGAACACAGTTCATGTTTTTGTGAAAACTTTGGGTCATTCTACAGAAACGTCCACTTTTCTGTCCCTAGACTTTACAGAAATATTACACTTGAAAAACACTTTAGGATTACAATTTCTTTATATTTTAATATGAAACAATATGTTATTTGAACAATTAAGCCTTCTTGAGCCATCAATGTGGCAATATTTGTTTTTTAATTAATTATAATAATTCCAAGCGCCACAGAAGTGCTCGTCCCCACAGTCATGTACAGAGGAAAAGTGCTTTATTTTGAGCTCAGAAACAGGTTTTTCTACCATTTCAAATACAATAATGTTACTTTCAAATATATTATGTAAATGATGTAAAATAAAAACAAATGCCGAAAAAATAATGAATGTAGTTGTTCCCTGGTGTCACTGGTGTTACCTTTAACAAAAATCTCTTATTTTGAAAGAAAAAAAATCACACTGATGACATCACTTGACTTTCTTCTTCCTGTTTCTGAACATCAATAAAGAAAGGCCAATGGAAAGTCCACTATCTCTTTTCAGTTATCAGAAATTTTAATTAGAAAATCATAATTTCATATGAAGCTTTTAGTTGATGTCACTGGTGTGACCTACTTTATTGTTAGGGAATTTTAAAAAAACTAGAATACAAATGGATTAAATTACTTGATTTAGTGAATATATCATGATTGACAACATGTGGGTTGACACCTTGCAGCAGCCATTTTGTAAAATGCATTTTTCATGAAAAATGTCACTGGTTACCCGTTTATAGATAAACTTTATTTAAAGTTATTCATTTAGTTCTTTTGCATAAAATAGCACTAAGATTACATGATTCTAACTTTTCTTTCTCATTGTTAATCCTCCTTTGGGCAGATATGGCTAAATTAAAGGTATATGGCAAAATTCAGTGCAGCGACTTTACAGACAGCGTATTTTAAAATGTTGTTTATGATCTTTTACTGACTGCTTTCACTAAGTGTCAATGAGAAGTCTTTTATTGTACACCAAATGTAAAAATTTAGTCCAATCTGCTTAATTATAGCTGAAGAATAAGGATCTTTGGTCCTATGTATACATCACTGGTGATTCATTGTGTCACTGCTGTTACTGTTTTTTGTCTGTCACATTAAATAAAATGTGTCATATGTGACATGATAATAATTTTACATCCACTGAATTACTTTTTTATAACTGTTTTTCAAATATTTTCATTGTTATAGCAAATACATGGTTGCGAAGTTGAATTAACATCATTCAATCACACTTTTAACTAAACTGATTAAAATAAAAAAACACAATCTCCTTATTTTTTTGCATTATTTTTCTGTAACTCTGACTGCATGTGCTGAAAAAAATGAGAAATAATATTTCATAAAAATGTTTAAAAATGCCAAAGAAGTAAGGTAACACCAGTGACAAAAACATGGGTACATGCAGTCTTTAAATAAATGCACACACACACACAAAAAAAAAATCATTAAGCTGTCATTTATGTGTATTCATAAAGTCAAAGTGTAATATAATAATGTGGTCTAAGTTTAAATGTTAAAAAAAGAAATACATTTTAAGACATTTTGTCATACCAAAAGTGGACGTTTCTGTAGAATGACCCTTTTCAAGATTCTTTGATAAATAGAAAGTTCAAAAGAACAGCATTTATTTGAAATAGAATCTTTTGTAACATTATAAATGTCTATAATTGTCACTTTTGATCAATTTAATGCATCCTTGCTGAATAAAAGTATTATTTTTTTTTTTAACAGGTGTGTGTTCATATACCATTTTTTGGATTGTACTCCAAATAATACTTAAAACAGTAATGTTGTGTATATTACTTAGAAAAAGAGTGACAATGCTAAAAATGTTACTTTTCTAGATTAATACTACTAGAAATTAGAATTTAAAAATCAAAACAAATAACTAAAAAACAGATTTGCATGATGCACATGCATGGATATTTAAATTCTTATATATCGAGAGGCTGTATTGTATTTTTATAATTCACACTGTATGATTCTATTGTATTTTATGTAGGGATGCATGATATATCAGCCACCGTATCGGTATATTTTGTTATCATTATCGTCCAGATAAGAAAATTTGGCCAATATATTAAATCCATGGAATATTTTTGTTTTTGTAATCAGGCTCTCAAAAATTATATAAAAATTTGGATTTAGATTTATCGGCCAATGTATCGGTAATCAAATATATAGAATTATCTGTTATCAGTCAAAACTTTCATATCTCTGCATCCCTAATTTTATGATTCAAATATTTATGGTGCATGTCCAAAAGCATCTTTTTTCCATCCTCTCTCCCTCCAGATGAGCCATGTCTGGGTGATAAGTCGATCTTCTGTCAGATGGAGGTTCTGGCGCGGTACTGCTCCATCCCGGGATATCATAAGCTGTGCTGCGAGTCCTGTAACAGGAAGTTGGGTTTCAGTACTGTTTCTCCAGATCTGCATCCTCCGTTCTCTTGGCTTCCAGATTTCACCTTCCCACCTCTGCTTCCAACGAGTCCCGATCCGTCAGAGCAGACGTCCGTGTCGCCGTCTACAGCGGCCGCGCTCGTCCACACCACTACAGCCAGCGGCGAGAGCCTGCGGCCCACTCACTCCAGCCCTAAAGCGGACACGAGCACTTCCTTCCCTCTCCAGAGCCGAACGGAGTCCGTCACCTCACCTCTACCTCCAGGGCCGAGCGTTCCCGCCACACGCCCGCCCGTCCAACGACCCAGCAGGGAACCAGACAGACTCCAGAACCAGAACGGCACTTTGGACTCCTCCCGGAGGAAAAGGAACTCGCCGGTCACATGATCGTCAATGAATCAGACAGTCAGCAGTTATTGGTTACCTCAGAATGAACCGACATCAACCACAAGTCCGCTGCACTTCCCACAATCCTCTGCTTTACATGTGGAAACGGAAGGAAACGATGAAAGGTGCTGTTATTTAAACCGTCAATGACTTCCAGACGAATCCGAGTCGTTTGGTGTCCTCAGAACTACTAGAATCCGCCGCTCGCGTCTTCATTCAGTGTGTTTGTGGCTGTAGTACGTCATGTAGTTCATAGCAGTGTTATTTTGAGTCTAGCTATGTACGTTTGCTTTGTAACGCTGACGTAGTTTTGTGATTGACCTCTGAGCAATATATTTATACAGCATTTATTAATCATTGTCAAATTGCTTATTGTTTATGCTTAAAGTTGCATTAATGAACTAATGTTGAGATTAATAAATGCTGTAGAAGTGTTGTTCAGTGTTACCTTACTGGTTTATCAATGCATACGGTTTCATGTACTATTTTTAAGTCTATAGTATACACTACCAGTCAAAAGTTTGGAAACATTACTATTTTTAATAAGTCTCTTATGCTCATTATGGCTGCATTTATTTCATAATAAATACAGAAAAAACAATAATATTGTGAAATATTATTACAATTTAAAAATTCTATTTTAATATACTTTAAAATATAATTTATTTCAGTGATGCAAAGATGAATTTTCAGCATCATTACTCCAGTCTTCAGTGTCACATGATCCTTCAGAAATCATTCTGATATGATGATTTATTATCAGTGTTGGAAACAGTTGTGCTGCTTCATATTATTTTATAACCTGTGATTCTTTTTCAGGATTCTTTTATAAAAATATCAGCATTTATTTAAAATAGAAATCTTTTGTAACAATATACACTACCGTTCAAAAGTTTGGGGTCAGTTTTTTTTTTTTTTTTAAAGAAATTAATACTTTTATTCAGCACGGATGTGTTAAATTGATAAAACGTGAGAGTAAAGATTTATATTGTTAGAAAAGATTTATATTTTTAATAAATGCTGTTCTTTTAAACCTTTTATTCATCAGTGAATCCTGAAAAATGTATCACAGGTTCCAAAATAATATGAAGCAGCACAACTGTTTCCAACACTGATAATAAATCAGCATATTAGAATGATTTCTGAAGGATCATGTGACACTGAAGACTGGAGTAATGATGCTGAAAATTCAGCTTTGATCACAGAAATAAATTATATTTTAAAGTATATAAAAATAGAAAACCATCATTTTAAATTGTAATAATATTTCACAATATTATTGTTTTTTCTGTATTTATTATGAAATAAATGCAGCTTTAATGAGCATAAGAGACTTCATCAAAAACATTAAAAATAGTAATGTTTCCAAACTTTTGACTGGTAGTATATACTGAGGAGAATGCAGTATGCTTACAACAGTGTTATTTTTTAACTTAAACTTATTGTTTTGAGTAATTAAAATAATGCTGAAATAAAATCAAACAAATATTAGATTAAATATTTTAACTTAAAATTATTATAAAACAAGTTGAAATACTAAAATTACTAAAACTGAAATAAAAATAAATTAGAGCTATATAGAAATATAAAAATGGCAAATGCATGTTAAAATGACTAAAATTGACATTAAAATGAAAGTTAATGTAAAATATTATACTATAATAGTATATACAGTAATACTAAAACAAAACTAGCTTTTATTCTATTCTGTGCATTTGATTTATACTTTAATCATCATTTTGAGAAGCTGAACTACACAAACTACTGAAGTGTTACAAAGCGAGCGCACTTGTCGTTCTAGACGTTTCTCTGGTGCTCCTGTACTTCAGCCATCAGATGCTGACAAACGCATCTAAACCAATGTGACGTCACTCACCTGTGAAACAACACCTACCACCTCTAATGCATGACCTGCCGTTTGTGTGTTTTGATTTTGTTTTTGTTTTTTTGAGCTCGCTTTGAAAATGTTTTCAGGTGGTTTTGTATATATTGTACATAGTTGCAGGTTTGAGGACGGATGCGAGGGCGTCCAGAGCTCACGATGACGTCTCTCTCATGTGGTTTCACCTAATTTCTGTATTGTATAGTACTTGTATATACGTGAATGAGAGCTTTAAGTGTATTTATTAAATTTTTAAATTGTAGGATGATGAAATACATGAAAATATACACATTGAGAAGAAATGTGGCGTTTTGATTTGTTCTTGTTCATTTTCAGATTTTGTCACTTGTTTGTGCATTAAAGGTATGCTATGTAACTTTTTTCTGTTTAAAATGAACACAATTCAAATAATGAGTCATCAGTGCTTCTTCCAAAACATTTTTGTCTAACCCGGATTCACTATGGTAGGCCTGTTTATATTTTAGACCTGACAGGATTTTTTTCGTAGGAAAACACTGGCTTGGCTTTTCGGAGATGGCGAGAACTGAAGGATTTGAAATGGTGTAAAAACAACGTAGAGATTATTACTCGACAGGTGAGTAAGGTATTTTATTGAACAGATAAATTGCCACGTGTAGTTCATTGAAAAGCGTTATCTATTGTGAAGGATCATATAGAGAGCCGAAGCACCACCAAAACAATGTTCTTCTGCAAAATGCATGGGCCAAAAGTTGCATAGTGTACCTTTAAGTGAAGAAAAAAAACACTGAATAAATATCAGGTTCGCAGTGTATAATATGATATGAAACAACCCTCAGTGCTGATATGAGATTTGTACTTCATTTCCCTTCAGCAATCAATGACTAAATTAAAACGTGCATCTATAGCAAACATTATACTTAAGACGACTATGAAAACAGCTTTTAAATGTTTATTAACAGGGCATTTGTCAGATTTGTATGTAGGCTATTAATAAAACAAAAAGACCGGTGAATCATGTTTTAATGATGCAGCTGATCTGAACCCGTTTAGATTATGACAGCTGGAGGGAAGAAATGAAAAAGTCAGAATGCACATGGAGGCATTGCAAATCAGTCTCCATCCCTGCAGAAACTGAAGTCATTGCATAGCCTTGCATAAGTGTAATATAGATTATTTATGCATTGATTTTGATGTTTTTAAGTGCATCTGTAATCTCAGCCAGCAGCAGAGCTCAGAGAATTTAGTTAATCATTTCTAACCATAACATATTGACTGTAATGTTTAGAGAACGTTTTCTGTTTAGCCGCTGCAAACATGCAGTTTTAACATTTTGTACATTTTAAAGGGGTGGTTGATTATGATTTCACTTTTTTTAACTTTAGTTAGTGTGTAATGTTGCTGTTTGAGCATAAACAACATCTGCAAAGTTACGACGCTCAAAGTTCAATGCAAAGGAGATATTTTCTTTTACAAAATGCCATCATTTTATGCCGGACTGCTTCACAAACGAGGGTCAATTCAACACAAAAGATGAACATGACGGCACATGCTAGTGGATGAGTTGAATCAACTCCACAGCAACTACATCAATTTATCCACTAACCATTCAGAAACGTCTAAAAGTTGTAACTTCTTCCTGAGTCTCTCCATCAGTGTCGACTCCGGTTTGAACAATGTAAGGCTGAATACTTTCGTCATTTTGGCTGCGTGAGATTCTCCAGCTTTGTTGTTGTTGAGCTGTTAAAGCTCCGCCCTCTTCTGGAAAGGGGGTGGGGAGCAGCAGCTCATTTGCATTTAAAGGGACACACACAAAAACGGCGTGTTTTTGCTCACACCCAAATAGGGGCAAATTTGACAAGCTATAATAAATGATCTGTGGGGGATTTTGAGCTGAAACTTATATTACATCTTGTGAAAGGGGCATTATAGGTCATCTTTAAAACTTTAATGCGATGTGAGATAGTCACACATATTTATTAGAGAATGTGATTGTTAAAAATAAAGCCATTTTAAAATGTTATTAAATAGTGCCCCTAAAAGCGCTGCATATTTGACAGACGTGATCGCAATTTTGTGAAAAAGAATTGCATGAAGATTTTTTTTTCTCAACATGTTGTAAGAGAGTTTAATGACAGGAGACTAAATGATGACTATCTTGCAAACTATTGCTTTTAGTTGCACTAAAAAATAAAGTGCTAGGAGTGTTTGATAAGTTCAGGCATCATTGTATTGTGGATTTGAGGCATATCTAACGTCTTTTCAGTGTGGTGAATAGAGTCATTGTCCTCTGCTGATGTCGTCGAGTCATTCTGCTGCTCTAAAGGCCATTCTGCTGATTTTCAGAGACTATTATAGATAAACGTTCACTCGTGAGATTCTCTCTTTATGAGACGCCACTCGCCTCTCCAACATGTCATTTGTTCTTTTGAAGTGTCAAATCCACAGTGAATTCATGCTGGGTCCATCAAATTGATGTGAGATTATCATCCATCTGCATGCTGTCACAGATGTGCGAGTGCTGCCTGATAAGTCGTCTGGAAGTCTCCCAGGTGAAGGGTTAAAGGAATAGTTCACCTAAAATGATTCACCCCCAAACCTAGATGCTGCTGTTTTCGCTTCTTCCACTTTTTCAGAAACAATAATACAGTGAAAAATATTTTTATTGTCACTTTATATGGTCAAATCAGTTTCACAAGTAGTCGATTTTCTACTTCGATAACTTCCACGTACTGTTTGCCTGCTGTACAGTCGTAATCAAACTATAAAAGCATGATCTGAGGTGTATGTTGCATGTCTGTGTTCCTATTTCGTTGTCTGCCGTCTTCAGTGTTGATGCCTGACAGAAGCTTCAGCGTCTCTCATCTCCTGTTTTCTGGGTTTTGTGTGGCCAGACGGCGACGCAGGTGTTTCGTGAAGTCCACTTGTGCTCGAGGAAGAGCCTTGTTCACTAGTGACTGTGGCAGCCAGCCCTGAAAATACAAGGACACATTCAATACATTACTGCTCTGATACACTTCATCACAGTACTATTATCTTATATCGTATTTGCACTTTCTTGTTGTTGATTGAATTTTCAAAATTCCGTTTGTAATCACACACTCAGCGGTAAGTAATCTAAATGCCTCTGATTGGCCCATTGCATTCATAAGCTCAACAGAAACGCATGTGATTGGTTATTATGCTCAACGTTGTATAAAAAAAAAATGCATAAAAAGAAATCCCATAACAGATTTAGTTTAAAGGGGTCCTTGATTATGATTTAACTTTTTTAACTTTAGTTAGTGTGTAATGTTGCTGTTTGATCATAAACAACATCTGCAACGTTACAACGTTACAATTTTCTTTTACAGAAATTGCTTTTTAAGGACTACAACAAACTACAACGAGCTTCTTCCTGGGTTAGTGACATCATTAACCCTAAAATTTACATAAACCCCACCCCCGAGAACATGCAACAAAGGGGGCGGGGCCATGTTGGGCTGCTTTAGAGAAGAGGAAGAGTTGTCGTAGTAGAGTGTTGTTGACATGCCGTCATTTTACGCCGGACTGCTTCACAAACGAGGGTCAATTCAACACAAAAGATGAACATGACGGCACATGCTAGTGGATGAGTTGAATCAACTCCACAGCAACTACATCAATTTATCCACTAACCATTCAGAAACGTCTAAAAGTTGTAACTTCTTCCTGAGTCTCTCCATCAGTGTCGACTCCGGTTTGAACAATGTAAGGCTGAACACCGTCGTCATTTTGGCTGCGTGAGATTCTCCAGCTTTGTTGTTGTTGAGCTGTTAAAGCTCCGCCCTCTTCTGGAAAGTGGGCCGGGAGCAGCAGCTCATTTGCATTTAAAGGGACACACACAAAAACGGCGTGTTTTTGCTCACACCCAAATAGGGGCAAATTTGACAAGCTATAATAAATGATCTGTGGGGGATTTTGAGCTGAAACTTCACAGACACATTCTGGGGACACCAGAGACTTATATTACATCTTGTGAAAAGGGGCATAATAGGTACACTTGTTAATTTTGGTGGCATTTTCACCCCAATCCCCCGTTAATTTCTGAACCTGTAATACATACAGATGTTTTGTACCTTCACATCCATATTGAGAAGCCAGATGAAGTGACTCCGGTCTGGACGGTCCTGAAGCGGCTGCAGGATGATGCAGGTGGGTCCGTCTTCAGCCCTACAAACAACAAACACTCACAGAATGACTCAGAGAAACCACTTTCAGATTATGTCCTGTTATAGTAACTCTTAATTAGAATTTACATAAAAAGAATAGTTCACCAACAGATAAGTTCACCTTCTCATTGACTCAAATCCATATTAATTAAGCTTCTGCTTTTCTTAAAACAAAAGTGGATGTTTATTTATACTTTCAAGCTCTAAAAAAAAGAAAAAAGCACCATGAAAGCTATATTAGTATGCAAGTCATATAAGAGCTTTGTTTGACAGTTTTCTTTTCTGTCTGTTTGAGCGCAAGAAGATGTGAAAGAGAGCTCAGTTCAGTATTTGCGAGCTGTCTGAGACGCGGCTTTCTGCGTGCACACTTTGGATGTTTGCGCACAGGAAACTTCCCACACAGAGTTCTCTTTTGCATCTTCTTGAGCTTGAATATTGAAACTGGCAAGGCTTAAACTTTTGTGATGATGCAACACTGCTTGCGTTGTTCACGTTTGTTTATACGTTCATGTTCTCATAATTTTGCATTATTAGATTTCAAAAAAATATTTCCAGGAAAACTGGCGATTGACACCATTTCATATACTCGCCAACACTGATTTTTACTCGCATTTGGCGCTTGACAAGTTTAGACTCTGTGTACAGGAAACAGAAATGATTAGTTCACCTCCTGAGTCTTCAGGTCTGAGTCGTTCTTTCTTTTGTCACGTGATGGCCATATTGGTTACAGAAATTAGTTAATAATTCCTAACCTGACAAACCCCGGCTGAGGCGGAAAGGACTCTAACCGCGTCGCAGCTCCGCCCAAATAAACACATGACTCGCTCTTCGATGAATGTCTGACGCTCAGGAAGTCCCGCTGGCCAATCAGGTTTCCCGCTGTTTCTGCCGACACCTCGTGTGTAACCATGGTGTTCCTCCCCACATGTTTCAGAACCTGCGACATAAAGGCGCTTGTTTTATGGTTTTATCTAGCCAATGGTTTAAACTGAATTATACATGAAAACAAGTTTATTTTTCATGTTGATTATACATTCTGTTGCATCTCTAGCTGCAAACTTTATTTTTTATTATAAAAATTTACCAAGGCTCGAACCTCGTGACCTCATAGCAGCCAAGAACGGGTCTCTAATCTGTGATGAGACCTCACGACTCTCACAAACACTTTTTAGCTCAGCATCAGGCTGTATTTTTCTCAGCCAAAAACCACATTTACAGTTAGTCATTGTCTTCTTTGGGAACTGAACCCATGACTCTGTCTTGTGTTTCAGATGTGTATCAGTAATATATTGGAAATCAAATCAAAATAAAATCTGACAACAATATCATAAATTATGCTTCTCAGAAATTTGTGTTCTACACTTGTTGTTCCACTAACTGTAGGCCAGAATGTAGTTGTTTAGTCCTGAAATATATGACTCATATTTAATCATAGTGCCTATTTTACAATTTGTTTAGATGTTTTCAGAAATGTGATCTCCAGGTCGTCCGCGGCCGTTCAGGGCTCGTGTACCCGCCGAGAACAGTTTCATCTCAGCCAGTTCAGAGATATAATTCATTTTGGGTACTTAAAACGGGCAATCTTTAGTCTTATAAATGTATTACTTGTTCCTGAGCAAATCGAATTTGGCTATGTTAAATTTAATAATTTAATATTAAGTCTATATTTAACTTACATCCTGTAGAGCACTGCTTTTGTACATTTGTATGGAGCCCAGGACATGACATGCAAGAAAAAAATAGTAGGCTAAATCATGTGCATGATTTACTAATTCGTTCCCTCGATTTACTAAAACTTGAGCACAATTTAATATCTTGTTCCCTCGATTTACTAAAACGTGCATGATTTATTATTTCGTTCCCTCAATTTATAAATCATGGGCATGATTTATAAATCAAGGGAATGAAATAGTAAATTGTGCGCACGATTTAGTAATTGTATTTCTTGCATGTTATGTGCAGGGCTCCATACATTTGACTGAATAGCGCTTATTTTACAAATTTGTTTAGACGTTTTCGGAGATGCAAGCTCCAGGCCGTCAGCGGCCGTTCAGGGCTCGTGTACCCGCTGAGAACAGCTTCATCTCGGCCAGTGCTTCAGGGATTTCTTATAGTGGTTAAACATGAGATATAATTCATTTTGGGTACATGAAACGCGCAATCTTTAGTCTTATTAATCTATTACTTGTTCCTGAGCAAATCGAATTGGGCTATGTTAAATTTAATAATTTAATAATTTAATAATTTAATATTAAGACTATATTTAACTTACATCCTGTAGAGCACTGCTTTTGTACGTTTGACTGAATTGTACAATTGTATTTATTTCCTATTGTCATTTATAACACTATTGTTGTTCATTTAAATATTGTTGTTCAATAAATATTATTTTATATAAATAATATGTTGTATTTGGTATCGAGTGCGCAATTAATGCGTAATATGGATTGAGTGAAAGTTACATTAATAAAGACTTTTAAATTAAAAGGAACTTTTGTAAACAAATGACATTAGCACTGTTATGGAAAATACAAATACAAATATGACAAATACAAAGATCGCTTACAGACATTCAAACAGATTTTTATAATGGATATAATATTATGGACATCGACCCATCGGCACAGGTATTGCTCGCTCGGGCAATCTCTCTCTCTCAATAATACTGTACAAAATACAATGAGTTTCAATGGAGGGACTCAACATTCCTTCGCTACTAGTTCTAAAGTGACGTTTTAAAATTAGTAATGGAGCCTTGGTCAAACTGAATTTGAATCCGTGGCGGAAGGAAAGAGGGTTTTAAAGACACTCTGTTGTTTTTTCTTATTCAGTTACACACTTGTGCCGTCGAACTGTTGTATAAATGCAATATCACATGAGTAGCTGTGTGATATTGCTGTATATCAGCACGCTGTGATTACCTACATTCGGCCTAATCACAGCTGATATATATGCCATATTTCATATTGAGTGTTTGATATGAGTGGACCAAGTTGGTTTTATACAGTCTCTGGTGAGTCTCATGGAATCAAATTGTGTGTGTGGGAATCACGATTGTCTTACTCTGATGCGTCTGATGTTGGGGTTCCATTCATGCATCTCCTCCACTCTGACGAACAAGATGTCATGAAGTTCATCCGGAGATGCATCCAGCTCGGCCTCCAGTCGGAAAACCTTCCTGTTTCCTCTGAGAACCTTACTGTAGATTACGTCTCCATTCGTCTAAAGGGAAAAGACGTTCATCATTTACTGTGAGAACACATTCTGGCTAACTGCACACCAGGAGAATGGTTAAATTTACAGACAATCACCTCGGCCATCTCGAGTTTCCATCCATCCTTGGACTCCACAATCTTTAGAGCTTCATTTAGGGCTTCTTCTCCTTGTTTCAGATAGAACACGTCCTCATCAGCCAGTGCTGCCGTCCTCTGCTCTGCTGGGTCTGTCTCTGACCACATTCATTTAGAAGTAAAATGTTCTCAAATTTTAGTTTTTCTTTTATTAGCAAATAGTTTTTTTCTTTTTAGACATTTGCTGGAATACTGGATGGAATAGCAAGCTAAATATGAATGCACAGACTCACTTTCAGACTCCTTGTGGCGAGTCCATCTCAAAGGGCTCCATGAAGGATGGCTGATTTGCCCTCTGCTCTGCAAGTGTGCAATCTCCTGCCCAAACGCTGCAAGAGCTGCACGCTGCAGACCTGCAGGACACCAGACACACAATAAATAAAACAATACAGAACCACACCGGAGAAACTCATGCAACATGCTGAGGGCTGAGGTCGAATACCTGCCATGCTCCGTAAATGTGGGTATGAGATTCCACAGCAGAGCTTCACGACGGCCGGCAGCATGTTCGCTCCCGCTGAGATGGCGAAGAGGAGGAGGCCGTGGGACAGTTTTATAGAGCCAGTGAAGGACAGAGCAGAAGATAACGACTCCATTTACAAGATAGGATTTAGTTCAGCTTTGCCTCCAAGGCCACATTCAAGAGGAAGAGGAATTTAGGTTTTCACTGTTTAAATTGAATCATCCTACATATGATAAAAGCTGAAAGGAACAGTTCAGCCAGAAATCACAATTCTGTCACATTCATGTCTATCCAAGTTATTTGAAGTTAATAGCTATGTGTTAAGTTCAGTTTTTTTTTTTTTTTTTTTTTTTTTTTGGTAACACTACAATAAGGTCTCATTTGTTACTGTCATTTAACGACATTAGTTAACATGAACTAACAATAAGCAGTTCTTCTACAGAATTTATAGATCTTAGTTAATGCATAGTTTCACCATTTACAAAAAACATTTAGAGCAAAAATCACAATTTGCTCACCTTCATGTCTTTCCAAGTCTTTTGAAGTCAGTTAATCGCTGTGTGTAAAGTTCAGATAGAAATTGTAGTTAGTTAGTTAGTCAGATGTTTGTTTGGTAACACTTTGCAATAAGGTCTCATTTGCTACTATTAGTTAGTTAGTTAGTTGGTAACATTTTACAATAAGGTCTCATTTGTTACCATTAGTTAGTTAGTTGTTTATTTGGTAACACTTTAAATAAGGTATCATTTGCTACCATTAGTTAGTTAGTTAGTTAGTTAGTTAGTTAGTTGTTTGGTTGGTAACACTTTAAATAAGGTCTCATTTGTTACCATTAGTTAGTTAGTTGTTTATTTGGTAACACTTTACAATAAGGTTTCATTTGTTACCATTAGTTAGTTAGTTGTTTGTTTGGTAACACTTTACAATAAGGTTTCATTTGTTACCATTAGTTAGTTAGTTGTTTGTTTGGTAACACTTTACAATAAGGTTTCATTTGTTACCATTAGTTAGTTAGTTAGTTAGTTAGTTGTTTGTTTGTTTGTTTGGTAACACTTTACAATAAGGTCTCATTTGTTACCATTAGTTAGTTAGTTGTTTGTTTGGTAACACTTTAAATAAGGTATCATTTGTTACCATTAATTAGTTAGTTAGTTAGTTAGTTAGTTGTTTGTTTGGTACCACTTTACAATAAGGTCTTATTTGTTACCATAAGTTTGTTAGTTGTTTGTTTGGTAACACTTTAAATAAGGTCTCATTTGTTACTATTAGTTAGTTAGTTAGTTTTTGGTAACACTTTAAATAAGGTATCATTTGTTACCATTAGTTAGTTGTTTATTTGGTAACACTTTAAATAAGGTATCATTTGTTACCATTAGTTAGTTAGTTAGTTAGTTGTTTGTTTGGTAACACTTTAAATAAGGTATCATTTGTTACCATTAGTTAGTTAGTTAGTTAGTTAGTTAGTTAGTTAGTTAGTTGTTTGTTTGGTACCACTTTACAATAAGGTCTCATTTGTTACCATTAGTTAGTTAGTTGTTTATTTGGTAACACTTTACAATAAGGTCTTAATTGTTACCATTAGTTAGTTAGTTGTTTGTTTGGTAACACTTTACAATAAGGTTTCATTTGTCACCATTAGTTAGTTAGTTAGTTAGTTAGTTAGTTAGTTGTTTGTTTGTTTGTTTGTTTGTTTGTTTGTTTGGTAACACTTTACAATAACATCTCATTTGTTACCATTAGTTAGTTAGTTGTTTGTTTGGTAACACTTTAAATAAGGTATAATTTGTTACCATTAATTAGTTAGTTAGTTAGTTAGTTAGTTAGTTAGTTAGTTAGTTAGTTAGTTAGTTGTTTGTTTGTTTGGTACCACTTTACAATAAGGTCTTATTTGTTACCATAAGTTAGTTAGTTGTTTGTTTGGTAACACTTTAAATAAGGTATCATTTGTTACCATTAGTTAGTTAGTTAGTTGTTTGTTTGGTACCACTTTACAATAAGGTCTTATTTGTTACCATAGGTTTGTTAGTTGTTTGTTTGCTAATACTTTAAATAAGGTCTCATTTGTTACCATTAGTTAGTTAGTTAGTTAGTTAGTTAGTTAGTTTGTTTGTTTGTTTGTTTGTTTGTTTGTTTGTTTGTTTGTTTGTTTGTTTGTTTGTTTGGTAACTCTTTACAATAAGATCTTTTTTGTTACCATAAGTTAGTTTGTTTGGTAATGCTTTACAATAAGGTCTCATTTGTTACCATTAGTTAGTTAGTTAGTTGTTTGTTTGGTAACACTTTAAATAAGGTATCATTTGTTACCATTAGTTAGTTAGTTAGTTAGTTGTTTGTTTGCTAACACTTTAAATAAGGTCTCATTTGTTACCATTAGTTAGTTAGTTAGTTAGTTAGTTATTTGTTTGGTACCACTTTACAATAAGGTCTTATTTGTTACCATAAGTTTGTTAGTTGTTTGTTTGGTAACACTTTAAATAAGGTCTCATTTGTTACTATTAGTTAGTTAGTTCGTTTTTGGTAACACTTTAAATAAGGTATCATTTGTTACCATTAGTTAGTTGTTTATTTGGTAACACTTTAAATAAGGTATCATTTGTTACCATTAGTTAGTTAGTTAGTTAGTTAGTTAGTTAGTTGTTTGTTTGGTAACACTTTAAATAAGGTATTATTTGTTACCATTAGTTAGTTAGTTAGTTAGTTGTTTGTTTGGTACCACTTTACAATAAGGTCTCATTTGTTACCATTAGTTAGTTAGTTGTTTATTTGGTAACACTTTACAATAAGGTCTTAATTGTTACCATTAGTTAGTTAGTTGTTTGTTTGGTAACACTTTACAATAAGGTTTCATTTGTTACCATTAGTTAGTTAGTTGTTTGTTTGGTAACACTTTACAATAAGGTTTCATTTGTTACCATTAGTTAGTTAGTTAGTTAGTTAGTTAGTTAGTTGTTTGTTTGTTTGTTTGGTAACACTTTACAATAAGGTCTCATTTGTTACCATTAGTTAGTTAGTTGTTTGTTTGGTAACACTTTACAATAAGGTTTCATTTGTTACCATTAGTTAGTTAGTTAGTTAGTTAGTTAGTTGTTTGTTTGTTTGTTTGGTAACACTTTACAATAAGGTCTCATTTGTTACCATTAGTTAGTTAGTTGTTTGTTTGGTAACACTTTAAATAAGGTATCATTTGTTACCATTAATTAGTTAGTTAGTTAGTTAGTTAGTTGTTTGTTTGGTACCACTTTACAATAAGGTCTTATTTGTTACCATAAGTTTGTTAGTTGTTTGTTTGGTAACACTTTAAATAAGGTCTCATTTGTTACTATTAGTTAGTTAGTTAGTTTTTGGTAACACTTTAAATAAGGTATCATTTGTTACCATTAGTTAGTTAGTTAGTTAGTTGTTTGTTTGGTAACACTTTAAATAAGGTATCATTTGTTACCATTAGTTAGTTAGTTAGTTAGTTGTTTGTTTGGTACCACTTTACAATAAGGTCTCATTTGTTACCATTAGTTAGTTAGTTGTTTATTTGGTAACACTTTACAATAAGGTCTTAATTGTTACCATTAGTTAGTTAGTTGTTTGTTTGGTAACACTTTACAATAAGGTTTCATTTGTCACCATTAGTTAGTTAGTTAGTTGTTTGTTTGTTTGTTTGTTTGTTTGGTAACACTTTACAATACCGTCTCATTTGTTACCATTAGTTAGTTAGTTGTTTGTTTGGTAACACTTTAAATAAGGTATCATTTGTTACCATTAATTAGTTAGTTAGTTAGTTAGTTAGTTAGTTAGTTAGTTAGTTAGTTAGTTAGTTAGTTAGTTAGTTAGTTGTTTGTTTGTTTGTTTGGTACCACTTTACAATAAGGTCTTATTTGTTACCATAAGTTAGTTAGTTGTTTGTTTGGTAACACTTTAAATAAGGTATCATTTGTTACCATTAGTTAGTTAGTTAGTTGTTTGTTTGGTACCACTTTACAATAAGGTCTTATTTGTTACCATAGGTTTGTTAGTTGTTTGTTTGCTAATACTTTAAATAAGGTCTCATTTGTTACCATTAGTTAGTTAGTTAGTTAGTTAGTTTGTTTGTTTGTTTGGTAACTCTTTACAATAAGATCTTTTTTGTTACCATAAGTTAGTTTGTTTGGTAATGCTTTACAATAAGGTCTCATTTGTTACCATTAGTTAGTTAGTTAGTTAGTTAGTTAGTTGTTTGTTTGGTAACACTTTAAATAAGGTATCATTTGTTACCATTAGTTAGTTAGTTGTTTGTTTGCTAACACTTTAAATAAGGTCTCATTTGTTACCATTAGTTAGTTAGTTAGTTAGTTAGTTAGTTTGTTTGTTTGTTTGGTAACTCTTTACAATAAGGTCTCATTTGTTATTATTAGTTAAAATGAACTAACAATGGGCAACACTTCTACAGCATCTTAATGCATAGTTCCATTTACTACTACATTTTTAGAGCAAAAAAAAAAAAATTCACCTTCTTACCTTTCCAAGTCTTTTGAAGTCAGTTAATTGTTCATTGAAGTCTGAAATTGTATTTAGTCAGTCAGTCAGGTAACATGTTACAATAAGGTCTCATTTCTTACCATCAGTTAACAACATTATAGTTAACATTAACAATGAGCAATTCTTCTACAGCATTTATTACTCTTAAAAAAGTTCATGTTAATTTCAACATTAACTAAAACATTTTTAAAAATGTAAAAGTTGTATATGTTAACATTAATGCACTGTGAACTAAAATGAACAACTGTATTTTAATCAACATTAACGAAGGTTCATAAATGATGTCAAAAACGTATTGCTCATTGCTAGTTCATGTTAGTGCATTAAATAATGATAATAAATTAGACCTTGTTGTAAAGTGTTACCATTTGTTTTCATATTTGAGTCTCCTAAACACCATCAGAAGAATATTTATACATATTTACAAATCTTTTCTCTTCAAGATGTTTAAAGCTTTAATATTCCAAAGTATCTTAAAGGACTAGCAGTGACTGAGGACTCGTTTGAGAGCCCAGCAGAACAACCCTAACACTGACCTTAAGCTCTGTTAAACCCTGAGAGAAACCTTCACCCCTCATAACAGCCACACCTCTGCATGCCAGCGACCAGAAACAAGCTTTGCACAACATTGCAAATTTACCTCATGTTGAGGATGCAGTATTTCTTGAATCTGTTTGCATTAGATTTCAGTGAAGAACAAGAACTGAAACATCATGCATGTATTCAGTCAATTCCTGTTGGATAATATCAAGTCATGTTACAGAAGTAAAATGGATCGTGAACGCTGTTTCTGGTTGAAGGTTTTGCTCTGCTTCGGTTGATTCGCTGCGATTCTGCTAATGATGGGAACGCTAAATTTGGCTGGTTTGGCAACTATTAAATGATATGCAAATATTTATGCCTCAACTGCAAACAAAACATGCAGTCTTGCATTTGTTTAAAACTGACTGACCAGCATGCATCCAGTACAGGTGGTTTTAGCTCAGAGTCATTGAAGCTCGAGAGGAGTTCATCATCCTGAGGTGATGAATTCAGCAGAGCATGAAAACCTCCCTCTCACATTCTCTCGTGTGTTTTGCACACTGTCAAAAAAAAGCAATTAGATTTCATCCAGCATGCAGGGTTTTCAAATGACAAATACTAAGAAATGTGGCATAAAAACACTCATTAGACCAGCAGAATTCACCAAACAAATAATTTGATATTTGCTGCTGATTTGTAGGGCTTGACATTGCAGTATGAATAAGTTATGCAGTTTCTGTTTACTTCATGCACTCCAAAAAAAATATTTATTCCTAAATTTAAGATTTGTTTTTTATTGCGTGTAAAATTTCCATGCATTTGGATTACAAAGTTTTAACAGATAATGGATAAACTTAATGTGATGCATATTTTTCAGTCATGCATAAAGGAAACAGACTTTAAGTATGCTCATACGTTTTAACTGAATAAATGTAATTGCTTTCCCACTGAAAGGATTTATGCAAAATCTAAGTAATTTGAAAATATTATTATTTAAATAGAATAAAATAGATGCAAATAGTTAATAGTTGAGTGCAGAAATCTGACCTGTTTCATTTATGCATTACTGAAAGATATGCATCACATTAGTTTATGTTAAAACTCTGTAATCCAAATGGAATTCAATTTTATATGTCATACTTTTCATCTTCAATTAAGGCCTAAATATTTAAGATAAGTGAGTGAAAATAAAATCATGTCATGAAATAATGATAAAGCTTCTTGCATTACTAACTCAACATGATCATCATCAAGTCTGCACATCTTTTGCAAGAATGTATCAACTGAATGCTGCAATTTGCATCAAATTACCACTGTACCTAAATGTCATATTATATATGACGAAAGTAATGCCTTTTAAACCTTTCACAACACTTCTGCTTTTATAATGCACACTTTTACCCTTCTGACCTTCTCAGCGAGAGTTTCTGGATCTTTCTACTGCATATTTGCAAGTGTATATGTCGTTTAATGATTGTGATGTCATTAAGAGCTCTAATGGTGCCCGTTCTGTTTGCTAATGCATTTCATACTGTATATATAAGACAAAAAAGGAAAAAAAGAAAAATGTTTTCTCTCACATTCTCTCTGAAGCAAAGTACATCAGTAAATCATTGAAGTCCCTGCATTAGACCTCACTGACCTTTTGACTTTAACAGAGACCTGTGAAATCACTCAAGAAGCCTCAAAGGAAAAAGCTCTTTTGTGGTCTATGATTTCTGCAGCAGAAACGATGATGACAATAAAGCATCATCATCATCATCATCATCCATCACCATCGAGCCTCTATGACTTTTTAAATCGCAGCTGAAACATGAAGTCGTGATAACAGCACAAAGGTCACAGATGAATCACCCGTGTGTGTTTACAATCTAATAACTATAATCACTTCTTAACTCTCTAATTAGAATGATGACTAATTACAATTTATAGTTTGCAAATGAGATGTGGAAGGATTTCAATACCATGGAAACAGTACGTCAGAGTAAATTACATCAGAAATGCTCAACATCATGTTCAATATTTGATATTATTTAGTTTGCATTGTTAAAATATGCCGATCATTATCATAACTTAATAAATGCACAGCTGTGTTCAGAACGGAATAATGATTTAAGGCAAAACACCAAATCTAATTTTTAGGGGTTCAAGTGCATATCGCTGAAACTCTATTGTAATTGTCAAAATTTCCAAGGATCAGCATTCAACCCTAAAAGAGATCAGACCAAACCTGGTAGTACTCACACCATCTACAACATCACCAAAGCTCGCCTCGATCAGCCTGACGGGGGCGCTACAACGGACAAAAGTACAAAATCTCAAGACGGACAAAATGCATGCCTCAGAATCGAAAATGTCAGGTATTTTGGATGTTTTGAAAAACTTACTTTTGTGAACTAGTCCTAGGGTTTTGGCCTGATCAGAATCAAACCAGTGCAGCAAGATTCTCTGGAGTCTGATTGTCAATAATTATTAAAAAAAAGTTTAAATTTCAATTCATGGTCTCTAAGGGCCGCCAAAACATTCAAAGTGCCACTAAAGTTTAGTAAAATGGCTATAACTCGTGAACGGAATGAGATATTTTCACCAAATTTGGTACACCTGTGTAAGAGTTCATTCTGTGGTCATGTGAAAAAGGATGTGGCGATTGGCCACTTGGTGGCGCTAAAACAGGAAAAAACATGACAATGGCTATAACTACTTCACAGTTTGTTTCTTGAAAATTGACATGCAGTGTCTTTGTCCAAGGTGCCGTGATTGCCTATGAGGACATTGACACATCTCAAAAAACATGTCTGTCATCAACCAATGAAGTTTGAGCAGCTATCAAATAAGGTTAACGGAGGCCGATCGGAATTAAATTCGCTGGGCCTGTTTGACTCACGGCCCTAGAGGCCTGTGAGAAATTTGAAAGAAATCTGCCACCTTCACATTTTTCACATGCGTAAAGGATTTTTCACCCACAACATTCGTACCACATGGTAGAACTCCTCATTCTGAGCAACTTTGCCTCTAGGACCGCCGCTGTGCATCGAATTGTTCAATAATTAATTATTGGAGATTAGTTAAAAAAACAAACTTTGGTAAACTAGTCCTAGGTTTTTGCCTCAACCTCGAAACTGTTAGTAACCTCGAAACTTTAAAAAACATATATTTCCTATGGTAAAGTGCCTGTATTGGCTGTCAATGGTCTTTTCCATCTATGATTGAGATGATTACAGGCTTGTTAATTAAAACATTATACCTTTTTACACATGTGCTGAAAGGCCTTAAAGCGCTTGAACCCAGTAAGTATTTAATAGATATAACCGTGTTTACCTAGGTAAGTACATTACAACATTACATTTTGTTAACAAGTTTTCTGAAATGTTGTTTAAATATGCAAATGATGCATTATGTAATTAAAAACGCACTAATTTGGATACATTTCCAGAACACAAATCTGAACAATGAATGAAGCCAGACTGAAAAATCTTAACGTATTAGAGGGTTTTACAGAGAGGATTTTGGATATCACTTTTATCACTCCATAAATCAGAAAATACTGTCATCAAACAATCATTTTCACAATGTTTTTAGGATTAAAAAAGTCATACAAACCAGTCAAATGACGTGAACGTATGTAAAGCTGCTGAAGTGGAGATAAATTTGATGCTATAACTAAAATCTACAGATGCAAATAGAAAAAATGCAATAAACTAAAAGCTTAAAAGTGTATGTTGGATGTTCTCCTGCAGTAGTGTTATGGAACCAAAACAGACCAAAATCCTAAAAAATGACCAATGCATGAAAAAACAAACATTGGTTATTTCTATAGATTTTTGCATTAAACTAAAAAAAATTTCCTCATTGTTTGGAACAACATGAGGTCAGTAAATGATGGCAGAATTATCATTTTTGGCTAAATGATTCCTTTAATATAAGTGAGATCTGTATGTATTATCTATCTTAAAATGAGGGACAGATTCTTCACTGAAATGAAGAAACAACTGCCTACACAACACAGCTTAAAGTGTCAGATGTTCACTCACACACACACACACACACACACGGTTTTCTCTGAATCTGTTGCTCAACTCAACCGACTGCTTCTAATTATTTATTTTTCCTCTTATTTCATTTATAATGCGTGGTAAACTAATGCAGCTTCATAAGTGCACCACATGAGAAACTCTATAATTGGTCGACCCTTCATACACTACAGGTATATTCTACCTCTTCAAGCTCTTGCTTTAATGAGCAGCACAAAGTTCATTAGTTCCTATTCAGGAACTGATTATAGGCCTCGTGCATTTCTGCATTATTTAACTTTTTCCACCATTATAATGTTTTTGAACCCTCTTTCTAACCCTTTCAATTAAACAGGCTGTATTTGCTCCTGTGAGAGCTGGGGGTTAAATCGTTTTTCTTGCTCTATGCTTTAACAACAGACTCTTTGTGAAGCGACTGGATGGAACAAGTTTTTGATCATCCAGCATACATCAATGAAATGTAAATGCATCGTTTAGGTTCAGTAAATGCTCAATTTGAACCGCAGAATTAGTTCTGATAGTTACAGCATGTTTTTGGTTCTTTTATCCTCCAAAGATCAAGGTTGATCAGATTTCTTGTAATGTTTAACCGACGCTTCTATTTATCACTTTTGCACAGAAATGGAAGAAGCCGCTTCTGTTGAGTCGATGCAGGTCGTGGAGGTCATATGTGAAGTGACCTCTAAGGTCAGAGGTCAGTCAAACTCTTCAGACCACCTGTGTGCACACACGATGAGGAGAGGCTGAAGAGTGCATCTCTGTGTTATCAGCCAGCAGGTGTCCTTGTGTGAGGATGAATGACGCTGAGACTGAACTTCACCTGCTGACCACATGCTCAAACACTGGCTGCGCTCCAAACACGCTCTCCACGGCCTGCACAAGAACATGTGTTCTGAGAACACTCCCATTAAGTTATGAAAATGTTTTTTGTTGGTTACTCAAATGTCAAGTGAACATTCCATTTTATCATCTTCAAATATTATGAGAACGTTACTTTTGAATGTTCTCTCAACATTCCGAAACTAGATGAACATCCAACTGAAATGTTTCAGATTTCTTTTTTTCCATAACGATATATAAATAACATTTTTGTGTTTTGAGAACATTATAAAAGACCAGATAACTTTGAACAAATGTTCTATTAATGTTATGTTCAATGTTTGTTCATAACTTTGAGAGAACAAACAAACAAAATAATATTTTTTTTCCCCAGCTAACAGGGAACCTGTTTGTTTTTATTGCTTATATACAGCAGTATTTATCTGGCAAAAAACAAAAAAACAATGAGGACCTCAATACATGTGACTGTATTCCCATTAAGTTATGAAAACATTATTTCTGAACGTTCAGTTTTTAAAATGTTTAAACTTTATTGGTTATTCGAATGTTAAGTGAACATTCCGTTTCATCATCTTCAAACATTATGAGAATGTTACTTTTGAATGTTCTCTGAACATTCCGAAACAAGCAGTTACATTTAAAAATGTTAGAAGAATGATGTATAAATAATGTTTTTGTGCTGAACATTAAAAAAGACCAGATAACTTTGAACAAACGTTCTATTAACGTTATCAGAAGAATGTTTGTTCATAACTTTGAGAGAACGTTCCCTGTTAGCTGGGAACATATATTATTTTGTTTATTTGTTTTTATTACAGCAGTATTTATCTGACAAAAAACAAACAAACGATGACCTCAATAGGTGTGACTGTAAGTAATGAAAAGAGTATTTCTGAATATTCTCTGAACGTTCATAACATTACATTTTTAAATGTTCTAGAACATTCCATTTTATCATTCTTTAAACATTATAAGAATGTTACTTAAGTAAGTAAAAAAGTAAAAAAAAAAACTAAAGAATGTTTTTCTGCTAATGTTATGAGAATTAACACTGAATTAACATTCTATTAATGTTACATACAATATATTGGAGAGAACCTTGCCAAAGCATTAATCAAACTTCCGGGGGCGCCACAGCGGTCAAAAGTACAAAAACTTAAGATGGACAAAATGCATGCCTCAGAATCGAAAATGTCGGGTATTTAGAATTTTTTGAAAAACCTACTTTTGCGAACTAGTCTTAGGTTTTTGGTCTGATCGGAACCAAACCAGTGCAGCAAGATTCTCCAGAGTCTGCTTGTCAATAACGATCAAAAAAAGTTTACATTTCAATTAAGCGCCGCCAAAACGTTCAAAGTGGGCGGAGCCACTTTTACTAAAATGGCTATAACTCGTGAACAGAATGAGATATTTTCACCAAATTTGGCACACCTATGTAAGAGCTCATTCTGTGGTCACATGAAAAAGGACAAACTTCCCTTACCTTATGTAGCCCCACCCCTTTTCAGCGCTGCGCTCATTGTCTTCTGACTTCCGGTTTGTATTTCTACAGCGATTTTTAAAATCTGCTTTAAACATTACAGTGCTCATGATAAGTTTCATTAACTCTACAACAAGTAAATCCACTACAACAGCTAATTACTCTTCGACAACGATGCCATACAGAGCTACCGGAAAAACGGAAGCTCAAACACAAGATGGCTGCGCGCACGTTTCTGTGGTGAGTCCAATTTCATTTCATGTTTACATTCCTTCCATCGTCAATTTTCATTTATTTATCATTCTTTGAAAGAGAGTCAATTATCCAACAGTTATTAAAGAGTGTTTCACATACGCGTATTAATGTCGCAGCAATGAAACTGACAGGTTTAATCCCTGATATCCTGTAGTGGCTTCCCTGCTGAAATAGAAGCTTTTCAATTAAATATTCCTGCATGACACTGAATAAAACTGGGTTTAATGTTAAAACTCTCCTTGAGAAAAGCACAGTCACTCCTGTAAATGAGCTGTTCCTGACAGGTATCTTGAGATTCGCACATGAATAATTTCAGATATTATTTAGCATTCTTTGAAAGAGAGTCAATCATACATCAAGCAGCTATTGAAGAGTGTTTCACATGCACATATTAATGATGAAACCGACAGGTTCAATCCCTGAGATCTTGTAGTCGGTTCCCCGCTGAAATAGAAGATTTTCAATACAAGATTTACAACATATGGCAAATGATCTGCATCTCCTGCTGCTGCCGCGGTCAGAAGAGATTTGTGCCTGACACTGAATCTGAGAGTGTTTAGTGTGTGTTCAAGTGTGCACTACTGAGGGCGCATCACGCAGACAAACACAAGCTGTGTGTGAAAGCTGAAAAAGGCAATTTCAAGACATAAACGTCATCATTATACGCCACATTTGTTTGGATCATTAGATGTGCTGTTATGGGACTCAAACAAGTTCCCTTAGGAGGTACAATCTTACAAATACAACCTGTGAACATTAATAATTCAGCCAAAGATGATATATGACTTGTGCGTGCACTATATTCAAGTCTATATATGCCTTGTGTGAATAAATGTGAAAGACTTCAATGCACTGCCAGATGCTTTTTCACTAATGCAGTTAAGTAATGTGATGGATTTGTGCAACAAGGTTTTATTTCTGTGCCGTCTTCTGATATCTTCACAGCATTTGCTCTGATTGCATCTGTGAGCTACAGTTTAGAAATTGGCAATTCAATTAAAGAAAGAATAAAACATTCATGCTTCGCTGTAAAGATTACATCATGCACTCCCCCAAAATCACACAGAAACTGCCACCTCATTACAGAGGGAATTATGATAATTATACAGTCTGGAATAATGGCACATGAATAGAAATGAAAGGGTGAAAATGACAACACTCCGTTACACGGGGAAAGAGCAGTTCTCATTTCACAATGTTAATAGCATGATTGAGCTTTTCAGGGATTTTCAATTTGCTGAAAAAGAAAATCAGTCTTCTTTTTGAAATCAGTTCTTATTGTGGCAACAGTGTAACACACGTGAGAACGCCTGAGTTTGTCACCATGGATACACTTATTGAGAATCAGAAGCAGACCAACTCGCTCATGGGAAATAAGATCTTGAATATTTCAATTGTTTGTCTTGGACAGCGAGGAGATTAAATTGAGATGTTCGCCGAAGTCTCCGGACTCTCTAATCAAACATCGACAGGGTCTCAGATTTACTGCAATCATACATCAGATATATTCACATGATGTCACTGCAAGACCAATATTGTTTGGACTATGATATGCATAAAGAAATAGCTCATCCAAAACTGGGACTTGACAGCACTTGCATACTGTTGCCCACTTGTTGGTTTGACTGCTTCTATTGCTCTCATTTGTAAGCCGCTTTGGATAAAAGACTCTGCTAAATAATTAAATGTAAGTGTAAATTGTTTCATTTACTGCCTGACTCACGGCATCACACACAAGATGTGACTCCCACAGAAAATAAATTAAACACTTATGCAAATATCTGTGTATATGCTTTATTAGCAATAAGTGAAAAATGAACATTGCATTACACTATGATGATTGCAATAATATAACTGCTAAAAGAGCAAACTAATTCAGCAACATGACATTAATATGATGTTGATGTTGTGGTGATGACTGAAGCGGTGTTATGTGTCTTCTGGGTACAGCGTGAGAACTTCTGCCTCTCCGATCCGCTCTGGAAAAGAAAGAAATGCTCAGAGACAACAGAACATTCTGAGAAGATTTTGAGAAGATCCTGAGAATTATCTAAAAACATCCTGAAAGCATCATGAGAACATTATAAGAACATTTGAGAACATTGTGAGAACATTCTATGAACATCCTGAGATAATTATAAGAACATTCCAAGAACACTGAGAACATCCTGAGAACATACTGAGAACATTTTGAGAACATCCTAAAAACATCTTGAGAACATTTTGAGAACATCCTGAGACCATTTTGAAAACATTCTGAGAACATTGAGAACATCCTGAAAACATCTTGAGAACATTTTGAGAACATACTGAGAACATCCCGAGAACATACTGAGAACATTCTGAGAACATTTTGAGAACATTCTGAGAACATTGAGAACATCCTGAAAACATCTTGAGAACATTTTGAGAACATACTGAGAAAATTCTGAAAACATCCTGAGAACATTTTGAGAACATTCTGAGAACATTGAGAACATCCTAAGAACACACTGAGAACATTCTGAGAACATTGTGAGAACATCCTGAGAACATTTTTAATGTTCCAAACAAACCAAAACCATACTGAGAACATTCTGAAAATATCCAGAGAGTGTGACATCAGTCATTTGAGCTTGAGCAGTCATTTGAAGAGCAGCAGTCTGGGCTGATATGTACTGCTAGCCATTTAGCTGCAATATATGTTACTATAGTAACCACAGACAGAAGCACTCAGCTTGTTTCCCATAATCTGATCTCTGTGTGTAGTGGACAGAGTTCTATTGATTCCAGCTTCATTTACAACTACTTTCAAAATATCTTATTTATCATAGTATATACAGACTCACCACTCTATTTTTAACATCAAACAAGTTCTTTCTTCAAGGTGAAATGCACTTCAAATCACATCACATCAAATCACAGCCATCAATCATTATTTACTATCTGATATTAGACTAGAGGGCATATCTGCTTGAAGTTTAGTACACTGTCATATAACATACAGACATTAACAATAAACCACAAAACATGAATTTTGATTTAATGAGATCTTTAACTTGCCTTTGCATCAGTTGTTAAAGTTTTTATGGCTACACAAGTGCTCTGTTACAAAACAAAAAGTGATGTCATTAAAATGACACTTTTGACACTTCTGAACACTAGGCATCATTGCTGACTTTGAAAATGGTTACAGAGGAAAAACATGTGTAAGTCTAAGAGAAAAAAAATCCGAGAACATTCCAAAAAACATCCTGAAAACATTCCGAGAATACCCCAAGAACATTCCGAGAACATCCTGAGAAGATTCCGAGAATATCCAAAAAAAAAAACATTGTGAAAACATCCCCCCAAAAAAAACATCCTGAGAACATTCCGAGAACATCCCAAAAAAACATCCTGAGAACATTCTGAGAAAATTCCGAGAACACTCAACAAAAACATTTTGAAAACATTCCTTGAACATCCTGAGAACATTCCAAAAAAAATTGAGAACATTCCTAGTACATTCTGAGAACATTCCAAAAACCATTCTGAGAACATTCCGAGAACACCCTGAGAACATTTCGAGAACATTCTAAGAACATTCCAAAAACCATTCTGAGAACATTCCAAAAACCATTCTGAGAACATTCCGAGAACATCCTGAGAACATTATGCTATATGCGATTTCTGTGAAATTCTGCAAAAACTCCAACTGACCAAAATCTAACTACTAGTGTCGACTCATCCAGACCGCAAACCAAGGCAAAAACAGAAGGCAGACATTTTTCCAACAGAGTTTTGTGCCAGCTGCACTTAGATCAACTTATCAAGGTGTGCCAGGTGTTTTTGAGCACGTTTGCAATGAAACTCAGCTGGAAAGTGGCTCTCAAGAACCAGGAATGAAGAACCCTAATGTAGACGGCAAACAGCCAGGAAGCTTACTAAATTTTGAAACTGAACCAAATTGTGTTTTAATAAAAGCTGCGAGCAATATTACTGTTCTCTGCCAAACTGCTGCTCACGTCAAGTCATGAACTCAATGGTGTGTACTCTCTCACACCGACAACAATGGTGTATTAATAATGCTTCAGTTCACATGACACACATCAGTGGACAATACATCTGAGCACATCAACTCAGAGCGGAGAAACCTTACCTGGTTTGTTCTGTAACGCCTCCGCGAGATGAGAACTGTGCAAAAGGACAGAAAATAAACATTCAGAAAGCCTCATAAGGATAGTCATATGATCACACTCTGCTAAAAATAGGGTAAGACTTTAGAATATTGTTCCATCACTAATAAATAACTGCACAGGAAAAAATGAGCATCACATTCCAGTAACTACTGTTAATCAGTTGCCATTTCTGTTCGGAAAAGTTAAAACAATATCACATGTAGAGATGCAACAATAAAACCGATAAAAGTAAATTTTCACACTTTCAGCTATCAGGCGATAGTTTAAAAACATCTGATAGTCAGGTCAGTATATCCTGTCAATCAAAAGAGGACAAGAAAATGCACTCCATTTGGGCATTGTGTAAAGAAAATGCTAAGAAACCAGTTTGATGTTAAATAGTAATTATATGAATAAATACCATTCAGAAAGTTAAGAATTATTTATTTAATCTTCAGAATTTAGTTAATGTGTGTTAATAATCGGCTATCGTATCGGCAGATATCACTCTGAATAATCAACTATTGGCATCGGTATTTGCAGATATTACCCTGAATAATCGGCTACCATATTGGCAGATATCACTCTGAATAATTAACTATCGGTATCGGTATTGGCAGATATCACTCTGAATAACCGGCTATCGGTATCGGTATTGGCAGATATCACTCTGAATAATCGGCTATCGGTATTGGCAGATATCACTCTGAATAATCGACTTTTCGTATTGGCAGATATTACCCTGAATAATCAGCTATCGTATCGGCAGAAATCACTCTGAATAATCGGCTATTGTTATCAATATTGGCAGATATCACTCTGAATAATCGGCTATTGGTATTGTTATCGGTATCAGCAGATATTACTCTGAATAATCAACTATTGGTATTGGTATTGGCAGATATCACTCTGAATAATCGGCTATCAGTATCGGCAGATATCACTCTGAATAATCGACTATCGGTATCGGCAGATATCACTCTGAATAATCGGCTATCGTTATCGGTAATGGCAGATATCACTCTGAATAATCGACTATCGGTATTGGCAGATATTACCCTGAATAATTGGCTATCGTATCGGCAGATATCACTCTGAATAATCAGATATCGTTATCAGTATCAGCAGATATTACTCTGAATAATTGACTATCTGTATTGTTATCCATATCGGCATATATCACTCTGAATAATCAACTATCGGTATCGGTATTGACAGATATTACTCTGAATAATTGACTATCTGTATTGTTATCCATATCGGCATATATCACTCTGAATAATCAACTATCGGTATCGGTATTGGCAGATATTACTCTGAATAATCGACTATCGGTATCGGCAGATATCACTCTGAATAATCGACTATCGGTATTGGCAGATATTACCCTGAATAATCGGCTATCGTATCGGCAGATATCACTCTGAATAATCAGCTATCGTTATCGGTAATGGCAGATATCACTCTGAATAATAGGCAATCGTATCGGCAGATATCACTCTAAATAATCAGCTATCGTTATCGGTATCAGCAGATTTTACTCTGAATAATCGACTATCGGTATTGTTATCGGTATCGCCATATATCACTCTGAATAATCAACTATCGGTATTGGTATTTGCAGATATCACTCTGAATAATCGGCTATCGGTATTGGCAGATATTACCCTGAATAATCAGCTATCGTATCGGCAAATATCACTCTGAATAATCGGCTATCGGTATTGTTATCAGTATTGGCAAATATCACTCTGAATAATCGGCTATCGGTATTGTTATCAGTATTGGCAGATATCACTCTGAATAACTGACTATTGGTATCGAGAGATATCACTCCGAACAATCTGCTATTGGTATTGTTATCGGCATATATCACTCTGAATAATCAACTATCGGTATCGGTATTGGCAGATATTACTCTGAATAATTGACTATCGGTATCGGCAGATATCACTCTGAATAATCGACTATCGGTATTGGCAGATATTACCCTGAATAATCGGCTATCGTATCGGCAGATATCACTCTGAATAATCGGCTATCGTTATCGGTAATGGCAGATATCACTCTGAATAATAGGCAATCGTATCGGCAGATATCACTCTGAATAATCAGCTATCGTTATCGGTATCAGCAGATATTACTCTGAATAATCGACTATCGGTATTGTTATCGGTATCGCCATATATCACTCTGAATAATCAACTATCGGTATTGGTATTTGCAGATATCACTCTGAATAATCGGCTGTCGGTATTGGCAGATATTACCCTGAATAATCAGCTATCGTATCTGCAAATATCACTCTGAATAATCGGCTATCGGTATTGTTATCAGTATTGGCAAATATCACTCTGAATAATCGGCTATCGGTATTGTTATCAGTATTGGCAGATATCACTCTGAATAACTGACTATTGGTATCGAGAGATATCACTCCGAACAATCTGCTATTGGTATTGTTATCAGCAGATATCAATGAATAATCCGCTATCGGTATCGGCAGATATCACTTTTAATAATCAGCTATCGGTATCATTATTGGCAGATATCACTCTGAATAATCAACTATTGTATCGTTATCGGTAGATTTCACTCTGAATAATTGACTATCAGTATCATTATTGGTATTGGCAGATATCATTCTGAATAATCGACTATCGGTATCGAGAGATATCACTCCGAACAATCTGCTATTGGTATTGTTATCGGCAGATATCAATGAATAATCCTCTATCGATATCGGCAGATATCACTTTTAATAATCGGCTATTGGTATCGGCAGATATCACTTTTAATAATCGGCTATCGGTATTGTTATTGGCAGATATCACTCTGAATAATCAACTATTGTATCGTTATCGGTAGATTTAATTCAGAATAATTGACTATCGGTATCGTTATCGGTATTGGCAGATATCATTCTGAATAATTGACTATCGGTATCGTTATCGGCAGATATCACTTTGAGAAATGTAGTATCGGTGCATCTCTAATTACAAGCTTACCGTTGTGAATTGGGCTAAGGTAAAGAGATAGTTTTGAAAACTGGTTGGTTAAAATAATTTTTGGGTAATTTTTAACCAAAAACAAGTTACAGACAGCAGCTTTAAGAAAGTTTAGATATTTGTACTGGAAAACAGGTTGCATTTTATTTCACAGTATGTGTACTTACAGTGTACTTACCTAAGAAAATACTGGCAACTACAGGGGTAAGGTAAGGTTTAGGAGTAGGTTCAGAGTTACTACCTAGTTATTACCCAGTTATTATAATTACTGCATAAGTACATTGTACATTGTAATTACACTTTATTTTACAGTCCTGATTCGCATTAACATACTGTGTACTTATTGTAGTTATAAAGACACTACGTACAGTAGGTGCTAACCCTGAACCTGCCCCTAAACCTGAACTTAACTCATGTAGTTACCTTACACTACTCAGTACTTTTGTGCGCAAGTAAACTAAATAAAGTGCTACTGGAAAAACAAGACAAAAATACCAAGTAAGAAAAACATGTTTTGCAGTGAAGAATGTTAATTTTGCATTACTCATGCGTTCCTAGTAATTCACTATGATGGAACAGTGTTACTAAAAATAGTAAGACACCAGGGGCGATTCTAGGATTTTGATTTTAGGGGGGCTCAGCCCCCAATAAGGGTATGATTAAAAAAATATTATTTGACTGACTGTTGCTCATTTGCAGACCTACTCCTGCACGACAAGAAAAAATGTCGTATATCCATCTACAATGAAATATAAATTATTTTAGTTTTTTAGCTTTTTAGCCTTTATAATCAACAATACGGTTGGATATTCATAGTCACCCCATGAAAAGTGATGTCATTTTAAGTATTTTAACTAACCAGCTAATATTCATTAAGAATATAGACAAACCATGTATTAATGTAATTGTCTATTGGCAATATGATTAATCTGTTCTATATTTATTTCTATTTATTAAAAATAACAACATGAATTATCAATTTGCCACTTCTATAAATCAAGTACAAATCTAGTATAAATAGTATAAATCAAGAAAATCAAAAATCCCTTTACTCTACGCTTACTCTAATTTATGTATCATGACACTCCTCCTGATTCATTATTACTTAATACTTAAAACTATATTTAATAATACAAAACAAAATAACTCCACATTCTCTCTCTGGGCCATCTAGTGCTTTCAGACAATGATGTGTGTCATTTCTGTGCATGGCTGCATAATGTAATGTCAAAATACATTATAATATGTCTGTAATTGTAAAAAGTAAATTAAAATAAATCATGATCGTTTTCTGAATCTAAAGTATGTTTTCATGGGTGTTAATCACTTCATTTTTGTAGGAATAAAAAACAACTATCACACAAGGGCTGAAGGTGAACGCAGCGAAACGTATTGGTATTGGATGAGAAACCGAGCCGTCCCGTGTGCTCCCAATGCTCCAGTAACATTACATTATGTAAACTGCAATGCATTTATGACAAAGAACTGCACCGATGCAGATGTAATATCATAGCATTAGCAATCTATCAATAAATGCACGCACACACGACACACACCTTGTGCTCTCTGATGTTCGCTCTGCTCGGCGCCCCTGCAGATTGAAAAATGCGCTAAATCCAAGCAGACTCAGATAAGGGGAGGAGCCCAAACTTGACGCAGCTTGCCGCCGTTTCAAATGAGTTTTTTTTAAAGGGGACTGAAGCGATCAAAAATTTATTAATCAAATATTTTTTTTAGGGGGGCTGGGCAGAAGTTTAGGGGGGCTGAAGCCCCCCTAAAAAGGGCCTAGTGACGCCCCTGTAAGACACCATCACTAAACCCTGCAAGAAACACTCACCTGGTCTTTCTCTGGCTGATGGACGAGTTGAGGAACACGTGATCCGGCAGAGCTTCAGACGTCAAGGGCAGCAGAGGGGATCCAGACGTCTGCTGGGTCAGAGAGCTCGAGTCGGCCATGGCTTGCTGGAGTAACCCCTGAACCAGCTCTTTCTCTGCCACCACAAACACATCTAATGAGCCTTCATTAGCACACGAATCTGCAAGCAGCTCGTGTCCAAATAATAAGATGTTTTCATAATGGAAACTAATAGGACTATATGTGCTGACCGGTTGTGTTTGTGGTGATGATTTTAAAGGAAGTACATCATAACCAGCTTGAATTAACTTTTTTCTCTCTCATTAAAAATTAAATGCACACACAAATGTCCTAACTAACACTTTTTAGTTGACTTTACTTAATGTTCAACAATTTGTTGAATTTAACTTTTAAAATGTAGTAATCTGTACTATTTGCACACTACGCCTTTGTTACTCTAAAGCCAGAAAAGCTCGAGCTTTTAAAGCAGGATGGATTCTGATTGGCTGTCAGTGTTTTTATTGTTCATCAGATGGAAAAAATAGTTCTGAAAGTGATTTGTTATAGTATTGATGTGGATTCTGCTGTTCTTTTATCCATCTTTTATCCAAGGCCCATGACGCTCTGTGTGAATTATGGGAGTAACTTCTGTTAAGCTGTAAACAATCAGCGAAATGTAAACACAATAATAAGCATTTTCAAAAACTAGCCAAAATGACATGACATTTATTCTACTCACCTTTCAAGTAATAAACATTAAAAGGACATTTAAGAGCATTAAACGTGTCATTGACGAATGAGGTTTATAAAAGTGTAAAAAACCTAATGGAGATACAGTTAATTTTTCATTAAGTGTTACAATGAGTAATCAGACACATACTGTAATGGATTGTGTGGTTTTTATAATCTGTTAACACAGCTTTTGTCATTTTTTACAAGATGGACAAAATTTGTCACCAAAAAAAATCATTTGGTTTAACCAAAATTTCAGTTTTACCAAATGACACTTGTGATTATACCGAATTACGATATTTTCAAACAATGCTAACAGGCTGATATCTAGCTAGCTAACAAAAGGATAATCAAACATTTTATATTTAGTACAAGTTTTTAAAATATTACAATATTATTTCCCATGTTTTATAGCGGTTGTACCGAATGACCTGATGTTTCGGGACATGATGTTATAAAATCATGCTACAATAAAAAAATATATACATTTTAAGATATTTTAATCACAAATGAAATGGCTGTATTGGCCTTTGGACAGTTAAACTGAATGACCTTTCGACACTTCAAAATCTTTAAAATACCCTTATATGTAGCAAAATATAATTAAAACCTTTTGGATTCAATAAAAGAGATCTAGTTGTACTACCTTACATACATTGGATGTCATATCTTTGTTTTTTAATATTATTAAGGCCTTTGGACAAAAATTTGACCCATAACGTCACTGACCCTAATAAATGACTACAACAGACCATGCAATATTACAGATGTGTTAAATATCACTGTAAAAATATATGTCTGTATTATGTAACATGTTGCCTTAATCAAAAATGTTATTTAACTGATAATAATTCAAAGTGATTTCCATCATTGTGACAGACGACAAATATCATATTTAGCTGCTTTAGAGACATCCCAGTAAACACTGCTAATAGGGATTAGAAGTGAAAAGGGGAGACGTTTACATTTTAAAGCATCCGTGTGAAAAAAAACCTGGAAAGAGACGTGAGGATTTGAGGAGAAAACGAGATATTTTTAGTGCATTCTAGTGAATTATTCATGGGATATATCGCAAAGTAAATTGGGAGAGCAGACCACAAATAGTGTATGTTGTCTTTTTCAGCAAGAATACAGTGAGAAAACCAGGAAATAAAATATTTCAGAGGAAAAAAAAATGCAGCGACTGAAAAAACTCTTGCCATAGATATTCTTGTTATATAACAAGCATTTCTTTATTCTCCTGACGTGTGAAAATAGTACATGAAGGAAATTTTACAGGTCATTCAGTCAAACTGAAGGATAAAGATTATTTATAGCGCAACCTTAAGATTTGTTTCAGACTTTTGAGTGGAACTCAAACCAGAAGTGCCTCCCATAATTTAAAACACAGTTGTAAGGAAAAAGCTGGATATTTAGAACTATACACCCTAAAAAATTTTGGATTAAGTTGGGTTAAATATGGACAAACCCAGCGTTTGGGTTAACTCAACTAGTTTTATTTAACTCAACTATTGTTTAAAAATGCCTATATGGCTTAAAATGAACCCAAAATATGTTGGAAATTAAAAATCAGACATAATTACTAGAGGCAACAATAATAATCAAAAGGTGAACATTTATTAATAAGCAATTTTACACTCTAAAAAATGCTGGGTTAAAAACAACCCAAGTTGGGTTAAAAATGGACAAACCCAGCGATTGGGTTGTTTGGGTTGAATCTTTAACCCAACCTGCTGGGTAGATTTATTTAACTCAACTGATGTTTAAAAATTACTTTATTGATCACTTAAAATGAACCCAAAATAGGTTGGAAAATAACATTTATTAATATGTTTAATTAATAATAATTAAATAATAAACATGTATTAAATTGCTTTTTAATGAATGTTCATCTTTTGATTATTATTGTTGCCTCTAGTAATTATGTGTCTGATTTTTAATTTCCAACATATTTGGCGCTCATTTTAAGCCAGCCATATAGTCATTTTTAAACAATAGTTGAGTTAAATAAAACTACCCAGCACATTGGGCAAACATTTAACCCAACCACTGGGTCAAAACAACCCAATCACTGGGTTTGTCCATATTTAACCCATCTTGGGTTGTTCTTAACCCAGCATTTTTTAGAGTGTATAGATGTTTATTATTTAATTATTATTTATTAAACTTTATAAATGTTCTTTTATTAAACACATTAATAAATGTTAAATTCCAACCTATTTTGGGATCATTTTAAGCAAGCAATATAGTAAATGTTAAACAATAGTTGAGTTAAATAAAACTAAACTCTAAAAAATGCTGCGTTAAAAACAACCCAAGTTGGGTTGGAAATGGACAAACCCAGCAACTGTGTTGCTTTAACCCAGCGGTTGGGTTAAATGTTTGTCTAATGTGCTGGGTAGTTTTATTTAACTCAACTATTGTTTAAAAATGACTGTATTGCTTGTTTAAAATGAACCCAAAATAGGATGGAAATGAACATTTATTAATAATATTAATGAATAATAATTAAACAATAAACATTTATTAAATTGCTTATTAATAAATGTTCACCTTTTGATTATTACTGTTGCCTCTAGTAATTACAGCATGTGTCTGATTTTTAATTTCCAGCATAAACTGGTCATAAAGTAATTTTTAAACAATAGTTGAGTTAAAAAAAAAACTACCCAGCATGTTAGGCAAACATTAAACCCAACTGCTGGGTTTGTTCATTTTCAACCCAACTTGGGCTATTTTTAGCCCAGAATATTTTTTGAAGTGTATCTTTACTGTTATCGTTCTAGTTATCATCATTGTTGTGAACTGGCCCTAAAGGTCTTTAAATGATCTTCAAAGCAGTTAATTATTTGGTTAACTGCTAATATATCTAATCGATCTAATGAAAGGGCAAGTGTTCACCTTTGTCACTCGCCAGCAAAAGCCACTGCTGAACCATGGAGAGAGAATCAGTCTGCAGGATCTGACACAAGAGCTCCAGCACCTGAGAGAGAAGACTGATATCAGCAGCTCATTCCCACAGGGCAGGATAAAACCAGCTAACCAAATATTCAAATTATGAAATAGTAATTAAATATTTGATTTGCTTATTAAATCTCTTTGGCATGCAGTCCGTGTCCTGTTTTCATATTCGCTGTATCTTAAATTGAAAATGAGCAAACAAGAAGAGCTTCAGGAGCTGCGCTCAGAATGGATTATTATTATATTCTGCAGTGTATATAGATTGCATAGTATTTTTATGTGACGATAGACATTTTAAACAGTAGTTGGCTATATGGTTATCCACATCAGATTGCATGTTGAATTCAGCAAATGCAATTTTTATCCAGTTTTGGGTAGAAATATAAACTTTTGGTAGTATGATATAAGTGAGTCCAAGATTATTCGTCACAACCCTGCTGAAAAACCAACCTAATCAAACTTGATCTTCCAGGCTTGTTCTTTAGATGTTCAAGCTATTTTTAGCTATTTTTTATTTCAGCTGGGAAAGGAAAGGAAATAAAAAAAATGCCAATACAGTGTACTAACTAGTTGGAGTTCACATTCACTGAACCATCAAACTGTGACATGAATGTGTTCAGATAAAGCACTTGCTGAAGGTAGATAAATAAGTGCAGGTGTTTCACCTTGAGCTCCACTCCTTCCAGCGTCTGCGTCTGCCATCGCTGCATCCCCAGGCGTTTGTGTGACGTCCGGCTGCTGCGTTTCTTCCCTCCCCAGGACGTGGCGGGGATGATCCGGCCGGACTGCGCCGAATATTGCGTCTTCCTGCGAGGAGCTTCCTCATCTCGGAGTTTCTTTGAGTTTATTCACAGACAAACACTTTAGTGTTCAGGCTTCTCCTGTGAAATTTATCTGCTTCATTCAGCATCATCTAATACAGGGGTTTTCAGAATCAAAAATGTACACACAAAACTGGTACATAAAATGCTAAAAGAGAAGTTTACATTTATGCATTGGGCAAAAGCAAATTGCATTGAATTAAAAGTGTTTTTATCAGTTACTGCATTCCCTGGGAATCAAACCCATGACCTCCTAGAGAGTCATTTCACAAAATCCGACTTTTATAAACCCAACTGAAACCAAATTCATAGGCAATTAATTTAAAATTAGAATTTTTTTGTAAATTTGTTTATGATATTTAAAGTCATTTGGGAGACAAAATACAAAAGTTAAAGGGGCTATATCCTCCTGACGACCAGAAAAAAGTATTTTTTCATGTCATTACATTGTTTTAGAGAGCTTAAGAAAAAAATGGAAAAATAACATTTTTCAAAATGTTTTATTCATATGTTAAACTATGTCCTCTGAAGTGCACACCAGGACTTAATTTTTAAAAAATAAAATAAGACATGAATAAACCTGAAAAGGCAAAAACAATTAATTTTTAGGTTTCATCCTTTCAGGATTTTTTATACCAAACTTTGTATAAAGATGATTCTTAACTATGTTATGAAATAAATAAAAGAATAATTTTTATACACCATTTTGCTTTATGTAATATGTGTGTAAAATGGCCATAAACGTGTTTTCCCCTTATATACAATGTATCTATACACTGTATCTAATTTGCATAATATATGAAAAAATTCACTCAAATACAATATCCTCTACAAATTTATCTGCTTCATTCAGCATCTTCTAATACAGGGGTTTTCAGAATCAAAAATGTGCACACAAAACTAGTACATAAAATGCTAAAAAAGAAGTTTACATTTATGCATTGGGCAAAAGCAAATTGCATTGAATTAAAAGTGTTTTTATCAGTTACTGCATTCCCTGGGAATCAAACCCATGACCTCCTAGAGAGTCATTTCACAAAAACCGACTTTTATAAACCCAACTGAAACCAAATTCATAGGCAATTAATTTGAAATCAGATTTTTTTTTTTTTTTTTTTTGTAAATTTGTTTATGATATTTAAAGTCATTTGGGAGACAAAATACAAAAGTTAAAGGGGCTATATCCTCCTGACGACCAGAAAAAAAGTATTTTTTAATTTCAGTATTTTTTAATTTTTACATTGTTTTAGAGAGCTTAAGAAAAAAAATGGAAAAATAACATTTTTCAAAAATGATATTTTATTCATATGTTATACTATGTCCTAAATAAAATAAGACAAGAATAAACCTGAAAAGGCAAAAATAATCAATTTTTAGGTTTCATCCTTTCAGGATTTTTTATACCAAACTTTGTATAAAGATGATTCTTAACTATGTTATAAATAAATAAAAGGATAATTTTTATACACCATTTTGCTTTATGTAATATGTGTGTAAAATGGCCATAAACGTGTTTTCCCCTTATATACAATGTATCTATACACTGTATCTAATTTGCATATTCATGTGTTTTTTGGACAATATGTAATGAAAAAAGAAGTGTAATAACTGGAGTAATAATTGGCAAGATTTTATGGGGTTTGAAACCCCATAACATTTTCCTGAGATGTTGATTTGAAAATCTTTCAGATTTAAACGATAATTACAAAATATTATCATTTTCATAAGGGTGTTCAATTTGATCACTAAATTAATGTCAGCAATTTTTAAAGACCAAGGAGAAGTCATGGTGAAACCTCTGAAAAGCCCTGAATGTGCTCTTTACATGACATCCAGACTTAAAACTGTGACATGTAAGGTCTCGGAGAAATTCACTCAAATATAATGTCCTCTACAGAGGACCAAACTCCATAGCTACTTGTATTGAAACGACTTCCTGGGTTGTCTATGTATGAAAGCCTGTAGACTGATTTTTATGTGAAGGACTCGGGACATTTTTGCTGAGAAAATCAAAAGAATGTGACGGTTTTATTTCTAAGCGAATAACTTTGTTGTGAGTTTATCGCGGCCTTGAATCTGAAGAAATCTGATTTCACTGTGTGAACAGGCAGTTGTTGGCACATCTGTATTGTGTGAACTGTGCTCAAAGCTCCTGCTTTTCTGACAATGTGCCACTGCGATTTAAAAGCTGTAACAAGATGTTTGATGTGGGTGTTACATTTATAAAGTGCAGCTTTAACGCTTTGTGTGTGCATGAATCATAAAGACGGTTGGTCTTCCCTGTGGTACTGAGCACTTCACACTTAAGATGAGAAGTTTCAGCTCAAAGCGTTCCTGCTCATTCGTCAGTCAGTGTTTTAGTCATTTGTGATGCCTACAGTAAAGGAAAGGTCAAGTACCTCTCTCTTGTCATCAGCGGCCGCTGAAAGACTGACTTTAGTGGCCAAATCCTTCAGTTCCTCACGCCAGCTTTCAGAAATGAGTGCTGCGGAAAGACACGGGCGATGAAGGAGAGCATGAAGAAGAAACAGAGGCGAGAGCAGAAAGGGCAAGAAAACAAGCACTGATGATGATGCAAATAAATAAACAGAACTATTTTTCTAAAGATCCTCTAAATGTGGTCTGGTAGGTGCACTGAAAAGATTGGGGTAGGATGCAAAATAATTGCAAAGAAATGCCAATTAACACTTGATGTTTAGGTTGAGTTAAACATGAAATTATGTACAAAGACTGAAAAACATACTCCAATAATCTTGGTTGTATGTGCAACTTTGATTAACTAATTATTTAACTAACTAATTAACTAATTCTGTCCAACTCAAATGGCTGTTTCTGACAGCTTTAATACTTTTGTTCATCTAATGAGTAACAGGCAGTCCATTGAATTTAAAATATGAACACTAAACCATATAAAAGCTAACAGTGACAGTATATAAATTAAGCCAGTAAAATGTAAAGTAATAATATTTTTTTAATAATACAGTAGTAACAAAATATTTTTTCAAGCTGCAATGCATGCTGTGAACTTATGCAATTTTGTTTTTAAAAAAAGCATTAAATATAAAATAAATATAAATAAATTAGGGCTGTCAAACGATTAATCACGATTAATCGAATACAAAATAAAAGTTTTAGTTTGCCTAATATATGTGTATTTGTGTGTATTTATATATACATATTAATTACACGCAGTACTCACACATATATTATGCAAACTCAAACTTTTATTTTGTATGCGATCAATCACGATTAATCATTTGACAGCCATAAAATAAATACATTTTAAATCACGCCTTCAAATCTTGACAAGCAGTTTTGGATATTTTGGTCTTTCCTTATTCAAGAGGCCATGAAGCGACTGACCTCATTTAAAGGCACCTTGATTTGGACGCACCAGAAATAATGCATGTTTCTCATTATCTTAATGTGATTTTTATGCTAAAATACTTTGTTTTATCACAGTTTAATATTCAAAGTCAAACAAAGAGTAAGCCATGCATACTTAAGCCTTTTATAATGGTATTCATAATGTATATTGCATTATATCTTTTCATAAATAATTGTAACGAAAGTTAAAATGCATCATAATATTTGCAAATTACATCCCAAATTGGTTGTTTGTCATGTGTTTTAATGCATTATACTTTCTAACAGCGTAATATAAGCATTATAATAACTGTGGTTACAATTATTCATAACATCATACAATGCATTATAATGTGCATTACAAGGCATAATTAATGAATTGGAAAAAAAATCCCTTGTAATGCATTATATATAAAGGAAAGGCTTTAAGTGCAAATATTTTTCAATGCAATTGATTTATTTATTGCTCCCTGAATAAAGAAAGTCACGTGTGTTTGGCACAACATGAGGGTGATTAAACGATGACAGAAATGTGAGTTTTTGGATGAACTATTCCTGTAAGACACAAAAGCATCAGCGTTCATGTTCATCTGTACCTGCTCGCGGTCCAGAGCGATCTGAGCCGACCTCAGGTGTGAGAAACGCCGCTGAACGGCTCGCAGACACTTGACTTTTAATGAGTGGATGCGGATAGAGAGGGGTGAAGCCGTACCAGTCATCATTCACCATGCAAACCGGCTTGCCATTCAACCCTGCGGAAAGAAAAGAGCGTGTGCTTGAAATGTGATCAAACTTTGACTTTCATCTCTCCCCGGCCCGGATTCACACAGCGTGTTGCGCGCTGAACGCCTGCTGTGGCTGCAGGATTGTTCACAGTATAAAAGTCAGTTTTAAACAGATGCTAAAGGAAATGATCACAGGTTCTTGCAATCGGAAGGTTGTCAGAGAAACCAGCTGTGATGATGGTGCATGGAGGTCTAAGATGCCCGTGTGTTGTTTCTCCAGCATGGATTTCCACAGAGACCGATCTGAACCGAGGCTTTTTGTGCTCATTCTATTGGCTGATGTTGCTGCGATCTTACAGTAATTGCATATCATGTTTTCAGGCTAAATTAGTAACTTGTGGGCAGAATGGTGAGGGTTTTCAAATACAGACCTGCACATATTCACACTTCCTCGCATTCAGTGGGAAGAACTCTGCGTGAAGTATGTAAATCAGTCGTGTTTGTTCGCAAGGAGGTAAAAGCACGTCTGTTTATGCAGGACCTCACCATTAAAGTCATTCAGCGAGCAGATTTACATGCTGCCACTTTCCTCACGTGACGGGCTACAGGGCGTCTGATAGATACGGCTGCCTTTGTTATGCTAATGAGGCATAAAACCACACAAAATACTTTCACTGTCAGGATTCTGCTGCTACAGGGGCATTTTACTAGCCACTGATTCTCGAGTGCTGTGACAGCAGGATAAAGGAGTGAGAAATAACGTTTTTGGATGAAACTTTTCAGGCATTTATCACAAAATATACTTTCACATCTTTTATTGCTCACTCATGCATCAGCACTTTCTGACAGTAAAATAATGCACAGCTATGACAAATATAGTATTGAACAAATCTATATGAGAAAATCTGAGGAGCTTGACAATCATATTTTGCATATTATACATGCACTAAAACAGTAGTTGTTTTGTTTTTCTGGTGCTGCTAGACCTATAAAATGATAGAAATGATCTAAAAATCTCAGTAACACTTTACAAAAAGGTGTCATTTAACTAACAATGAACAGCATTTATGAATTTCAACATTTACTAACACCAAAAGTTAACAAAGTAAAGAATTACATTTTTAATTTAATTTAACTAACGTTAACAAAGATTAATAATTGCTGTAAAAATATTGCTAATTGACAGTTCTTTTTAGATAATGTATTGAATACTGAAAAATCTCAAACTTTTTTTTTTTGCAAATTGTTTGAGTTAAAAAAATGTTTAATTAACTATTAAATACATTTTGTTTCAGTATGATTGCTTTAATATCACCTGATTTTGTATTCATAGTGACATCTAGAACTGAAATTTTTCAAAGGGTCTGTGAAAATGTTTAGATTAAAACAGTTTAAAATAAATGTAATACTCTCTCTCCTCCCACATAATGAGTGGACACGCCCCCTCTACTGCTGACTGGTTCGCTCTCTCTCCTCCCCCGCCTTGAGTGGACACGCCCCCTACTGCTGATTGGCTCACTCTCTCTCCACCCCCATCATGAGTGGACATACCCCCCTACTGCTGACTGGCTCTCTCTCTCACCTCCTCCGTCTTAATTGGACACGCCCCCTTATGCTGATTGTCTCACTCTCTCTCCTCCCCCATTATGAGTGGACATACCCCCCTACTGCTGACTGGCTCGCTAGCTGATTGGTTAATTCTCCTCCCCCATCATGAAAGAACACGCCCCCTACTGCTGATTGACTCGCTCTCCTCCCCATCATGAGTGGACACACCCCCTCTACTGCTGACTGGCTCGCTCTCTCTCCTCCCCCATCTTAATTGGACATGCCCCCTAATGCTGATTGGCTCTCTCTCCTCCCCCATCATGAGTGGACACGCCCCCTAATGCTGATTGTCTCTCTCTCCTCCCCCATCATGAGTGGACACGCCCCCTACTGCTGATTGCTCGTGCTCTCTCCTCCCCCATCTTAATTGGAAACGCCCCCTGCTGCTGATTTGTTCACTTTCTCTCCTCCCACATCTTAATTGGAAACGCCCCCTACTGCTGATTTGTTCACTTTCTCTCCTCCCCCATCTTAATTGGACACGCCCCCTTATCCTGATTGTCTCACTCTCTCTCCTCCCCCATCATGAGTGGGCACGCCCCCTACTGCTGCTGACTGGCTCGCTCTCTCTCCTCCCCATCTTAATTGGACACGCCCCCTAATGCTGATTGTCTCACTCTCCTCCCCCATCATGAGTGGACATGCCCCCTACTGCTGATTTGTTCACTTTCTCTCCTCCCCCATCATGAGTGGACACGCCTCCTGCTGCTGACTGGCTCACTCACTCCTCCCCTATCATGAGTGGACACACCCCCTCTACTGCTGACTGGCTCGCTGTCTCTCCTCCCCCATCTTAAGTGGACACGCCCCCTAAAGCTGATTGTCTCTCTATCCTCCCCCATCATGAGTGGACACGCCCCCTACTGCTGATTGTTCATGCTCTCTCCTCCCCCATTTTAATTGGAAACGCCCCCTACTGCTGATTTGTTCACTTTCTCTCCTCCCCCATCATGAGTGGACACGCCTCCTGCTGCTGACTGGCTCACTCTCTCCTCCCCTATCATGAGTGGACACACTCCCTATTTCTGATTGGCTCACTCTCTCCTTCCCTATCATGAGTGGACTGCTCATTTAAACTGCTGACACGCCCCCTTATGCTGATTGTCTCACTCTCTCTCCTCCCCCATCATGAGTGGACACACCCCCTCTACTGCTGACTGGCTCGCTCTCTCTCCTCCCCCATCTTAAGTGGACACGCCCCCTACTGCTGATTGTCTCTCTCTCCTCCCCCATCATGAGTGGACACGCCCCCTAATGCTGATTGTCTCTCTCTCCTCCCCCATCATGAGTGGACACGCCCCCTAATGCTGATTGTCTGTCTCTCCTCCCCCATCATGAGTGGACACGCCCCCTACTGCTGATTGTTCGTGCTCTCTCCTCCCCCATCTTAATTGGAAACGCCCCCTACTGCTGATTTGTTCACTTTCTCTCCTCCCCCATCATGATTGGACACGCCTCCTGCTGCTGACTGGCTCACTCTCTCCTCCCCTATCATGAGTGGACACACCCCCTCTACTGCTGACTGGCTCTCTCTCTCTCCTCCCCCATCTTAATTGGACACGCCCCCTTATGCTGATTGTCTCACTCTCCTCCCCCATCATCAGTGGACACACTCCCTATTGCTGATTGGCTACAAGTGTCTTATGGTGCTCAATCTGATCCACTTTCAACAACGTTTCTCAGAAATCACTTACTGTGATTCAGTGCATTTTCATGTCTAAACTTAAAAAGCACATTGACCCGAACAGATTACAAATAAGCATAAACACATTTTTGAATGTTCCAATATAACAGTATTGACACAGGTCTGTGTGTCCGGAGCGGCTCACCTTGCAAATGCCTGACTCTGTGTGGATGAGGATTGTGTCTGGAGAAGAAGGAGTGATGGCTGAGAGTCCCGAAGCGAAGGCTGCCTCTAGTGGTGGTCCTGCTCGTGCCCGCGCTCTCAAACAGCGGCTTCTCATGTTGCACAGACTCAGGACTCTTCTGCAGGCCTGTCCTCGGCAGACTTTCGTTCACTCGCTCATCTGATGTCTCCATAATCTCTGGAAGGAAAATTCCAAGGTCATGTTAGAATATTCCTTTTTACAGCAGTAAAAAGTTTACCAGTTAAACAAGCTTAATGCACAACAGCAGTCACTCACAGATAAAAGGGTTTCAAGAGCTTTACTCGCGTCCTTTGGCACAAAAGAAAATATCACGTACTTAGACTTCATCATTTTAGCTATTTAGACACACAAAAGACCTCTTAAAGTTCTTAGAAGTCTTCATTCATGCATTCATTGATTTTTGAACACGTAATGTACCTCATTTATAAGTGCATTTCCTATAAAATACGCTGCTCACCTCAGTTCACTGTGTTCCTTCTGATGTTTGCTGTTGTTGCTTGGAGACTCTGAACAAAGGAACCCTAAAGCTCCAATAGCAGAGCTGCTCAGAGACTCATAAAACACCTCAACCTACTCATTTTTCATTATTTTAAGCAACTTTGATTAGTCATGAGCTCAAGTAAATGCATTAAACTTTAATCTCTGTGAAGGATTAAAGTTTGGACACAAGGGTTACGTGAACATATGGGGATTAAATATGGATTTGAGAGATGTTTGTTCACAAATAGAAGGATCAATCAACTTATGAATATAAACTACCGTGACCATTTCTGATGTGTGCTAATTGTGGGCCCCACTTTTGTACATCAATCATGAGCACTCTACAGTAATTTTCTGCACCATATGACGTGTGTCTTACATAGGTATTATCATCACAGACGCTACAGGATGAACAACAACTCTAATAGCTCAATATCCAGTGCCTCTGCGTGTGATAAATTGACCCATGCCGACTGAATGCACACAAATAATTGAAAATGTCAACACGTTGTTGTTTGAAGAAAATGTACTTGCCATGAATTGTGTGTGTTTATATATATATGTACAAAAGTTTATATATATATGTATACACACACACATGCACACAGACATACATATGTTTGTAAATATATACATGTTTGTGTGTGTGTGTGTGTGTGTGTGTGGGTCACTGACGAATAAGGTTTTTAAAAGTGTAAAAAAAAAAACTAATGGAGATATATAATTAATTTTATTAAGTGTTAACAACGAGATTATGTGTTTTTTATAATCAGTTAACACTACTTTTGTCATTTTTTACAAGATGGACAAAATTTGTCACCAAAAAAATCATTCGGTTCGACCAAAATTTCGGTTTTACCGAATGACGATATTTTCAAACAATGCTAACAGGCTGATATCTAGCTAGCTAGCAAAAGACAATCAAATATTTTATATTTAGTACAAGTTTTTAAAATATTACAACATTTTCCATGTTTTATAGCGGTTGCACCGAATGACCTGATGTTTCGGGACATGCGTATGAACAAGAGAAAACATTAATTTTTGAAATAGTTAAAAGAGAGTTAGTTACTTTGCTTCACGACCATGTGGTCCTTTGCAGGTGTCTGAATGATGTCACATCCTGTCACATGATACTGACCGCATGACTTGATCCAAAATGATCTCTTTATATCGGTTACTCCAAATGACATCAATGAAATTCATTTTTCCAGACATTGTTTCTCATAACAAAGCAACGACTTCTACACATAATTTTAACACCATTTTGCACTATGTTGATATATGATGTTATAAGATCATGTCAGAATAAAAAAATATATACATTTATTACATTTTAAGATATTTTAATCACAAATGAAATGGCTGTATTGGACAGTTAAACCGAATGACCTTTTGACACTTCAAAATCTTTAAAATACCTTTATATGTAGCAAAATATAATTAAAACCTTTTGGATTCAATAAAAGAGATCTAGTTGTACTACCTTACATACTTTGAATGTCATATCTTTGTTTTTATTATTAATAAGGCCTTTGGACAGAAAACCTGTCACGTCATTGACCCATACTGCATACTATATATATATATATATATATATATATATATATATATATATATATATACACATTCATGATTAATCAATATATATACATATATATTAGCCTACATTAAAAAGTAGAAATTAACATTAAATTGAAATTATGACATACTAATTCATAATTTTGACTTTGTCATAAGACAAAAAACCATTTGAAATTACAACAAAAATACTATAGTAATTTATAGTAAATACTATAGTGTTTTGAACCATACTATAGTAAAGCACTTGAATTAATTTGTTGTGGTAATTCTTTAGTTGCTGTGATAATATAACAACTATAGTAATATAAACAAATTACTGTACCCAATACTGTACTAAGATTTCTACAACTATAGGGTATATCATACTACAATACACTATAGTAAAAACTAAAGTATACTATGGTTAATACTGCATTATGCTGTAGCATTCATTAACAATGTGTGGTAAATACTATAATATATACATTATACTATAATTTGCTATAGTATGGTTCAAAAACACTATAGTATTTACTATAAATTACTATAGCATTTTTTTTCATGTGTGCCAATTATGATCTAAAAGTCGAAATTATGAGATAAGAGATTTAGCATGTGATCATTTCGACGTTTTATATCATGATTATGAATGACAAAAACATGATTTTTTCTTATGAGGTATGAATAAGAGTTTCAAGTCCTATTTTGTAGCCTATTGGTGGCAGATACAGTACTGGTGAACGCGCACTGACGCTCCCCACAGACTCTCTCGCGCGCGCGCACCTCACAAAACATCCTGACAGGAGCAGGGATTTTATTACAGTTCACTAAACGTCACTAGATGACTGGATTTGTACTTTTCCCGTCTGTATGTGATTCATGTAAGCAAGAAAGCGAGATGTCTTCGTCCACAGAGATGACGGCCACTACGAAGATCACTCCTGAGGTGCTCCAGGAACTCCTGCAGTACTACAACCTCTCCCGGCAGGAATTCATCGATACCTACGACATCCAGCCTCTGGTTTACATTCCCGAACTCCCTGCCGGAGCCAAAACCACATTTGTCGTCATGTACGTGATTATTTTCGTGCTGGCTCTGGTTGGAAACAGTTTGGTGGTTTATATTGTGGTGCGTAAGCGCGCGATGCGCACGGCGACCAACATCTTCATCAGCTCGCTGGCGGTCAGTGATCTGCTCATCACCTTCTTCTGCATCCCGTTCACACTGCTGCAGAACATCTCATCAGAGTGGCTGGGAGGTCAGTCTGCTTAAAATCATTTTAATCACTTTAATTAGTCATTTATTGACATGAAGACGGTAGTTGGCATGATACTAAAAGTCACCAAACACCGAGAAGTAATGACATGCTGCTGTGTTCTTCAAACTATTTAAACATTTCTTGATATTCTTCAATTTATAAGCTCATATTAATTAAAAAACGTAGTGATTATGTCATCTAAGCAAACACTATTGGAGCAGATGGCGCATATAAAACATGTCAATTTCAACCTTAAATGTTGATGTTTTTTTTTTAAACATTTTTTTCTCATACAGTACATGCTGTTTTTTAATGATCTCATATTAATTAAGAGGTTACAAGGAATATTAGTAGGTTTGTGAAATCATTTGTCACACTGCAGGACAATTTAAAATTAATATAAAAAGGTGATTAAAATGGTAAAACATGAAAGAAGTGACCAGCCACAGCACTTGAAATATACATGTTACATATTAGTGACAGCATAATAGCATATATATATATATATATAAAGTTTAACCTAAAAACTTAATGCTGAAAAATGTGCTGAATATGTTTGTTACACACACACATAAACATACATGTATTATATATACACTAATATACATATATATACACTAATATACATATATTACATTAAAAAGTCAACATTGACAAAAAGTCCGAAATTATGACATAGGCCTAGTTGAAATTATGATTTTCATAACTATAATTACTTAGACTAAGACATTAAAAGTCAAAATTTACATTAAATCAAAATTATGACATTCTAATTCAGGATTTTGACTTTGTCATAAGACATAAAACAACAAAAAGTCAAAATGATGACAGGCTACTGTCAGTTATAACCTAAAAAAGTCGAAATTATAAGAAAAGAGACTTAGTACGTCATAATTTCATCATAATTATAATTAATAAAATCGGACAAACAGTCTAGAAGGAGTTAGAAAAAGTCGATTTTTTACAGGAAGTTCAGCCGACTATGGCAAAATTGGTATTTATGTTCTCGGCATGACCCAAGGAATCTATTAGAATATCTAGTTTTATTACAATAGGCTAATTTAATCAAAAGTTATATGCATTTTTCATAGATGCAAACTCTTCACCTTTCAGTGAGAACTCACCTTTTTGAGATCAAAATAGGTCACCTATGGGATTTGCATAGATCCAGTGATTTTTGGAAATTTCATTATAACTTTTGACCACACGGTCATCTTCTTTAGTACATTCAGAGCATGGTGCAGATTACACTTACCGAATTCTAATGAGTTCGTAAAAAATATAATTTCACCACAAAATTCCAAATGGTCGTCGTCCAAAATGGCTGATATGTGTAAAAATTGGGATTGTTCAACTCGGCATGCTGGACCGAATCTAAAGAGATTTTTAGCCAAACCGTTCAGAAGTTATAAGCAATTTTCATTATCTCTTGACCACTAGGTGGCATTGTGCCGAAATTCTGCAGGTACCCTCAGGTCATGGTTGTCATAACACGCACCAAATTTGGTCAGAATTCACTAAAGCATTGCGGAGATACAGCCTCATATTCATTTCGTCGAATTTGTTCATGTATTATTCAAGAGCGGTTTGATGAATCAACTTGAATTCAGCATGGTCTGAAGATGATCTACTTCAATTTTCAGTAAAATCAGACGAATGGTCTAGGAGGAGTTTGAAAAACGAATTCAAAATGGTGGAAAAATGCTCATGTCAGAAAATGACGTCACATGGTGGTTATTAGCACAAACTTGAGTGTAAATTTGGGCAGTTGGTGGCGCTAGAGCGATTGAGTTACAGATTCCAAAATTGCTGTGGTTAAAGTTCAGATTGGCCTCTATCAGTGTGCCAAATTTCATAACTTTCCTGCAAGCAGTTCTGTGGGACTTCAAGAGCGGAAGAAGAAAAAGAAGCAGAACAATAATAACGGTTACAATTGGTGCCTACACACCTTCGGTGCTTGGACCCTTACAATAATGGATTTAACATCAAAACTTAATCTCTAATGTTAAAATGTATGCTTTTAATGTAACCTTCTACCTCAAGAATATTTTATGCAATTTTATATTATTTAGCCTATTTGATAGAATTAAAAGAGCAGTTTCATGTGTATCCTTGTAATGTTCAACTATATTGATATTGATATGGGATTCAGAAAGTAATTAGTAATGCAATACTTTTTAGAGAGTAATTAGTACAGTAATAATCTAATTACACCATTGAAGATATAATTAATAGCTAGTAATTAATTACTTTTTAGAGTAACTTATCCAACACTGATTCTGTTAATATTATCAAAGCAATAAGAAACGTAATGCACAATGGGTTTGCAAATTACATAAAAGTAAAAACATCTCTGGAAGGCTTTTTAATTGTATGTTAGATAGTGATAAACCATTCAAACTGCTGATATTTGGTCATTGTGATATTATTAGCAATTTAAAAGCATTCATAATAAACATGTTCTGTTATAAATTTTGTTAGGGATTTTAGGTACAGAATGAATTTTTTACTATCCATAAATTGTATGATAAATATCAGGCATCTGTAGATATCAGTTGAGCACTGCTATAAAGTGTCTTCAGGCTTTCACTGTGTGTGTTTATCTTGTTTTTTGTGTTGTACGTGCAGGGGTTCTAGTATGTAAGACCGTTCCTTTTGTGCAGACCACTGCCATCGTAACCGGCATCCTCACCATGACCTGTATCGCTGTCGAGAGATACCAGGGCATTGTTTATCCGCTCAAAATGAAAAGGCAGTACACGCCGAAGCGAGCCTACAAAATGTTAGGTAAGATCAAACACCCACACGCTCACCTCCGTTTACTTTCTTAACATGCCCGAGAAGCCCTAAAAATCAGATTTGACTCCACTTGCGGTCCTGGGATTACTGTGCATGATTCACAGGTTCATGTTGTTATTTTAAAAAACTTGTTGCACTACTGAAGCGACTTTCATTTCCAGATGGCATCACAAATCCCTCTTACTTTTCAATGTCATCTCAGTAGGATGCTCATGAGCTAGTGCCTCTCAAAGTCCTGATGATGTAAATCCCATTAGTCACTGCAGCGTATCCAGATTTCTAAAGGATGGAGAACATCATTATATCCACAAACCGCTGTGCTCTCTAATGAAAGTGGTTTCATTTAGAGGTCTGTGGACTGATATATAGAGAAAGATGGAAAATTGATTAAAAGTAATGCGTTACAATATTGCATTACTCTAATTGCGTTACTTTTTCTCACTTGGGTTGGGCTTCCTTGCTTTTTTTTTAATAAAAAAAAGTTATATTTTTGGCAAATACAAAGGTCCTTTTACAATAAAAAAAATTAAAGGTGCCATCGAATGGAAAATTGAATTTAGCTTGGCATAGTTGAATAACAAGAGTTCAGTACATGGAAATGACATACAGTGAGTCTCAAACTCCATTGTTTCCTCCTTCTCATTTGTTTAAAAGACCTCCGAAGAACAGGCGAATCTCAACATAACACCAACTGTTACGTAACAGTCGGGATCATTAATATGTACGCCCCTAATATTTGCATATGCCAGCCCATGTTCAAGGCATTACACAAGCCAGTATTAACGTCTGGATTTGTGCACAGCTGAATCATCAGACTAGGTAACTGTACTGTTAAATGTGGTTAAAGTTACCATCGTTTATTACTGTATTCACGCAGACAAGACTGTTATTTTCATTATTAAACATTTGCAGTCTGTATAATTCATAAACACTTCATTCTTTGTAAATCTCTCCAACAGTGTAGCATTAGCCCGTTAGCCACGGAGCATAGCCTCAAACTCATTCAGAATCAAATATAAACATCCAAATAAATACTATACTTACATGATCTGATGCATGCATGCAGTATGCATGACGAACATCTTGTAAAGATCCATTTGAGGGTTATATTAGCTGTGTGAACTTTGTAAATGCACTGTATTATAGTCGAGAGCTCGGGGGGCGGGGAGTGCGAGGATTTAAAGGGGCCGCAGCCTGAATCGGTGCATATTTAATGATGCTTCAAAATAGGCAGTTAAAAAAATTAATAAAAAAAAAATCTATGGGGTATTTTGAGCTGAAACTTCACAGACACATTCAGGGGACACCTTAGAATTATATTACATCTTGTAAAAACTGGTTCTAGGGCACCTTTAAACGAATTTGCCTTGGGCTGAAGGAAATGCAAATTCACTCATTTACAGTAGAGGGCGCTACTCAAACAAACGAAGAAAGATCAACACTTACTACCATGAAATAAAATATAAAAAAGGTAACTGTGACTTTTTATCTCACAATTCTGACTTTTTTCTCAGAACTGCGAGATGTAAACTCACAAATGCGAGTTATAAAGTCAGAATTGCGAGATATAAACTCGCAATTGCATGTTATAATGTGCAGTTGTGAGGGAAAAAATATGTTTTTTCTCAGAATAATGAGTGTAATATAAACTCGCAAAGATATAAACTTTATATCTCGCAATTTGACGATCTCTCAATTGTGTTTATATCTCACAATTGCAAGAAAAGAAGTCAGAATTTGCGACTTTATATCTCACAATTCTGACTTTATAACTCACAATTCTGACTTTTTATCTCGCAATTCTGACTTTTTATCTCGCAATTCTGACTTTTTATCTCACAATTCTGACTTTTTATCTCACAATTCTGACTTTTTATCTCGCAATTCTGACTTTTTATCTCGCAATTCTGACTTTTTATCTCGCAATTCTGACTTTTTATCTCGCAATTCTGACTTTATAACACGCAATTCTGACTTTATAATACGCAATTCTGACTTTATAACATGCAATTCTGACTTTATAACTTGCAATTCTGACTTTTTATCTCGCAGAAGAAGAAACAAATGTGATGTTTGTCTAAAGTCATTTTTTTGTATGGTTGAATTGGATTATAGAAGGTCAGCATCAAAGACATTGGTCATTAAAGTGAGATTAAATACATAAAGTATATTTGTATTATTTAACAATTATTTATTGCAGGTCTGTGTAACATTCTGAGTTTGCAGTTCATTGTTTTTATTCATATAGAGGAATACTGATAAAGTTCTAAAATTACCAAAAAAAAAATAAATTTAAATAAATCCACAGATTTCCAAAAACATTCCAAAATGTTCTAAATAGATTGCAACGGTTGTCTTTTTTTTTTTTTTTTTTTTTTAGAGAGAGAGAGACCTCAGTTGTACAAAAAGAAAAAAAGTACAATACTTTGAACTTAACAGCTTAAATGAGAGAGAAAGAACTACAATGCAAGAATCATGGGTAATGTATTTTTTCCACCAGGAATTCTGCTGTTAATCATGATGACTTAAAGCTAAAATAATAACTAAACACCACCAATTCACAACCTTGTAGTTCACAGTAGGCCTGTCTTTAAAGATTTATAAGTTACCATTAAAAAGCAATTCCTCAATGGAGAAAAATGGACAGCATAAAACATCATTAAACAAATGTAAGCAGTACAGTGACACAATGAAAACTAGTTTGTCGTTTGCATGTGCAAATATGAAATGTTCCCCCGAGGGCTATTCTCAAGGTTTATTCAGCTAGGTTCAGGTATATGTAGCGCTGCATTTCTCTTCTTCATTAACAGGATGGGCTCATGATGAAGAAACCACTAATGACCAGATTTATATACATCTATGCAGGGCTGGTGTGGATCGCTGCGGTCATGGTGGGATCACCGATGCTGTTTGTGCAACAGTTAGAGGTGAGTGCCGTCACCAAAGAGCTGATAAAGGAACCGAGAGCAGCCACATAAATAGTTTAATTGAAATCACTGCAAGTTAATTACGGTCAGCCGATAACATTTAACAAGCACAAGGTTAATTGTTTTCACATGTGAAAATGATCATTTAGTCCGTTAGCAGATCAAACATGCTGGTGCCACATAATTCTGTCCTTGAAATCAGTGGAGATGAAAAGTAGAAGTGCGCTTCTGAAAGGTCTTATCGCAGAAGTTCATGCGTTATTCATTCCAATTCAGTCAACACGTTCCCAACCCATTTTACTTCCGTAATGTGGTGCATTTACAAATGAAACACAAAAGTATAATGCAAACAACTTGCTTCACCTTCAAAACAGCTTTTGTTTACTGAAATAACTTTGGAGACATGCAATGACATATTACTGAGCTTACAATCAAAATCCAGTGGATAAAATCAAGCTTATTTTGCTGACTATTGTGGTAACACTTTAATTGAAGCATTTAATTTAATGCATTATAACTATTTATATTGTACATTGCAATGCATTGTTTTCATAAACATTTGTAAGTTAAATTGCATTATATTTGCAGATTACACCTTTATAATGAATTTAAACAATAATGAATTTAAACAAAACTAATTTCAGGTGTAACAATGAATAGATGAGTATTATAATTTATTGTAATTGTGGTTGCAATTATTCATGAGATCATACAGTGCATTATAATGTGCATTACAAGGCATAATTAATAACAAACGAGTCATTACTCACCCTTGTGACTGAAGCTGAATGTGCAAATGTTTTTGAAGAACCTTAGCGCTGCTCTTTTCTATTTAACGATGTCTGACATGTTTGGAATGATACAAAAACATAAAAGTTTCATAAAGCATCTTAACAGTAGCCTAAGAGAAGTAGTTCAACAATTGCATGATAAATTCTAGATTTAAAGTTTCTGAAGTTAATCCTGTGGGGTTTGTGATTGAATTTACGCTGGTGTAATCAATTTCAGTGCTTTTGCAACTTCCACCGTTCCACAGTCTACAAACACACACACACACACACACACACACACACACACACACACACACACACACACACACACACACAAACACACACACACACACACACACAAAAACACACACACACACACACAAAATATCCATAAGTTTACAAAGATTGACATTCAGAGAAGCACAAGCTGACTTTATTTAAAAGACGCACATTTCAGCAATTCCTGAACAGACAGTAGGGAGATTTTATGCATCCTACGCCAAAATAAATTGTTTACAGCTCCTTTAAATGAATACCAATTAGGTTTACTCTCTTATCTGTGTTCCTCAGGTGAAGTACGACTTCCTGTACGACCACCACCACGTGTGTTGTCAGGAGCGCTGGCATTCGCTGCTGCACCGTCAGGTTTACACCACCTTCATCATGGTGGCACTGTTCCTGCTGCCGCTGGCTGCCATGCTCTTCCTCTACAGCCGCATCGGGATCGAGCTCTGGATCCGGAAACGTGTAGGAGACTCTTCCGTCCTCAGCACCATGAACCACAGAGAGATCAACAAAATCTCTAGGTACAAAGTGTCAAAACAAACAAAAATCATGTTCCCAACCTATTTTACATCCATAATGTGATGCATTTACAAATGAAAATTCAAAATGGCTTTTATTTACTGACGTAAACAACTTTGGGCACATGCAACGACACATTTTACCCAATAGCATTACAATCAAAATCTATTGGATAAAATCAAGCCTATTTTTTGGAATATTATGGTAATGCATTATGCATAAAGGTTAAGTGTTAAGTATTAATAATGTACATTGTAATACATTATATCTTTTAATAATCATAACCAAACAACATTTAAAATTGGTTGTCATGTGTCAAGTTGCAACAATGAATAGATGAGTATTATAATGTATCATAACTGTGGTTACATTTGTTCATGAGATCATACAGTGCATTACAAGACATGATTATTGCATTAAAAACACTTTTATAATGCATTACAGGCTTCAAATGCTACCATTATTATTTTTAATTCAGAAGCTCATTACATTAAGACAAATGCATTGAATGAATACAAGTTTTTGCATAATTGCGTAACTCCCCCCAAAAGTAACTAATTGCGTTACTTTTCCTCACCTGGGCTGGGAAACTTTGCTTTTTTTTTTAAAAAACAACAACAAAAAGAGTTATATTTTTGGCAAATATAAAGGCCCTTGCACACTAAAAGTGAAATGAATTTGCCTCAGGCTGAAGGAAATGCAAACTCACGCATGTACAGTAGAGGGCGCAGATCAAACAAATGAAGAAAGATCAACACTTACTTCAGCAATGATAAAAAAAAGAAATAAATGTGATGTTTAACTAAAGTCTTTTTCAGAATCTTATTAGTATGGTTGAATTGGATCATCGAAAAATAATCAGCAAAGATATTGGTTAATAAAGTGAGATTAAATACATAAAGTATATTTGTATTATTTAACATTTCAGTGTTTTTATTCATACTGAGGAATACTGAATCTGTTTTTGTGCAAGTGAGATGATGCTCACATTTAGTCTAGAACTACAATAACCATTATGTTCACACACAACACCTCTGCACTTACTCCTGATTTCTCGCAACATGGGGACAGAAGAGGGAAATGGGAAAACAAAGTAACTTGCGTTACTTGTTTGAAAAAGTAACTCAGATCTTTTGTTGTGAATTTAAAAGTAATGCATTACTTTACTAGTTATTTGAAAAAGTAATCTGATTACGTAACTCGAGTTACTTGTAATGCATCACACCCAACACCGGTGGTGATATTACAGTAACGCATCCTCACTGCCGTTTTTTTTACTGTTCAAACAGGAAGAAGAAACGTGCCGTCAAAATGATGATCACCATTGTGCTGCTGTTCACCATCTGCTGGGCACCATTTCATATCGTGCACATGCTGTTTGAGTACAGTAAGTGTGTCATGGCCATCTACTCCAGTAAAGTACTGAACGTGTCCAGCCGAATCTGATACAATCATCTCACAGCAGCTGCATGTGAATAAACTAAATTGTAGTGGCGTGATGATTACATGAGTACATTACTTATCACTCAGATTCGCTGTGGCAGGTAAGTGTAATCGCAGAAACCTGTGGTTATGTGCCATTCCAGTAACTACTTCTGGGTCACTTGTTCTTGAGGCTGAACCCACAATCAGTGTTAACAACCCAGATGATTAATCATTAGACGAGTTCCACCCACAGTGCATGAGGTTAAAAAAAGCCTAATGTTTCCACCCTATTTGATTGCCTCTCTCAAGCTAATCAATCATAATGCTACACGAATGTAAGTTCAGATTTCCCTGGAAATATTTCAGTTTATGTTCTGGGTAACTAAAGTAGGCGTCTTAAACCAGGCACAACCAGATGTTTAGTGACAAGTAGGTTTAATTTAAAATTGCTGGTTGGTTCGGACATATATGCATTATGTCTGTTAAGGACACAGTGTGAAGCTTTATTTCATCCAACTCATCCCTTAGCTTGCAATAATGACCAGAAAACACATTTACATTCATCCACTTAGCTTTAGCATTGTGAATAAAGTGCAACAGTGTCACCCACTTTTTCAGGAAATATTCCAAAGTAGTGTTGTCACAAGTACCGACTTCGGTACCAAGTCAGGACTGAAATTTTAAAAATGTGACGCTTTGAGCGCTGTTGAGCGATTCGTAAACACCTCTGATTGGCCATTGTGTTCACATGCTCATCAGATATGTCTGTGATTGGCTACAATGATCAATGCTTCAAAAACATTGTAAATAGACATCAATGGCGCTCTTCACCGAGCGCTTACACAGATACACACGGGAGCATTTGAAAGCAGGCGTCTATCAGTGTATGGAAGGCCAAAAGGTTCAAAAACACGTTAATTTTAACACGTATAAAATACACATTTAACGTGTGAAATGTGCATATTTTTACGCATCATTAATGTGTTTAAATTCACGTTTTTGAACCTTTTGGCCTTCCATATCAACAGACCAGTAATTACTTCCAGAACCAAACTGTTGTAAACATTTAAATATGCAGTTTAAAAATTAAAAATGACAGACATTAATATGAGACTGATAATGTTTTTTGTTTTGATTTTTCTGATATAAAACTTCTAATAAATAAAAATCCAGGTTTGCTTTGCTTCTTTGTAAGGCTACACAGATCCAGTTCTGGCTGCATCTATAATTCAGATTTTTAATCCCCGTATCCGCTTACATATATTTATATATAATCTATTTTTAATCTCTATAATAAAAATGTATAATTCAGATTTTGATCTCCATATCCATTTATATATATTATATATATCTTCCAAGGGGTTTTTTCCCTCCTAGGACTTTTTTCCCAGTGTTAGCACGCTGGGTTTTTCTCCTAGGGGTTTTTTTCCACCCCTGGGAGTCAGCCGACATTGGCTTAATGTAGCACCATCTTGTATATGTTACATATTACCACGCTTGTTTGTACAGCTTACCACTTCCCCTTTTTTCTGTGCTTCTAATATGTAAAGCTGCTTTCAAACAATTACCAATTGTAAAAGCGCTATATAAATAAATTTGACTTGACTTGACTTGACAATTTGGCCAAAATTTTGAGATTATTTACATTTATGAATATAGCAGATATCCAAAAAGAGCAATAAAAATAAGCAATTCATCACAGAGCCAACAATATTTGCAGAATACAATGCCACATTTATTAGAATGCTAGATTAGTAATTATATATCAATATGGCTATAAAATAATTATTACTAAAAAATATTTTTAATTAAAAAATATTACTATTTTAATATTTTACTGTAAAATAAAAGAGTATTTAAGAAATATATTATAATAATTTTATTTTACATTACAACTGTAAGATTACAATACTAATATGCATACTTATCTTAATTTCCAAATTTAAACTATCAAAATTTTGACAGAAAACTGCAGGGAGCCCTTAAAGGGATGGTTCGCCCCAAAATGAAAATTCACCATCAAGTTGTTCTAGACCTGTATGAGTTTCTTTTTTCCGATGAACACAGATATTTGTTTGTATTTTGAAGAATGTCGGAAACCAAACAGTTGCTGTTCGCCATTGTATTTTTTCCATCCTACGGAAGGTTTTTGGTCAAGCATATTCTCATCATCTTTTGTGTTCAGCAGAATAAAGAAATTCATCCTTCAACTTGAGGGCGAGTAAATAACCATTTTCATTTTTGGGTGAACTATCCCTTAATTAAATAAGCTATAAACCTTTACAGCTTCGTGTCCTGAAATCAAAATACCTGTCCATTATTCACGCAGATGACCTGGAGAAGAACTACGACGAGGTCACGGTGAACATGATCATCGCAGTGGTCCAGGCCATCGGCTTCTCCAACTCCTTCAACAACCCCATCGTCTACGCCTTCATGAACGAGAACTTCAAGAAGAACTGCGTCGCCACTCTTTCTGCCTACCTGCGGCGTCCCGGCCACCAGGGCGGCGCCGTACAGAGGCCAAACCTCAGCGTGCACTTCTCCAAACACCTCAAAACGGAGGCGTTCAGCAGCAACACCACCAGCGGGAACAACGAGAACCTGCAAACGCATCAGAACCGAGTGTTGTCCTCTTCACATGGCGATCTGGAGATATCGACGGCGTTCGCCGAGCAGAAAGTCACAACCGCTGCAACCCAGCTACCTTCCAGCAGCTCCTGCGTGAAATAAACTCAATATGGGACTGCTATCTGTTGACATCATTCGCAGAGGATCCCAGACATTGAGGTGTTCTTGGCAACAAATGCAGCCTTAAATCTCAATACTGCTGTCGGATGAGCTCGGGATGTCAAATCCATGACGGGAGACGCAAAAAGATGTCCTAGCGGTTCACATGCAGCACAATGAAAACATTCAACAGACTGACCTCACTTGAACAAGTGCAAAGACCAGCTTCTGTCGCCATCATGTCGTTTCAAACACAGATGCTGTTATTTTTTTTCTGTGGAACAACAAAAAGGGATTTTTTGAAGAATCTTCAGCTCTATAAAACAGTTCACAGTGATCACAACTGTCAAGCAAAAATAACAAAAGCACAGGGCCTACAAGCACATGGTGAAGGGAAGAAAATATTTCTGTGCTTTCTCGGGGGAACGCAACAGTGTTATTTTAGTATCAATAGCTATGCTTCCATCCAAAGTTGCCAATTTAGCTTGTACGCAAAATTTGAACAATCGCATAAAATATTTGCAAATAAAGCAGCGTTTCCATCTAGTAAGATTCGAAAATCACGCAACAAAATAGGACCTTCCTGATGAACTGGCACCAAATATCACTATGAAAAGTGGAAACAGCTGAAGCCGCTGTGGGTGTTTAATTCAAAAACAATCGCTACTCTTCTCAAAAAGAATTGATACGTGTCAAAAAAAGAATCGCTACTTTTCTACATATTCTACATATACTTTCGCTACATATTCAAAACGCATCAATACATTTATTCAAAAACATTTGATACATTTATTCAAAATGCATTGCTAATTTCCTCAAAAAGAATCGCTACTTTTTAATAATGCATCGATACATTTATTCAAAAAGAATTGCTATTTTCCTCAAAAAAGAATTACTACATATTTAAAATGCATCGATACATTTATTAAAAAAAACAATCTACATTCATTCAAAAACGATCGACACATTTAAAACGCATCAATACATTCAATAACAATCGATACAAAATCAATAAGAACTGTCATGTTATCTTGCGTTCGGAGGCGGATGCTGTTTGGGAACACTGCCGTGTAAGACAGCTCTGGGAAGGAAATTAAACTGAACCACTATGATGACAGACTTTGGCTAAGGCATTTCAGAATGACCAAATGAACATTACAAAAAGATTGTCTGCTGGTTAGTCCGGTTATGCCGCCCCATCGTGCAAAGTCACATGACTTTTTGATGCACAATGAGGGATTGATTCAGTAAATTTGTTTCCATTGTAGTTTATGCGCGTTTAGGTTTATTCTTATTGTATAAAAATCCAAAAATCCGACTCAATGTAGCAAAGTTTTTTATGCGCATTTTAAGAATTTATGCACATTTTAAGAATGCGCATTTCCATCCAACATTTTTTATGCAATATCCCAAAATGTGCATAAAAATAGGTGAGTGGGAAAATGACTTGATTTATGTTTTTATTTTTGTATTTTGTGTTTTCATTTAATTTTATGTAAAAGTTTAGTAATTTTTGCTATTTTTGTACGGAAGCCCTAAACGGCCATGGATTACTTTTTTTTTTCTATCTTGTTTTCTCGTGATCACGACTTATTATTTTCTCGTGATCTCGAGATAACAAAAGTTGTTTTCTCGTGATCACGACTTAATCTCTGCTCTACATTACACAAATGTGCCAACAGGTGGCAGTATATTACCAAATATAACTGGTGATGCGCTGTAAATATCCACTTTACTGTATTAGTTCATATTGGCTCAGATTGTACGAGTTTCGGACAGAGATAGTTTTCCTGATCGCTTTATTTTGTGCAGTATTGTGTGCCTTAAGCGATTAACTCTACTGTGAAATGACTGATTATAATTATTTAGCTTGAAAGTGTATCTGTTATCGTTCTGACTAGTTGCATGACTCACCACAGTTTCACGACCGCAATAGTTCGGTGTGATACTAAACTTATTGTTTATTAAAACTAATTTTGATGTCAATGTATAGTATTCTGTTTGAACTTCATTGTGTATCTTTAAGACGCTATTTTAATCATCGCAGTTTCAGTGTTCGTTTACCTAAATATGTCACAATGTATATTGATAAGAAATGTGATTTATAGCCTATGTCATTTAATTCAGTGATAGTGTGTAACATTGTATTTTCTACATTTCTTTGTAGAAAACATACACATAAACACGCTTCTCAAACAGGAAATCTGGAGTATTGCACCCCTTTTTAATGGAAGATAGGAGGAAGACAGTTTAAAGCACATATCGTCACAGCCTATCCTACATGACGAATAAAAATAACATACACATTATGTAATATATATATATATTTTTATTCGTCATGTGTGTATATATATATAGGCTATATATATATATATATATATATATATATATATATAGGCTATATATATATATATATATATATATATATATACATACATACACATACAGTACAGAACCACTAAGATTTTTAATGTTTTTAAAAGAAGTTTCGTCTGCTCACCAAGGCTACATTTATTTAATTAAAAATACAGTAAAAACAGTAATATTGTGAAATATTATTACAATTTAAAATAACTGTGTACTATTTAAATATATTTGACAAAGTAATTTATTCCTGTGATGCAAAGCTGAATTTTCAGCATCATTACTCCAGTCTTCAGTGTCACATGATCCTTCAGAAATCATTCTAATATGCTGATTTGCTGCTCAATAAACATTTATGATTATTTTCAATGTTGAAAACAGTTGTGTACTTTTTTTTCAGGATTCCTTGATGAATAAAAAGTTCAAAAGAACAGCATTTATCTGAAATACAAAGCTTCTGTAGCATTATACACTACCGTTCAAAAGTTTGGGGTCAGTAAGAATTTTTATTTTTATTTTTTTGAAAAGAAATTAAAGAAATGAATACTTTTATTCAGCAAGGATGCATTAAATCAATCAAAAGTGGCAGTAAAGACATTTATAATGTTACAAAAGATTAGATTTCAGATAAACACTGTTCTTTTGAACTTTCTATTCATCAAATAATCCTGAAAAAAAATATTGTACACAAATATTTTGTACAATTGTACACATTAAATGTTTATTGAGCAGCAGATCATCATATTAGAATGATTTCTGAAGGATCATGTGACACTGAAGACTGGAGTAACGATGCTGAAAATTCAGCTTTGCATCACAGGAATAAATTACTTTGTCAAATATATTCAAATAGTACACAGTTATTTTAAATTGTAATAATATTTCACAATATTACTGTTTTTACTATATTTTTAATTAAATAAATGTAGCCTTGGTGAGCAGACGAAACTTCTTTTTTAAAACATTAAAAATCTTAGTGGTTCCAAACTTTTGGACTGTACTGTATGTATATATATATATATATATATATATATATATATATATATATATATATATATATATATATATATATATATATATATATATATTATAAAGTTGGTTTAATCTAAAAGGTTTTAGAATTATAGAATAATCTGGCATCTTTCTGAAGGCACTCTGCCTGCGCTTGAGATGCTCTGTTGAATATTAGCTATGATAATTACACAAACAATATGTTAAGCGTACATTTAGTGAACAGTGATTAAATAGCCTATATGTATTTATTTATTGTAAACTTTATTATTAAGTGAAGTAAACTAGCTGAAATATCCACAAGATATAAGAGCGCATGATTTATCCGTCCATCAGATGCGCGTCAAAGTTGTGTTCGTTACTATAGCAACAGTAGAATCCGGTACAGTGTTTCAGAATCAATCATTGTAAAAAGAACTTTTAATAAGTCGTGATCACGACAAAACAACTTTTGTTATCTCGAGATCACGAGAAAATTAAGTCGTGATCACGAGAAAACAAGATAGAAAAAAAATGTAATCCATGGCCGTTTAGGGCTTCCGTAATTTTTGTTATTTATAATGTAATTTTTTAAATTTTTTTTTGTATTTATTCATTTTGTTTTAGTTTTAGTTATTTTAGTATATCAAGTCAAACTAAATGAGAAATGTTGCTTTGTTAACTAGATAAAACAGGTTTTTGAGTGCTGAAAGTGTTTATGGTTTTAGTTTTCGTTAATAAGCCTGGAACACAAAACAAATGTTTTGCAAAAGTATTTAAATATATATATATATTTTTTTTTTTTTTTTTTTTTTTTTTTTTTTTGACATGAGAGTGAGTAAACAATGACAGAATGTTAATTTTTCTCTTTATGTATAATGCATTATAAAGGTCTTCATAATGCACACTGTAATGCATTGTATCTTTTCATAAATAATCATAGCCAAAGTTAAAATGCATTATAATTTTTGCAGATTTGGTCATTTGACACGTGTTTTAATGCATTTTACTTTCTAAAGGTGTAACAGTTGAGTATTATAACTGTGGTTACAATTATTCATGAGATCATACAATGCAAGGTGCATTATAATTCATAATGCATTAAAAACACCTTTATAATGTCTTCATAACGGTAAGCACAGGGTTACAGTGCAACACGTAATTTAAGTCTTCAGCTGACAGGAGAAGACGGTGTAAATACTCCATCGGCAGCTCTGTTCTTTAAACGCATCAAAATGTGTACTTTATATGTTCACTTTGCTTAGATATTATATAAAGAAATGCTTTAAATTTATTCTTTTAGAATGAAACCATTTGCAATGAACAGCCGGGACTGTTCAATTATTCCCGCTAATGACAATGATCTAATGAGATTTATTTGGAAACATCTGTGCAGTCGACAGGGTGCAAATATGCTTGTTAAAGAGGTGGCGACTTGAGCATCTGTAGTAGATTCATGCTCGATTACAGATGCATTTTAAGGGCACTTACATGCTCGGATGGATCCGTTCTGAGAGTGTGGAAGGAGTCGGTCAGGCTGAAATCAAGCAGGTGACATGTGAAAAACTTTCATATTTGTAAACCCTTCCCTCTGTGTTTGCGATGGATCTGAGAGACCTTGATGTCTAACAGCATGCGACGTTCAGCCTCTCAAACGCATTCACAGCTGTGAACTTTTAATAATGCACAAAAAATAAATTAAGTGAAACAATGTGCTGCTGATGTTGTTGTAATTTACATTTTATTCACACCTGATACATATTTACGTAACACATGGATGTCAGCCATGCCTGTTTTTAGCAAACAGCTCAAAGAAAAAAACAAAAACCCACGCTTTCAGTCACATATATTACATTCAGTATAATAGATTAATCTTTTTTTTTTAACTCCAAGTGCCTCATTTAATCTGATCTTAATTTAACAACCAGTAAAGAACATAATCTTAAATGAGAAAATAACAGGGCAAAATGTTTGCAGGGATCAACATAAAGGCCCAAGAGTCTGTTATCATGAAGATAATAAAAAACATCAGTGATCTCAGTCTTACTCACGATAAAGGAGATTCATTCATCGAATCATCATCATCATCATCATCCCTGCAACTTATTCCCACCGTCTCAAGTGGGAAAAACCGATTTGGCAAGGCACAAAATGATGCTAAATGAGCTGCAGAACAGCTGGAGATCTGCAGTAAAGGCTCATTGCGCTGGAGATCAGAGCGTGTGGATTATGGAGCCAAAGGGATGTGGAAATCAGGATTGTCAAAGAGCAATGGTCTGCGCGGGGGATTGGGGTCCTTTGTGGCGCTATGTAAAAGTTTAAAGAGTCCAGTGCCGATATTCATGGGGATTCCCATAATAATACACTCGGACACACCTGCAGAAGCACAGGAAGACAGAGGAATGATTGACATTCAGTTTGGTTATTCAAAAATATGCCTCATATACACACACACACTGCTTTTAGTGATTAATCCCGTTCTGTTCACACACAGTTCAGTCACTTAAGGGATAAAGTTGGAGTGGTAGGCGCTGTATTTCTTGATTTGCAGAAAGCATTTGATACTTTTGCATAAATTATTCAATTTTAATTTTTCCGATAGTTTGCAAATTTAAATCTAACCTTTCTTCCCGTTCTCAATTAGTAAAAATTGATAATTATAAATCTAATTAAAGGGTTAGTTCACCCAAAAATTAAAATTCAATCATTAATTACTCATCCTCATGTCGTTCCACACCCGTAAGACCTTTACAAATTAAGATATTTTTGATAAAATCCGATGGCTCAGTGAGGCCTGCATTGACAGCAAGATAATTAACACTTTTAAATACCCAAAAAGCTATTAAATATATATTTAAAACAGTTCATGTGACTACAGTGGTTCAACCTTAATGTTATGAAGTGACGAGAATATTTGTGTGTCAAAAAAACAAAACGACTTTATTCAACAATATCTAGTAATGGGCGATTTCAAAACACTGCTTCATGAAGCTTTACGAATCTTTTGTTTCGAATCAGTGGTTTGGAGCATGTATTAAAATGCCAAAGTCATGTGATATCAGTAAACGAGGCTTCGTTACGTCATAAGTGTTCCGAAATTTCAATGGTTCACCACTGGGGGGCGTGACTTTGGCAGTTTGATACACGCTCCGAATCACTGATTCGAAACAAAAGATTCATAAAGCTTCATGAAGCAGTGTTTTGAAATCACCCATCACTAGATATTGTTGAATAAAGTCGTTTTTTTTTTTTTTTGCCGCACAAAAAGTATTCTTGTCGCTTCATAACATTAAGGTTGAACCGCTGTAGTCACATGAACTGTTTTAAATATGTCTTTAGTAGCTTTCTGGGCATCTGAAAGTGTCTCACTCCGCGACACGCCATTCATGCCCGCACGCACGCGTTCACAAACCTGAAAGTTTTGTCTATTTAGGGGTTATTTAGGCTATACATTTAACGCTGCATTAATAGTTTGACCACCATCAACACATCTGCCTGATTTGATACTAATGAAATTTATGTCATATTATAATTTCAATTATTTTATTGTGCTATGCATTGCGTTTTGAACCATGCTAAAGATATCGGTTGGGCTGTCAATACCAGAAGAGGAGCATCCATGATGAACCACATTATTAGACAGTTTTCTAAGGATGCATGGTTTATTAAAACTATTTAAAAATCATAATACAGCATCAGCTACATAATGCTATTCTTAAATCTACGCTTACACAGGATAATACATCAATAAAAGTTTAAACCCTCGCTCTGTCTTTGCATGTTTGATGTCCACATATTCTTGTTGAAGAAATTACAGTGGCTGTAACATTTCTATCACAAAGAAGTGGGCGAATATTATTATTTAACTAATAATATATTTTGAATTATGGTGGTTGGCTTTGATCGTGCTGTGCTGTCTAACAACAAAAATCAGCAGGCTTTTGGCGCCCTCTGCAGGCATTTGTTATAATATATAATGTATTAACAATTCAAGAAAAAAAATTCTTGATGTGTTTAAATATGCAGATTAGCTTATTTTGGTTAATTTAGAAGAAATCTACACAGACGGAGGGTAGTAGGCTTAAAACAAACACCATCTAAATGTGTATTTTGGAAGTTTTCTTTCCATTAGAGTAAAAGACATGGAAGCAAAAATGAACCAAAATCTTAAAATTGTCCACTTCATAAAAGAAGTATTCCAATAACACCAAAAAAATTAAAACGATTTATTGATTTGTGCAAAATAAACAAATTATTAGTGAAACTATGTCCCTCTCCATGGTGCAGTCATTTATTCTAAATATATATAGCTACTTGAAAATAGTTGCTGTTGACTTCTCTTGTGATAAACCTAGTGAATACTAAATAAGTCCATGGTCTCTGTGTGAACTAATTATTTTGTAGAAATCTGTGGAGTATAAAACAATTGTGTGAGTGTAAGAGAAGTCAAAGTTGTCTTAATATATTTAAGGGTTCATTATTTTTTAAATAAATAATTATGAGAAGTGCCCTTTTTTCCACTTGAGCCCCTGCCCCCCAAAATGTCTGTGCACGTCCCTGCAGTCAGTTATTATTACTCAGTACTTAAATGTATAATTACAATTGCACTGCTAAAAACAACTGCAGGGTGAAGCACATTTCTACATCTAAGCACTTTAATTTTCTCTCATTAAGGTAATTAACAACAAATCATTTTTGCATTAAGGACCATTAAGATTTTCAACATTTTCAAGCACATTTCTCATTAGGTGCTCATTACTCTAAATTTGTACACAGACATATTGATTTAATTCAAATTAGCATAAATTAAAGCAAGTAGAACAAACTACTCTCATTATGTACAAATCCTTTAAGAATAAAATTATTAAAAAAATAAACACTAATATAATGGTAACACTAACAATAAACAAAATTTGTTAGACTATTTAATAATTTAGTTCAAGTCAGCTCAGCTACATTAAATAATATTAACAGACGTAACTTTTGATTTTAATAAAGCATTAGTAAGTTCTGAAATTACCATTAACTAAGATTAATAATTGATAGTTCATGTTAACTAATGTTAAAAAAATCCTGATCTTTTCCATTTAATTGATCTTTTCCATGCATTTCTGTCATTATATGCATTTCTGCTCATCACTCACCGCAGACCGAGTCTTTCTGCCCAAAATACGCTGCATCAAACAGATGATCCGCCGTCTTCTCAAAGGACGCCAGCATGAGAACGCTCTCCTTCATCTTAGCCAAACCGAAGCGGGTAATGCCCAGAATCTCACCCTACGGCCCACAAGAGTCATTGAGTCGCTCTCATCTCATGAATCGTCACTCAACATCATTATAATCAATCAGCTGCTCACCTTATAGGACATGAGATCCGCCAGCAGCATGACGTGCCTGCGGTCGATGCTCATACCGTGGTTTACCATGGTGTACTGGATCTCATTGATGATGGTCGATCTCGCTGCTTCGATGCCTAACGTCTTCTCGACCTGATGAACACAAACAGATCATCAGACTCTACAGACAAGCCCTACTGGTGAATTCTGAATTAATACATCAAAAGTTGGGCTGTACAGTCAATCAAATGATGATATGGACTACTATCTGTCAACGTTTCACCATTTCGCTACATAAATATTATATGCACACAGAAAGTCAAAGGTCTTCATGACAACCCTTCAAAATAAAAGTTTTAAATTGAAGAAATTATGACAGGAAGATGAAGTATTACTATTGTACAGTAGAATGCATGTTTCTTCCATGTTTTTCCATGCCCAAAAATAAAATTTTCATTTGATGACATTTCAAAATAAAATAAAATCACGTTTTATGCCTTCATTACGTTTTAAATAAAAATACATTTTAAATAAAAAAATAATACATTAAATTAACATTTAAAAAAAAAAAATCAAAATAATTCAAAGTTTTTTTTGAAAATATAAAACATTTCATAGGGCCTTATTATAGTTAATAAATTATTAAATGGTTAATTCATTAATTAAATAGATTAGGCATGCTTTTTGATCATTAAAATGTAATTAAAGCAATGAAATGGAAAACAATTTTGGAAAATAACTGGGAAAAAATAAAGCAGATTTCACAAAGCCCTAAAAATTAAATTGTCAAACTTAATAAATTGTTTCATGGTTTCAATTAATTAAACAAGCTTTTTCATTGCTAAAATTTAATTTTAACCATTAAAACAGAATCCAGGAAAAATTCAAATGGATTTCATAAGGCCCTACAGATAAGAGTAAACATCTCAAACAAGCTGAACAATAACGTAAAGGATTCAATGTTGATTGCCACTCAAAAAACACTGCAGTCCTGCCTGTGTAAAGATGATGTTTAAAACACAAAACACTGAATGAAACATTCAAAAGAAGAAAAGAAAACTCAACAGCTTTCCCAAATGAGACAGAGTTAGATTGGACTGTGGGCGGTCGGTACCTCGTAAGTGTTGTTGGATGTTGTTCTGTTGCCGTTGACGCCGTGTGTTGCCATGACAGCCCTGAGATTGTCTCCCTCCACCAGCAGTTTGAACTTCTGTTTCCCGCTCTGCTCATCAATGTGAATGACGGCACGCGCCACTTCAGGGATGCCCTGGACCACCACCTACACACACATTATGACTCTGATATTATTTTATATACTCCAGCCACTTGGAATAATAAGCTGATATTAAATAAAATAAAAATGCTAAACTACTGTAGTCCATTTAACCCTCTGGCCTTCTTCGGTCATTTCTGACTGAAAAATTTTATATTTTGAATTGTTAAAAATCGTAGCTTTGTTGGAATGAGATTACACTAGGTGACTTTTGTCGCATTACCAATATGAACACACAAAAAAAAAAAAAAAAAATCAAGGACATGATTCGGACATGTTAAGGCATCGTAAAAAAATAGTCACACTTACCTTCTTTTCGGTCAAAAATGACCGACATAGGAAATGAATGGGAAATACGAAAAAATACAACAACTCAGAGAATCTTTTGTTGGTACAAACTACAAACAAAGTGCACAGCACTGAAGGGGGAAGATAAATGCCAAGGGTGCAAAATAGACACACCCAACCCCCCACCACCCTCCCCACACACACATATATATGAACAAGCACGATTATAAGACAGAGCAAGTTTATGCAAATGTGTGAAATAAAAGCAAAAATTCAGCCACAAAGCAGTAAAAAATGAACTGCAAGAAAGAGGTTACACTCTAAAACACCAAGAGTACAAAATAGAAACACTCACTCAAACACACACTCACTTACACACATTCACAGACAAAAACACACACACAACACACCATTATACACATACAAATGAACCAGTGTGGCTGTAATAGTATGGTAAAATTGAGCCAAAACTCAAATAAGAGGATAAAATCAGATCAAACACAGATTTTTTTAAGCTGTTATTAAACACACCTGTTCATTTTTGTTATTTTTTTATTGAATTTTGATGTTATGTGTAACAAAATGGCGCCCTCTATGTTCAGGTTTGACTGTAGTAAAATTAATGCAAAAACCGACACTTCAAATCAACATTAAAAAAAAAAAAAATCTAAACCTTGACAAAAAGTAGTCTTTGAGAATGTCTAAGTTTAAATCCATATCCAAAACTTAATAAAAATAAGTGTGTGTGTCCAAAAACCACTAGAGAATTTATAAGCCACTTTATATAGAGCTCTATGGGAATCTAGTGGTTACGACATGGCATTGCATAAGTTTTTCTTTTTTTACTCTCACCAAATGGCACTAATCTACCTTCAAAAAAATTTATTTTAAATGCCTTGTCTCTATTTTAACATGGAATACTGCTTTAATTAAAAAAATAATTTAAAAATATGTTAGAATTTTTTTTTTTTATTATTTTCAATGGGGAAAAATAGTTAATAAAAATTGTATAAATATTGCATAGTATCATAAAATACCCTCAAAATTGTATATAATAAGAATATAAGAATATATTACATTGGTTTTCCAGAGGAACAAAAAAGTTACTTTCCAAGGCTTCGGTCACTTTTGACCGTAAAGAAGGTGAGTGTGATACCTAAACGAAGAGGGCCAGAGGGGTAAAGCATTTAATTTAAATGATTTATAAAAATAAAAAAAACAGTTTGAATGAATGATTCGATGTCTCACTTGTAAATACTTCACTTGTTTCACTTCACCACCTAGTGGTGTAACAATGTAATTGATATAATCATTATTTGAAGCACCAAGTTACTTTCAAAGGGTGATTTGCTCTATTTAGATCGCTTCCGTAGACATCAGTGTTTATATCTGAACTATAAACTTTTATCCCAGTACTTCTGTGATAATATAATTCATTGCAACACAGAAATAATGATACTGCGTGGTTGAAAACACTGTTTGTGAAGCATTTTTTCACATAGACAACTGATTTCTCTGGGTCGGCAGATTTAAATGTTCCGGTGTGATTTTGTCAAACACTTAACAGACAGACGAATCGTTGTCATTTAGAATTGAGGGTGTTTGAATCGATTTTAACAATTAATCATGCAGCTCTACTGAATATTAATCCGGATAAGATTAAAAATAATTAAATTGTTCAATAACGCTAAATTAAACCTTAAGTGCTACCAATAATCATAAAATAAAAGCTAGAATTTACTATATAGTTTAAGCTTTCAGTTGAAGTCGTGTCTCCGATCATAATTCCCTTAAAATAAAATCTGATTTGCTAATTAAACTGCATTACATGGGCACTTTGTTCTCTAGATATCAGCATCAGTTAGTGAACCTCATATCACTATTATGTCAGTGCACGGATGTTTGTGCAAGTCCAACATTGGCATCATTACGGTGTCAGTGACTGACCTTAGGAAGCAGCTGTTTGAGCGACTGCAGGACGTAGTACATGGAGCTCTTGCTGTTTTCTCTCGGAGACACACAGACCACGGCCTCTCCGTGAACCGCGATATCACCCGGCTTCACCCGCAGCTTTGATGTGCAGATGGAGTATCGTACGGTCTCAGCGTTCACCTGAACAGAGCAAACATCAATACGACTCTAGAAACCTCTCTGGAGATGATGATCGTCATTGTGAACAAAAAAAGTAATTATTTAAAATTACTCGAGAGAGAATAAAAAAATAATGACAATGGCAGAACTATCAATATAAACCATTGGAAGTACAGAGTGAGATGTGACATAAAAACAATGATGCTTGAAAAATCATTTTGGTAATTATGATCAGATCTGCCGTTACCTCCAACCTCAGAAGACGAATCCTCTCTAGGGACAGCTTCACCAGGATGAAACAATCATCAGGCAGGAAAACCTCCTCAATGTACTCAGAAATCTGACAGAAATAATAATAATAATATTTTAATCGGTGCCTTTCATGACACTCAAGGTCAAAAGTGTGATTTAAAAGAGGTTATGAATGTCCAGGGGAAGTGAGTTACACAAATGAGAGGCAGCATAACTAAAAGCCCTAGACCCCATACTGTTCAGACAGATGCGTGGCAAGACTAAAAAGATTGATGAAGAGGATCTGAGGGTAAGGGCAGGAATATAAATTTGAGGAAGACCCATGAGATATGAAGGAGCTAGATTATTAAGAGAAATGTAGTTAAAAAGTTAAAGAAATCAATTCGATTTTTCTGCAAGTGTTGAAGAACAGGAGAAATGTGCACTATAGACTACTTTGGAGCAGACGTCACAATTACGTCACTTGCAGCTGCGCGCGCATAGTGGTTGCAGAAAAATAGCGGTAGCAATTGGAGGAAAATGTGCAAAATCCACAGAATAAGAGAAAAATGTTTTGTTGTGCCTCTGGATGTTGGAATCAGAATGCAAAAAAATATATAGTCTTCATTTTTAAAGAAAACCATCGTTGAAAACGTCCTTTGAAGCTAAACGGAGACGTTTCACAGACTGGACTGATATCACACCTGCAAGGATTAGTCTACTATTAAAGTTGGAATTTGATGCAAACAGTAAGTCTACATAATATTCACATATGCAGTTCAGAGGACATACATACGTAACAGTTACAGCATGAAATAATATTTAAACCTATAACATTTTACATAGATAACTTTTAAACATAGTCTATCAAATTTTTATTTCACAATTCTGACTTTTTTCCTGCATTTGTGTGTTTATTACTCCCAGTTTGGACTTTATAACTCGCAATTCTTAGTTTATTTCACAATTCTGAGGGGAAAAAAGTCCGAATTGCGGGATAAATTGCAATTCAGAAAAGACAGAATAACGAGTATATCTCACAATTCTGTTTTTCTTTGTAAGAAATGTGAGATATAAACTCGAAATTAACTTTTTTTATTCTTTTATTTCGTGGCTTCCATAGACTGCCACTGCTCAACTGTCATTTTCTGGAACCAGGTACGCTCCGCCCATAAAAAACGTCATCGCTGTTTGCAAACACCAAATTGGTCTATAGGAGGGGTTCTAGAAATAATCTGTGCTGCTGAATTCTCGACCAGCTGAAGTTTATGTAGGAATTTAAAAGGTAGACCAAAGAGCAGAGAATTGGAATAATCTATATGTGACGTAACTAGGGCATGTACAAGGATAGCAGTGCTTTTCATTTTCAGAGAAGGACGAACCATTTATGTTGTGTAAATGAAAATACGCAGAAAGAATAGTATTACTAATGCAAGCTTCAAAAGATTGGGTGCTATCAAGGATGACACCTGCGTAGATGGAAAAACTATTGGTCAATAGTCACAGAGAAGCTATGAGATTTTGCCAGAGTAGATTTTGAACCAGGAGAATTTCAGTTTTTACCAATATTGAGTTTAAGGTAATTAGATGAAAAACTATTTTTAATTTCAGCCAAGCAGTTGGACAGAGAAAGTGGAGGAAAAACAGAAGTAGGCACAGAAGACAGGTGAAGTCAGCATAGCACTGGAAAATAATACCGTACTTCCTAAAACTATGTCCAAGCGCAGTAAATAAAAAATAAAAGAGGGCCCAAGACTGAGCCTTGGGGAACACCAGTGATAACTCGCAATGACTTGGATCTGAAGTTTTTGAGTTGTACGAACTGAATGCGGCCAGAAAGATACGATTTAAACCAAGACAGACAGGTGCCCATAATGCCCGTCTTGAATAAAGAATGAATAAAGTCAGCTGACCAGAATCCAGTGCCATTAGCAGACTGTTAGTAATTTTGACCAGTGAGGTGTCTGTGCTATGAGGTGGACAGAATCCAGAAATATTTCAAACAAATTGTTGTATAAAAGGTAGTGAGAGACCTGTGCTGCTACACTCTTTTCTAATATATTGGAAATACACTAAGTTAGAAATACAACGGAAGCTGTCAAAATTAGTTGGATATGCTCCCCCCCTTTTTTCCCGTTATTTTAACTGTTATAAAGGGTTAGTTCACCCAAAAATATTAAATTAATTACTCACCCTCATGCCGTTCCACACTCATAAGACCTTTGTTCATCTTCAGAACACAAATTAAAGATATTTTTGATGAAATACGATGGCTCAGTGAGGCCTGCATAGCCAGCAATGACATTTCCTCTCTCAAGATCCATTAATGCACTAAAAACATATTTAAATCAGTTCATGTGAGTACATTGGTTCAATATTAATATTATAAAGCGACAAGAATATTTTTGGTGCGGCAAAAAAACAAAATAACGACTTATATAGTGATGGCCGATTTCAAAACACTGCTTCAGGAAGATTTGGAGCGTTATGAATCAGCGTGTCGAATCATGATTCGGATCAAACTGCTAAATTCATGTGACTTTGGCGCTCCGAACCGCTGATTCGACACGCTGATTCATAACGCTCCGAAGCTTCCTGAAGCAGTGTTTTGAAATCGGCCATCACTATATAAGCCGTTATTTTGTTTTTTTGGCGCACCAAAAATATTCTCGTGGCTTTATAATATTAATATTGAACCACTGTACTCACATGAACTGATTTAAATATGTTTTTAGTACATTAATGGATCTTGAGAGAGGAAATGTCTTTGCTGGCTATGCAGGCCTCACTAAGCCATCGGATTTCAACAAAAATATCTTAATTTGTGTTCTGAAGATGAATGAAGGTCTTACGGGTGTGGAACGACATGAGAGTGAGTAATAAATGACATTATTTACATTTTTGGGTGAACTAACCCTTTAAGTGATGAGGGAGCAAGACCATAAGACAATGAAGAATGAATGATCTCAGAGATTAAAGAAGACAAAGAAGATAGAAGAGGATCAAGTTGACAAGTAGGGGATTTGGATTTCTGAATAATACATGTTATCTCATCATCAGTAGGAAGTTTAAAGATATTGAAACTGGACAGTGAAAATTTAGAAGAAATGGGATCTGGAGAGCCACAACCAACATTATGTACAGGTATTTGCTTACGATTATTTTCAATATATCCATAAGTGTTGCATACAGTAGTGGAGTACAGGTTAGTAATTAGCTTTTATCTAATAATATAACATCCTTATATTATTGCAAATGATGAGCATACCATTTTTTATGATCAGTAAGATCAGTTTTGGCATACAGACGCTCCAGCCGACAGCCTTTAGTTTTAAGCTGGCATAATTCAGAGGAATACCAAGGAACAATCAAACTCGCTTATTAATTTGAAAACAACATAATACACAAACCACCAACATACTGGCTCGTTCTGAAAACAGTGCGCTGTCTATATAGTGTGAATGAGCAAAAGTACAAAAATAAACTCGTTGCAAGGCATTCAGGGATTGAATTCTCCACAAAGGTTGGTATTCTGGATGGTTGCCTGGGAGCTGCTATTTCAGTCAGGGGCATTTAAATTTCATATCGACATTCTGAACACACCCCTAACAAAAAGCATGAGAAATGTGAATAATGCAGGCCTTAGTGAACAACTCAAGTCAAAGTCAGCGTACCTCTCCCAGTAGAGTTTTCTCAATGCGCCCTTTCACCAGCCGAGCGAAGTCTGGATCATCATCTGTATCCAGGTTGGCACTTATGATGGGCGTACTGAGACACAGAGAGACTCGTTAGGAATAAGAACTAGGGTTACTGCAGCCATTAATCATCCCTGAAGCATCAACAGCAGCAATCATGCGGACACTCCTCAACCGCACCGTGAGGGTGACAGGCGGTCATTCACCTCCGCCCCGCGGAGCTGAGCTCCAGGCTTCTCCCTCTGATTGACAAATGTGTTTTTCACCTTCAGGGGTCGAGATCAAACTCTCATGAATCGATTGCACATGTCAGCCGCTGGGCGTACGCTCACCAGCACGTCTATAATTTGCAAAGGGTCTCTTCCAGAGTCTAGAAATTTAGTTTCAGGGTCGTATCGCTATTTTGTGAAGGTTTTTTTTTCTGACAGGTCTGTGAGGGGGATATGAGGTTGATGCAAGTCCCCAGAATGTGTCTGAAGTTTCAGCTCGAAATCCCCCACAGATAATTTATTACAGCTTGTCAAATTTGACTCTTTTTGGGTGTGAGCAAAAACATGCCATTTTTGTGTGTGTCCTTTTAAATGCAAATGAGTTGCTGCTCCCCGCCCCCTTTCCAGAAGAGGGCGGAGCTTTAACAGCTCAACAACAACAAAGCTGGAGAATCTCACGCAGCCAAAATGACGATTTTGTTCAGCCTTACATTGTTCAAACCAGAGTCGACACTGATGGAGAGACTCAGGAAGAAGTTACAACTTTTAGACGTTTCTGAATGGTTAGTGGATAAATTGATGTAGTTGCTGTGGAGTTGATTCAACTCATCCACTAGCATGTGCCGTCATGTTCATCTTTTGTGTTGAATTGACCCTCGTTTGTGAAGCAGTCCGGCGTAAAATAACGGCATGTCAACAACACTACTACAACTCTTTCCACGTGTTTCTGTAGTCACCTGATGTTCTTGGATGCATTGATGATCTCTTTGATTCTCGGGACTCCCAGAGTTATGTTCATGGAAGCCACTCCAGCGAAGTGAAACGTCTTGAGGGTCATCTGAGTGCCCGGCTCCCCGATGCTCTGGGCACACAGCGCTCCGACGGCAGATCCCGGCTCCATCTGTGCCCTGAGCATCATACAACATCACATTAAAACCATTTCTGTGAATCAGCGTGCTTCTCAACTGCTGTTAATTCATCACTAGATCTTATTTGAGACATGCAAGTCATTGTATCAGCTTTTTCCAGCTGGAAATGAGCCTGACAGGGTCAGTAATGGTGCAGCTCTTTCCGCCCAGATTAAGCACAGCTCATTAGATCAGCATCTGTCTACTGAACCGTATGAGCAAAATTAGAGCCGAGCGCTCATCAGAAATTATGTACAGCTGTGTTACCTCATATATTTGTCTCTGCAGGTTTCCAGAAACTTCTCCAGCTGGGTCGGAGTGATCCTGTCCAACTGGTACAGAACTTTAGGCTGTTACAGACCAGAAAACAGGCTGTCAGACACAAGCGGCCACACACACACACTTATATGAAACTCAGCTCTTACCTCTGTTGTTCCGTTGTCATTGATGCCGTATTTGTCACGTGTCTTTTTGATTCTCTCCGAAATTGTTTTTATGAACTTTCTGATTTCCTACAATTTAAAAGAATTTCAAAGCATTTAGAAAGCAAAATTACATGAGCAAAATCCTTCATTTATAAGAATTCAGCTTTGCACAAAAAAAGTATAAAATAATATATTATTTGGAGTCTGTCAAGAACATCAAATATCACCTCAAAAATCAAAAGAAAAAAAATTCATGTGCAGAAAAATGTAAAAACATTTTTGTGAGAAAATTAAGAATGTACATCCAAATAATTTAACATTTAGTATACATGCCACTGTGTTGTTACTGCAAACTAAAACTATTTAAAATTTGTTTAAAGAGTGAAATAATTCTGAAATAAATACATATATATTAGATGTAACTATTAGAAATGTTAATTAAAAATGTTGCCTTGGAAACAAATGGAAATAACATAAGTTCAAGTACAAAAACTGGAATTTAAAAAAACAACTTTAATATCAAAAACTAATTAAAAGTCCAAAAGCACAAAATGAAAACTGAAAATATTAAAATGAATGCTAATGAATGCTGGGTTATTAATTATCATAAAAATAATAAAGCAATGCAAAATAAATAAATAAATAATAAAAAAAGAAATCTTAAAACATGCTTCATTTGCTTTAAGCAAAATATTTTCTTTTGATTTGGGATAAAATATGGACACTCAATAGCTGCGTTTCCATTACTCCTCAAATTGTGGAAAATGAAATTGTGGGGGAAAAAAAAGCCCAATGGAAACATGTCAATTTCGGAAAAACTCCCATTTATATCGCAAAAACGCTTTTTTTTTATGCTTGCGTAAGGTGGTTTTTCAGGCAATTCAAAAATTTTATATTTTGCAAAACTGCAATTTTTCGCATTTATAGGTCACCTGGTGTACGTAAACACTTGCTAGTGCAGTGGCTGTGATATATTTAAACCTAATAACATACATTGCCATGATTTTTGGAATGACTTTTCGCAATAATTTTATATCATCATTTAGAAGATATCGCAAAATGGAAACCCGGCTAGTTAGTCATAGTGCAGTGAGTCGCATTTTGAGGCATAAATATACAAATTCACATAAACCTGAAAACCTCTAATGGTCCGGATGTCCTGTTCGACTGAAAGCGTGCATCAGGATTAGTGTGTGTAGATCAGAATCAACACGTTAACACTGGTTACTACTGTAATTCATGCTGAACTAAACTCACACCTGGCTCTCATATATATAGAAAGTAACAAACTCAAATCACACTCACACGTCATGCGTACCATACAATACCTGTAAGTACTTCTCACTGCCAGTATCTGTCAATGCCTTTAAATGAAAGACACAGACACTGAGCAGAAACTCTTCAGTCATCAGTTTCATTTAAGCGAAACACTGACTACATAAAATAAGGGATGACATTTTAAAGTGCACCTATTATGCTTTTTCAGATATTCCCTTTCATGTAGTGTGTAAAAGAGCTGTTTGTAAATGTAAAAGGTCTGCAAAGTTTCAAAGATCAAAGTGCAGATAAAAGAAAGAAGCATTTAAAGGCGGGGTTTAGAGAGACCAAATCCTTAAACTAACCATTTCAGACACCGTGAGAAGCTTGTTTCTGCCATGAATTTAAAAAAATAAAAGATAATTGTGACTTTTTATCTCACAATGCTGACTTTTCCCTCAGAATTGCGTGATATAAAGTCGGAATTGCGTGATATAAAGTCGCAATTGAGTGATATAAAGTCGCAATTGCAAGTTATAAAGTCAAAATTGCAAGATATAAACTCAATTCTGAGGGGGGAAAAAAAGCATTTTTTCCCCTCAGAATTGGATTTTATAACTCGCAATTTTGACTTTATAACTTGCAATTGCGACTTTATATCACTCAATTGCGACTTTATATCACGCAATTCCGACTTTATATCACGCAATTCCGACTATATATCTCGCAATTCCATCTTTATATCTCACAATTCCGTCTTTATATCACGCAATTCCGACTTTATATCTCGCAATTCCGACTTTATATCACGCAATTCTGACTTTATAACTCGCAATTCCGACTTTATATCATGCAATTCAGACTTTATAACTCACAACTGCAAGTTTATATCATGTAATTCTGAGAAAAAAAGACAGCAATTGCAAGAAAAAAAGTCTGAATTGTGAGAAAGTCGCAATTACTATTTTTTATTCAATGGCGGAAACAAGCTTCCATAGAAAAGAGCTGATGCTCCAAGTATATTATGAGAAAATGAAAGTGTTTTTTGACCTTGGATGAATGTAAAAATACTTTACAACAAAACAAAACTAAGAAACTAACATAGCATGGTAGGGGCACTTAGGGTGCTTTCACACTTGGTTCGATTGCCTGGACCGAACCTGAGTTCGATTGCTCCCCCTCCCCCTGCCCCCACTGGACTGTGTTCACATTAAATTATTTGGGTCCGAACTGCGGTTCGTTTGCGTCATCAAACCAGCATCTGTTTACTCCGTTGCTTAGTAACGACGACGCAGGAGAAGGCAGCAAAATGCATAACGTTGCTCTCCTCACATATATATTTGTTTTTGAACCGTTGGTTTTGTTCATAATGGCACTTGCGTCTATCTGCCGCGAATGTAGAATGCAGAAATGAGGCTACACTACAGCTCTCTGCTTCCAGCATGTCAGTCACGCTCATCGGGAAAGTGAGTGAAACACGCACACACAAACACATTTTTATCAAATAATACGGCATTAATAGCAGTTCATTTCCGCAATTTGGTACGTTTGCATTCATATCAGAAGCGAACCGTACTGGAGCTCACTTGAACCGCACCCCAGACCACCCTTTTTGAGCGGACTTGGGTGTGATTCGCGGGTGCGCACCCGAGTTCAGAAGACAGTGTTCACATCATCCAAACGTACCGAACTCTAACGTCAATCGAACCTGGGTTCCCTTAAACCATGTACATACTCAAAAGTTTTAAGAGTGACAACTGCATTTATATGCAACCTGGACATTGACGGCAGATTTGCAATGCGCTTTATTTGAGAGACACTCTGTAGCGGTCACTATATACACAATGCATCACATCCTCTCGTATAGTACAGTGTTGTTTAAATGCAGCACTGGTACTGTGCTTCAGTGTCCTCATGTCACCTCTCATGAACACAGTAAAACCATTCATTTTCCTTTATAAGACTGCGTGCTGCGCTTTGAAAGACACGTTCATCTGAAGCGCTTTGATAAACTGAGCACTCAAAGAGTGAAGAACGCTTTAGGGGCTTTAAGAGGACAGATAAGAACTGCATTAAAAGAGAAAATGTTTTTTTCCTTGTATGTTTTGTCCCCATGTGAACAGTTTTCTATTGTGTGACAAATTGTTCAGTTCCCCTCATCTGTGAGGTTGGATGGTCAATTCATACATTTGGGATGTGGGTAAAATCAGAGCTGTGGGTCATAGTAATCATGTTAATCTGGGTAAATTACCATGAGATCATGAGCTTCATGAGTTAAAGGAATAATTTACCTCAAAATGAGCATCTTTTTCTCACCCTCATGACGTTTTATTTAAACTTTTATTAAAAACCTATGAATTGTGAATTGATTCGCTGTCTATCTAAAGATTCACACCCCTATAGTAGAGCCAAAATATTAAAAAAATACATTTTTAAAATTATTATAAATAAGAGTTTAACACAACTAGAAAAAATTTTTCATGACTTTTCCAGGTCTATAAATAACACTTTTAAAATATGCTCATATATCCAGGTTTTCCAAGGCAGTGGGAATCCTGGTTCATCAATAAAAAGTAGTTGTAGAGAGAACAAAATACCAATAAATAAATAATGGTGTCAGCTTACATCTTGATTTTTGGCCTTTTGAAAGCTTATTTTAATTATTTTATGCCATCATGCAGCCCCCTGGTTGAGAACAACCAATCTAAAGTCAATTGCAGTCCTCACACAAAGCATGATATAAGTATGTTTTATACTTTAAATGGCACATTTTTAGTGATTTTTGGAGCTTGTCCGATTTCATTGCATGGAAAAGAGCAGCGTGAACATTCAGCTTAACGTCTACTTTTTGTGTTCTACTGAAGAAATCACGTATAAGTGTTGGGAACGACATGAGGGAGAGTAAAAGATGAATCCCTGTAGACAAAAGTGCAGCGGCTCACCTCCAGAAATGTGTCTTTACAGCACAGGAAGTCTTTTCTCTTCATGATGGAGTCAGTGGTCAAAACCAGCTCATTTCTGCTCAGCGCAGGCTCACCTGGACAGCCGAACACCGCCTGAGAAAACAAACCTCAGCATGAGTGCTCAACAAGAATAAACACTGCCTCTAAATGCTCAGATTCAGAGCGGCAAGAGAGAGAAAATGACGTGCAAAGTGCTCTTCAGTGTTCCCACAGAGAGTGTTTCTATATCCCAGCATCCTCCAGCACCATTTCAACCAATTAGACTCCACAGAAAGCGGTAATCAGAATGTGAATGGAGATGAAAATAAGCCAGCAGTGATTGTAACTGATGGCGGATCACAACTCTATCATTTCATGAATGTCAGCTCGCATTGAAACAGGCATGACAAACTAGACTTCAATTTCTTTGAAGAAAATTATGTGGTGAAAATGTGATTGGTGAATTAAGGCCCTATAATCTGAATAATTCTACTATTGTACAGTAAAATGTACTAAAATAGAAGTAGTAATAATAAAAATGTATTCATTTATTTGTTAAACAAGAAATCAAGTGATTTTATCCATGTTTTAATTTATATCGTAAACCTCCATTGTGCAGAAGTTTATTTAAAAAAAGTAAATACAACAAAAGCAGCGTAAAATAAAAATTTTTAATACATTAATTTGTTTTAATTCATTATTAAAATTGAATTAAATCATTAAAACGGAATCCACACAAAAAAATAAAATGGATTTCATAAGGAATAGATAAACCAGAAAAAAATAAATACAATTATGTCAGAGCCGCATGAAGTTTATGACATGATGGCAAACACCACTGCCATATCATCTGATCAGCCAATTTGAATATGCATAATTTTAACCCCTTAAGCCCTGAAGGCATTTTCAGAGTTATTTTTCTGAGTGACAAACAAAAGAGTAGACTCGTAACTCCAAAACTATTTTTTGGTGATGTTCCTCTATATGTGAGCAAATTTTGTGGTGATCGCATAAAGAAATCAAAAATTACAGCATTTGGAACAATTTTTGTTTAGTCCTTGTCACCCCCTAATGGGCATTTTTAAAATTATACAAAAAAATGTTTTTTAAATCTGGATTCAATCTTTTTGTCAACTTGTTTTCTTTCAATTAGGACAGGTTTTATATTTCATTTTGGAATTGAACGACTTTATACCTCGCAATTCCGACTTTATATCACGCAATTCCTCACGCAATTCCGACTTTATATAACGCAATTCCTCACGCAATTCCAACTTTATATCACGCAATTCCTCACGCAATTCCAACTTTATATCACGCAATTCCTCACGCAATTCTGACTTTATATCACGCAATTCCTCACGCAATTCTGACTTTATATCTCGCAATTCCGACTTTATATCACGCAATTTCTCACGCAATTCCGGCTTCATATCACGCAATTCCGGCTTCATATCACGCAATTCCGGCTTCATTTCACGCAATTCCAACTTTATATCACGCAATTCCTCACGCAATTCCAACTTTATATCACGCAATTCCTCACGCAATTCCGACTTTATATAACGCAATTCCTCACGCAATTCCAACTTTATATCACGCAATTCCTCACGCAATTCTGACTTTATATCACGCAATTCCTCACGCAATTCTGACTTTATATCTCGCAATTCCGACTTTATATCACGCAATTTCTCACGCAATTCCGGCTTCATATCACGCAATTCCGGCTTCATATCACGCAATTCCGGCTTCATATCACGCAATTCCGGCTTCATTTCACGCAATTCCGGCTTCATTTCACGCAATTCCGACTTCATTTCACGCAATTCCGGCTTTATATCACGCAATTCCGGCTTCATATCACGCAATTCCGACTTTATATCACGCAATTCCTCACGCAATTCCGACTTTATATCACGCAATTCCGACTTCATATCACGCAATTCCGGCTTCATATCACGCAATTCCGGCTTCATATCACGCAATTCCGGCTTCATATCACGCAATTCCGACTTTATAACTCACAACTGCAAGTTTATATCATGTAATTCTGAGAAAAAAAAGACAGCAATTGCAAGAAAAAAAGTCTGAATTGTGAGAAGTCGCAATTACTATTTTTTATTTAATGGCGGAAACAAGCTTCCATAGAAAAGAGCTGATGCTCCAAGTATATTATGAGAAAATGAAAGTGTTTTTTGACCTTGGATGAATGTAAACATACTTTACAACAAAACAAAACTAGGAAACTAACATAGCATGGTAGGGGCACTTAGGGTGCTTTCACACTTGGTTCGATTGCCTGGACCGAACCAGAGTTCGATTGCTCCCCCTCCCCCTGCCCCCACTGGACTGTGTTCACATTACATTATTTGGGTCCGAACTGCGGTTCGTTTGCGTCATCAAACCAGCAGCTGTTTACTCCGTTGCTTAGTAATGACAACGTCGTTCATGTTCCTCTATATGGGAGCAAATTTTGTGGTGATCGCATAAAGAAATCAAAAGTTACAGCATTTGGAACAATTTTTGTTTAGTCCTTGTCACCCCCTAATGGGCATTTTTAAAATTACACATTTTTTTTTTTTTTTAAATCTGGATTCAATCTTTTTGTCAACTTGTTTTCTTTCAATTAGGACAGGTTTTATATTTCATTTTGGAATTGAACGACTTTATACCTCGCAATTCCGACTTTATATCACGCAATTCCTCACGCAATTCCGACTTTATATAACGCAATTCCTCACGCAATTCCAACTTTATATCACGCAATTCCTCACGCAATTCCAACTTTATATCACGCAATTCCTCACGCAATTCTGACTTTATATCACGCAATTCCTCACGCAATTCTGACTTTATATCTCGCAATTCCGACTTTATATCACGCAATTTCTCACGCAATTCCGGCTTCATATCACGCAATTCCGGCTTCATATCACGCAATTCCGGCTTCATTTCACGCAATTCCAACTTTATATCACGCAATTCCTCACGCAATTCCGACTTTATATAACGCAATTCCTCACGCAATTCCAACTTTATATCACGCAATTCCTCACGCAATTCTGACTTTATATCACGCAATTCCTCACGCAATTCTGACTTTATATCTCGCAATTCCGACTTTATATCACGCAATTTCTCACGCAATTCCGACTTTATATCACGCAATTCCGACTTTATATCACGCAATTCCGACTTCATATCACGCAATTCCGACTTCATATCACGCAATTCCGGCTTCATATCACGCAATTCCGGCTTCATATCACGCAATTCCGGCTTCATATCACGCAATTCCGGCTTCATATCACGCAATTCCGACTTTATAACTCACAACTGCAAGTTTATATCATGTAATTCTGAGAAAAAAAAGACAGCAATTGCAAGAAAAAAAGTCTGAATTGTGAGAAGTCGCAATTACTATTTTTTATTTAATGGCGGAAACAAGCTTCCATAGAAAAGAGCTGATGCTCCAAGTATATTATGAGAAAATGAAAGTGTTTTTTGACCTTGGATGAATGTAAACATACTTTACAACAAAACAAAACTAGGAAACTAACATAGCATGGTAGGGGCACTTAGGGTGCTTTCACACTTGGTTCGATTGCCTGGACCGAACCAGAGTTCGATTGCTCCCCCTCCCCCTGCCCCCACTGGACTGTGTTCACATTACATTATTTGGGTCCGAACTGCGGTTCGTTTGCGTCATCAAACCAGCAGCTGTTTACTCCGTTGCTTAGTAATGACAACGTCGTTCATGTTCCTCTATATGGGAGCAAATTTTGTGGTGATCGCATAAAGAAATCAAAAGTTACAGCATTTGGAACCATTTTTGTTTAGTCCTTGTCACCCCCTAATGGGCATTTTTAAAATTACACATTTTTTTTTTTTTTTTAAATCTGGATTCAATCTTTTTGTCAACTTGTTTTCTTTCAATTAGGACAGGTTTTATATTTCATTTTGGAATTGAACGATCGTAGGCTTTATTTCTCTGAGTGAAAAAAAAAAAACATTTGTTTATAATTTTGTCCATATGAAATAAATATATAAAAAATGCACTGTTTATCACACTAGTGTGCTGCTTTAATGTTTAACCAGGAAATTTGTTTTGGAATGCTTTTATTTTGTACAAAATGACACAAAGTCACACTTGTGGTGTTCACGTAGCATAATAAGAGGTTTATAAGCAATTTTTTGCAGGCCGGTGATTTTTGACTGGGAACATCACAAGTGTTATAGGGTTTTCAAGCACAGCACAAGGGTTAAAAATACTTTGACATACTCTGATGTTGTCGAGGACTCTTTTGAACTCCAGCGGCTCGTCTTTTCCCTCCATGGCCGCGGGATCAAGTCCGTCTCCGCCGTAGATGAACTGTATGATGTCACCGGTGGAGCTGCGCACCGTCAGATCGTACTGAGAGCACAAGTCCTCCAGAGACTTCACCAGACGCCTCTGTATGACACAAACACACAATTAAAGTGCATAAATAAACCCGACACTTATTAAGTGCATCATTATCCACCTTATTTTGCAACGTGGAAGTACGCTATTTACTGTGAATGTGCAAGACTTCTCATTCATTAGCCGCTAAAGGTAAATTACCAGAAGAATAACAAAGTGGTAAAACTGTTTGTGCTACAAACCAGTGCGTTTATAATTATGCCAATGCATTAAAATAATGTGGTTAGAAATACCAGTTTGCAATATCAAGCTGCATTAATAGCTGTTGTGTACAGCTAAAAAAATTAATGGGTGCCGGTGTCGTCTGCTTCCAGGTAATTTACGAATGGCCGCAACCACTCTTTTGTTACAAATAAGCTGAATAAAGGAGGCAAACAGAGACGTGTGCATCTGCCGTCAGACCTGCATGTATCCCGTCTCTGCTGTTTTTACGGCGGTGTCGACCAGACCTTCTCTACCGGCCATAGTGTGAAAGAAGAACTCCGTGGGGGTCAGACCAGAATAAAAGCTGTCTGCCACAAAGCCCTTCGCAGCAGGGAGCTGAAACATAAAAGAACAATCACACAAGCATGTTTCTTTTATTCCATGCAGCCTTTGGTTTGTGTCTTCTTTAACCTCAGCAGTATTTCCTCCAACCCAACAGAATCATAAAGCATGTTGAAACATTCATCACATGTCCTGGATCGACCTTCAAGTGGATTTTGGTACATTGTGTGATGTTACGGACATAAAAAAGGATTGAATTTTTGGACAAAAAGGTAGATAAACTTTGGAATTGATCATGCAAAGATTTCTAGCAGCCAACTAAATAAAGACATGCATTCTTATTATACAAATTTACCTCTTCAAAATAGGGAAAAACTAATTGTGAAGTTTTTAAATAAAGTTGAAAGCTACTACAATCTATCCTGTGCAACACAAATGACTGGCTTTTTTTATTACAAAAAGCATTTATTTGAAATCATCCCAGCGGACCAAGGACAAAAGTTGCTGTAATTGAAGAATCGCTCATGCATGCTGAGAGAAAGTGATAAACACAAAAGAAGTGGTTCGCTCTTACTTTGGAGTGCTTTTCAAAGTGAGGCAGCGAGCGGTTCTCAAATCCATCAGGAACACGAGAGCCGCTGATGGCCTGCTGCCCGACGCAAGCGATCATCTGTGAGATGTTAATGAATGAACCTGGAGAGGCAGAGATTATTTCAGAGTTATGCTCTAATCATACGTGACTCACAGGCGTTACGAAATATGAATTTCTTGATTGATTCACATTCTGCATTCTGTCAAATGCATCTGTACAGACTTAAGTCAGGATAGAGACAAGGCTGTGAGGTAGAGTTCATGGGGGAAGTTTTTTTTATATATTAGGGCTGTAAAGCGATTAAAATTTTTCATCTAATTAATTACACAATATATGGCAATTAATTAACCTAATTAATCGAACATCCAATTTGGCTGAGAAATTACCCCCAAAAGAAAATGTATAGTCATTATTGTGTTAAATGGAAAAGCATCAAATAGACATTACAAAAAAGTAGCTTTAGAAAGACATATTTGATTCAACATAGAAAATTTTAGGTTTCAACGGCCATGAGAGTGAGTAAATGATGACAGATTTTCATTTTTGGGTGAACTACACCTTTAATGTTTTTTTGTTTTTTTTATTAAAGGCACAATATGTAAGATTTTTGAATTAAAATATCCCAAAGCCACTAGAACAATGTTATATATTTTGTTGATTTGTGTACTTACATTATCCTAGATGTTTCCAAGAATGTTTAAATCCAGAGAAATTAGCAGTTTTAACCAGGACCATGTCCATGCGCCGCCTATTAATGACATAATACCCGCGTTACCCTCGATTTCCGGTATTATTTTGTAGAAACCATGGAAACACCAAAAACGCTTTAATATTTTATGCGTTTTATTAGACAGGTGAGCAACTGTTTGGATACATTCATCGACAGAAAACTAATCATTGTTATATTGCTCAACACAGCAAGTCTTATTGTTTATATCTCATTTTTTAACGCGTGTACCATGTTTTACCATGCCTAATATCGATCTAGCTTACTGCAGTGTGCAACAAGTATCTCATAGTAACCGCAGAGCGATCACAGAGTAGCACTATAACAACTTTCAACACACAAATGTATATAATTTGATAAAACACATTACTCCACATACGCTTGACTAGAAGAAGCGGAAGTGCTCGTCTGCGGCATAATAAAAGTTCTGCTGCTCTCGAGGCGTGTCGCGCTCGTCTCTCATTAGCAATCGCTCCAGCGGCCTCAATGCCTTTTAGCCACACCCTGCTTCATACTACAGTAATGTTAATAAATCTTTAATTTATTAGCTCATCCATGAATATGATTTCTGCCCGTCAGATTCTTTGCATCGGCTGTAGACGTGAAGACAACACCTTCCATGATTCCGCGAAATCAAGGCGTCATCAAGCTACTCCTTTGTTCTGAATAAGCGCCCTCTAGCGGCGAAAATTACATATTGTGCCTTTAATTCAGATAATTAGGTTTAATGAAATAATACTGTAAATAAAAAACTAAAACTACCAGTAGGTGGCAGTAAATGTCTAAATGAGGCCTTGAGCCCAAATTCCGTTTTATTTTTTCCGTTTTAATTTTTCTGGATTCCGTTTTTTTCCGTTTTATTTATTTTTTGACTCCATTTTAATGGTTAAATTAAATTTTAGTAATCAAAAAGCATGTCTAATTTATTGAAATAACGAATCTTGTCCAATTTACCAACAATTTAATAAAAGTAAAAAAAAAAAATTAAATTTTTTTTTTTTTAGGGCCCTACATTTTATTCTTTCCCCTCAAATTTTATTTTTACCAAATTCTGTTTTCTGGATTCCATTTTAATGGTTTAATTCCATTTTAATAATCAAAAAGCAAGTCTAATTAACTGAATTCTTAAAAACAACATTAATTAATTAAAAAATATATATTTTTTATTTTTTTCTTCTTCAGAAGTTCTGTTGTGTATTTAATTTTTTCTGGCAATCAAATGAACGCATACCATTTAATTTATCTTTTAAATCATGAAATTAAACTTTTTTGTCAAACAATGTGCTGCACAACAGAGCTTTACTGTTAAAATTAAAACATGGAAGAAACACTGAGATTATTGTTTAAAAATATATTTTAATAATTTATTATTAAATTAATTTATCTAAATTCTACTGTACAACAGTAATATGTTTCTGTCAAGTTAAATCAAACTTTTATTTTGACGGTTTGCCTAGAGCTTTGAGTTTCTCTGTGTTTATGACGGTAGTTTTCTCAAACGAAGCGATTAAATGCTGATGAAGTGACTTTCAGAGCAGCTCTGGAGATGAATTTGTGTTCATATAGTGAGGCGACAGAGGACGAAAACACTGCGAGCGTCGCAGGTGCTTCAGCGTGTGTGCGCCCCGCGCAAGTGTGTGTGAGACGGTGTGAGGTAAATGAAACTGCGCTTCCGTATCATTCATTTCAGAGGCACACAGGCATGCAGGATTCATGTTTAAATAGTCTTTTTGCGGTTTAATATTCACAGACACTAGTCTATATCGCGATTTAATTTAAGTGTACTGACCTGCTTTTAATTCATTCATCAAAAATTTGACAAATTCCGTGACATTCCGCGTTATATAGTAAATTCCGTTTTTATGACTGGATTCCGCGATTCCGTGAACGCGGAAATTATAGGGCCATAGAAATGTATGGCACATTGCATGTCTATGCCTCAAATCTTTAATTAGGATATAAATTAAATATGATTGATATCTACTCTAAGCTGCATTAGGGAGGTTCTGATGGTACCTTTGGATCCACACAGAGCCATGATCAACGGACTGTTGCTTTTGTCCAGTTCTCTCAAACACGCACTGCCAGCGTGATCTCTGATGACAGACAGCTCCTTCAGGATTAACGCCTGGACACACACATATACATCACACAGAGATAATCAGCAGAGATCTAACACCACACTGACTCATTTCCTCTCTCACCTCCAGAGTTTCCTCAGCGGTGCAGCCCGGCTGCTGCTGTAATCTGCCTGTCTTCAGGGCTTCGATATACTCATCACATTTCTTATATCCATCATCCAGTAGTTCCTGTTTGGCCTTCAAGAGTCCCTGTCCGGGCGTCACGTCTCCGATACCGATAGAGAAGCCTCGATTTGCTTCAACACAGAAATCATGAAAACATCAAACCCATCATGACTTTAACCAGACACACACAGAAACACACACTGGTGACTCACAGAGGTAAACGGGAGCCAGACGGGCCAGACGTGACATGGCATCCGCGGCCTCCTGCTGACCCCAGTCTCGCAATAGGATGTAGAAGATGTTGTTCTTGGATCCGGATCCCAGAGTTCCTTTATCCATACTGCCGCACATCAGCTCACTGTTCTGGATCACCACAACTGCATGAAGACATACGGGTTACAGCTTTAAATTCCCTTTGAAATCCGTTTTATTTTTCCCCCAAATGTCTAATTAATTGAAATCATGAAACTTACACAATTTAACAAATGTAATCATAGATGATTTTTCTAGTGCCTTGCGTGACTTAAAAGTGCTGCTGGGTGACTCACATGAATCATTGGAACACAGATCCTCCCCTTTACCGCAGTACTGCTTGCCTTTGGTGCGCAGGTTGGCCTTCACTGGACAGCTTTTACTGGGCTTGAGTATCAGACTAAAGATCTGCTTCCCCGTCCACAGCCTGATCGGCTAAAACAAAACACAAAAGTCACCTCACAGGTCAACTTCATTACACTTTTAAAGGTGCCATAGAACGTCTTTTTAAAAGATGTAATATAAGTCTAAGGTGTCCCCTGAATGTGTCTGTGAAGTTTCAGCTCAAAATACCCCATAGATTTTTTTTTTTATTCATTTTTTTAATTGCCTATTTTGGTGCATCATTAAATATGCGCCGATTCAGGCTGCGGCCCCTTTAAATCTCATGCTCCCCACCCCCCGGAGCTCGCGCTTGCCTTAACCAGCATAAACAAAGTTCACACAGCTAATACAAAGTGTTCGTCATGCAGCATGTCTAATCGCGTAAGTATGGTATTTATTTGGATGTTTACATTTGATTCTGAATGAGTTTGAGGTTTTTCTACGTGGCTAAAGCTAACATTACACACTGTTGGAGAGATTTATAAAGAATGAAGTTGTGTTTATGCATTATACAGACTGCAAGTGTTTAAAAAAATGAAAATAATGACGGCTCTTTTGTCTCCGTGAATATAGTAATAAACGATGGTAACTTTAACCACATTTAACAGTACATTAGCAACATGCTAACGAAACATTTAGAAAGGCAATTTACAAATATCACTAAAAATATCATGGATCATGTCAGTTATTATTGCTCCATCTACCATTTTTCGCTATTGTCCTTGCATGCTTACCTAGTCTGATGATTCAGCTGTGCACAGACCCAGATGTTAATACTGGCTGCCCTTGTGTAATGCCTTGAATATGGGCTGGCATATGCAAATATTGGGGTCATACATATTAATGATCCCGACTGTTACGTAACAGACTCACTGCAGACTCACTTGAGACTCACTGTATGTCATTTCCATGTACTTAACTCTTGTTATTTAACTATGTCAAGATAAATTCAATTTTTAATTCTAGGGCACCTTTAAATAATATGTGCATAACCTTGAGGAAAAGTTTTGTATCTACCTTAAAAAGTCAAAGTAACCCCCACACAGAGAGAAAATCAATTCAAACAACAAAAAAAAGTGTCTCTCCAATAAAGAACTTTCCTTTTTTCTAAGACGGCTCGGAAAAAAAAAGAGCATGTACAGCCTTTATAAGGAAAGTATCAGCACTGGAGGGGCAATTTTGTCATTTTCCCTCAACAGAGCATCAATTTTACCTTTATGACAGACAGAAAGAGAGAGGGTGGGTGAGAGAGGATCATTCAATCACCTTGAGAATAGCAGGATGAGGGAGGGAGATCTTGATTTTCTCATCTTTCCCCACCAGGATGGAGGCAACGATCTGACAGGCTTTGGTTCGGTCGAAGAAAGTGTCTTTGAGCGTGAGCAGGTAGGCACCTGTTACATGATACAAAAAAAAACCTGAATATAAGCAGTTTAACAGCGCCATCTTCAGGTGAGACATCAAAAACATCAGATGCTGAAATCTGATTGGCTCAGGTGGAAAAGGCAGAACTCACCTGTCAGGAAGTCCTGAATGGCTGCGATCAGCGGCTCACCGTTTCTGGGAGTGACCAGATTTGCCTTTGTCTATGAGAGGAACACATGAGGAGGGAATTATTTCATTAGCAGATGCTGTAATCTGACTGAGGGCGGTTTAGCTTCTCTTTCTCACCCCCATGAGGATGAGAGCTTCAGCTTTAGCTTCTTCCGTCTGCGGCAGGTGAAGGTTCATCTCGTCTCCGTCAAAATCAGCGTTGTACGGCGTGCACACACACTCGTTGAAACGAAACGTCCGATGAGGTTTGACACGTGCCTAGAACAGGAAACAAGAGCAATTTCACACATTGATTCAATATCAATGACTTATTTATAAACTATTTAGTTATATAATTAGCAATAAAATGGAAGAGGTGATCGGTTCTACAGCGATCCGTTTCTATATATTGACAATTCTGAAAGCTGAGACTGTTTCATATCAAAAGTAAATGCACAAAGTTTATTGCAATTATTGGATGAGATGCATGCTTTAAATGTTTAGTGAAGTTTTGTTCACACATCAATTGAAAATAGCATAGACTAAAATATTGATTTCGGATTGAAGATCATTCAAATCTGATTCATCATGCTTTCTATCTTTAAAATGTTGCTTTGCGCCCACATAAACGGCCCCAAAGAGTTTCACTGAAGAAATGAGGAACAATAACTCACAATATGAGCCATGATACTGAGTTTGTGCAGAGACGGCTGCCGGTTAAACAGCACAATGTCACCATCAATCATGTGTCTCTCAACCACGTCACCGTACTTCAGCTCTTGAGCCATCTTCTCTCGGTTACCGTACTTCAAGAACCTGAAGCAAACAGCCAAACATTCAGACGATGAACAAATGATGAAGGAAGAGTGCATGGAAGAATGAAAAACTTTCTTTGAGAAGTTTTAAAGAATGTATGAACAATGAAAGTGGATGGTGATTTATACCATCATGTACCAATGATGCTATAATCCAATATTTTGAATGCATAGCTATTTTTTTTTTTTGTAGCTGTGCTTTTATGATGCAATCATAGGATTATGATAACATAATTAAGAGTAAATGATGACAAAACATTCATTTTTGGATGATTTTGAGCAGAGAGAAAACGAGGAGTGTGTATTTGACCTCTTCATCTGCATGTGCCTCTGTTGAATGAAGTTTGCTCCTGGGTGAAGATCAGGACCGTTACGCACAAGCTTCCTCATCAGCTCAATGTTGGCTTTATTTACCTGAAAGAAAACATGCACATCAAATTTAAAACAAAAAAATTATATACTTGCACCAATTACTGACCCATCAATCATCCATTGCATTATAACCAGGGTTTGTTTAGCGCGTATGAACCGGAATGCATATGATATGCAAGTTATTAATATTAGAAACATTGCAATTTTTCTTCCATGTTTTTATTTTAACAGTAAGCCTCTGACCTTCTCTGGGTAGGTGAGGATTTTGGCGACGTGCACAGGTACAGCGACCTCATCGATCCTCAGGTTTGGGTCGGGAGAGATGACCGTTCTGCCTGAGAAATCCACTCTCTTTCCAGACAGGTTACCACGAAACCGCCCTGAAAATAGCAAAACAAGGCAAGTTGACGTGACACACCGATGCTGGAGGCGTCTAATGTCAAAGCAGCAGACAAATATAACACTGCCATTTCTACAGAGACTCATGGGAAAGGCTGGCAGTTCAGAGAAGCCCTTGAGCTCTCAGCAGGTCGTACCCTGTTTTCCCTTGAGTCTTTGCACAAAGCCGCGGGTCCATTTCTTGGGTGCCATGTTGAGCGGGATGCCCGACAGCTCGCTGTTGATGTACAGAGCGCACTGGAGCTGCAGGAAGTCCCAGTCCTCCATGATCATCTGGGTTTTGGCTCCTGACATGCGGTGCTGTGGATTTACACAAGTACAATTACTACTAATTTACTGACACATGCATGTAGCAACACTTTTATCCTGAAGTCAAAATGAACTAAATAAATCATATGGTTTCTCAGTTGATACTCACATTTCTAAATGATCAACAAGATCAAAACTGCTGATAAACCAGCTCAAAATCCCCCACAGATCATTTATTATAGCTTGTCAAATTTGCCCCTATTTGGGTGTGAGCAAAAACACGCCGTTTTTGTGTGTGTCCCTTTAAATGCAAATGAGCTGCTGTTCCCGCCCTCTTTCCAGAAGAGGGCGGAGCTTTAACAGCTCAACAACAACAAAGCTGGAGAATCTCACGCAGACACTGATGGAGAGACTCAGGAAGAAGTTACAACTTTTAGACGTTTCTGAATGGTTAGTGGATAAATTGATGTAGTTGCTGTGGAGTTGATTCAACTCATCCACTAGCATGTGCCGTCATGTTCATCTTTTGTGCAAAACCCGTATAGACGCGTACCTGTTGCAGTGCTTCCCACATGTTTGAAATATTCTTGCAGTGGTAGCCGGGTGAAAAATCCTCCTATCACCCACGGCACAAAAATGGTCTACTACATGTGACAAACAACACATACTGTGTGATTTTTAATAGTATTTTTATTTATTGAAATTAATTTTAATTACATAGCATACTATTACATTTAATTACATACCAATATTATGCATTGTAAGTTATGCAAAATTACAGCATTTAAATGGTTCTCCTTGCTGTCATATAGTGTGTCTCTCTGTGAATGGGACACAAATTTTACTAGTAAAATTTATATAATGAATAATATACGTCAAATAATGTTCTTAGTCTTTTCTTCCTGTGGGGGAGACTACAATAATTTACTATGAATTAAATGGAAATCAAATTAAATACAATTTATTGTGTAACCAAAATACCAATAATGCCCAGAAGAAAAAAAAACGTAATTCTAAACAAGCCCGAAATACACCGGGACTCTTATTTTGAAATGTCTACACAACTGCGGGCTGATCTTTCAGATTCTTACAACCGTCTAAAACATGTTATACAAAGGCCATAAAGTAGACATTGTCATAATTCATCAACTTGAGTTCATTAGCAATCACTTGGCATAAATCTGCGCTTTTCATTGATTGAGAATCACTTTGAAGCAGTCTGAAGCGCTGTTGCGCACGTGGGAATGTCAGCGGGAGTAAACAGTTCTGAAGCACAAGTAACGAGCAGGTACGAAACGCGTAGGGCGAGGGGAGATTTTCCACTAGTTATTTGATCGCGGATGGTTTAATTATCTTGGGCAGATACAAAATTATAAGAGGATAAAAATAAAAGCATAAATGTGTCTCCAAATATACCTGGGCGGCCCGCCCAAGTAAAGTCTTTGTGTGGGAAGCACTGCATTTGCCAAACAGAGTCATACACACCAGGCTATCGTTTATGATTGCTATCAAATGCTATGAATGGTCTAATATTTTTTTCCAAAATATCGCTCAGACAGAAACGCTCCTTTTTTAGCAATTGAGCTTGCCAGGGTCAACTTGCAAGCTATCCAAGCTAACGAGACTCTAAATATTGTTCAGAACAGTTAGCATGCATTGCTTGAACTTTTGCCATGGCTTTAGAACTGGTACACCGTTGTCGCTTGCGAAAACAAAATGACGGTGCCGTGGGTGGAAACGTGCAGATTAAGGGGCGGTAATATTATAAAAAAATTCCCTTCCTACATCACTAGGGGAGTGAAATCTGAGCGGCTCCTTTTTTCACATGCTTGCAGAGAAAGGCTTGCCAAAACAAAGTTACTGGATTGTCCTTTTTCACATTTTCTGTGTTGGTAGATGCACTGGTGACCCGATTATAGCACTTAAAGACGGAAAAAGCCAGATTTTCTTTAATTTAATGCATGTAATTATTTAGCAGGCACTCTTATCCAATAAAATGTCTTTATTCAACTAAAATTGGATGGAAAAGAGAGATTTCAGAGTAATTACACTGGATCACTTGTTTATCACATCCTCCTTTATGTAAAAGCAGCAATATTTCAAATGCATCCACTTCCATTGCATGGTAGATCTGCAACAACTAATTGGTAAAACTGATAATTGTCAACGATTATCAATTAATCGCGTCCGCACACTGTGTGGGAAAAACACGCCAGCCATTTCTATGGACAAAATGTTAGTTTTTCCTCTGCAATCGTCTACTAGGCATCTCAAACGAGCCTGATGTGACCTGCGTACCTTCTTGATGACGTCGTTGAGGAAGATGATTTCCGTTAGCTTCATGGTAAGATCATCTTCATTGGTGCCTGATTTGAGGTCGCTGACGACGGAGGGCCGGATGCAGAGGGGCGGCACTAACAGGCGTGTCAGGATGAGGTCAGCGGGTTTTCCGGATTCTGGATTCATCAGAAGAAGAGGAACATCCTCGTTTGGAATTCTCCGGAAGAGATTCAACACGACCAGAGGATTGAGGTTTTCCTGGATGGCAAGAAACGAGAAGAGGAAATATAAAACTTTCAGTTATATCAGATAAAACAACACTGCAAAATCCACAAAACATTTTTTCTGCATCCTGATTGGTGGATATTAACCTGTGCTCTGGTCAGTAGTGACTCCACTTCTTTGTTGTGTTCAATGGCCACATCAAATGACTGGAGGAAATCTGACACCATGGGATCGATGACTTTCTTTGTGGTCTTATACTTTTCATGAATGATCTTCAGCAAGCCACATTTCTTTACGGGGCCTGGAGAGACATGAGCAATATTTCATCACATTATAATAATCAATGCAGAAGAGTGCAGAATTCATCCAGCTGGTGTTTTACCGTTAAACGCGTTGCAGTTCGCGCATACAGTCTTCTTCCTGCATTTGTCAGAGATCTTCTTCTTGAGGCCACGCTTCTGCAGGTACGCCAGTCCAGGTCTACGCAAGTAATCCAGAAACTGAAGCTTTTCCTCTTTGGCGAGAAGGATGTGAGAACACGTCTTACAGATCATCTGAACGAACAAGAATATAAATAAGATTCACATAACTAGGTCAATAATATAAAATAATAAAAACTATAAATTTAAATATTTATAATATAACTAATACAATATAACTCATAAAATCAATGTGAAAATTTAGCACAAAATAATGATTTCTGCAGTATTATAATGTATAATGATATACGAATATGTAATTTATTAAAATCATAATATATTTATATTGGATAATTTATTAGTATTTAGTTAGGTTTTATTATATTTACTAAATTACATTACATTTATATGATTACAACTGATACTATATTATATATTGTTTATATTTATAGTTTTTATAATAATATAAAAATATTAAATCAATAATATGAGTTATAACAATACAAATCAATAAATTCAGTAAATAATAAAAATAAATAAAGTCAATAATATACAATTTATAATATAAATCATAAGTACGTAATATCATTTTTACTAAATTATATTATATTTGATATACACATTTAATTTAGTAAAAATCATATTAAATTTATATTGTATAATACATTAGTTTTTATTATTTTACCAGTTTATATTATATTTATATGAATATAATTTATATTTATATAAACTAAAATATATTATATTTACATTATACATAATTTATTAATACTCATATATTTATATTGTATAGTATATTTAGTTTTTATATTTTGACTATAAATTATATGACTATGATTTATATTGTAGATTTTATATTATTGACTTACTATTTTTTATATTATGACTCATACAATACATAAATTATACAAAACATTAATAAGTCGATAATATACAATAATTTATAATATAAATCATAAGCACATAATATTATTTGTACTAAATTATATTATTTGACATACACATGTAATTTAGTAAAATTCATATTAAAGTTATATTGTATAATATATTATTTACAGTTTATTATTTTACCAGTTTATATTATAATTGAATGAATATCATTTATATATACTAAAATATATTATATTTGCAAAATATGTAATTTATTAAAAATCATATATTTATATTGTATTGTATATTTTATATTATTGACTTAATATTGTTATATTATTACTCATAATACAATACATAAAATATTATACAAAACATTTATATACAATAATTTACAATACAATTTAAATTATAATACATAATGTTGTTTTTACTAAATTATATTTGATATACATAATATTTTGTAATTAATTAAAAATCATATTATATTTACATTGTTTAATATATTATTATTTAATTACCAGTTTATATGAATATGATTCATATTGTATTACATATTATTTATATATACTATATTATATTATATTTGATAAACATAACATGTAATTAATTAAAAATCCTATATTTATTATTAGTTACGGGTTTTATTATTTTTACTTAACATTATATCTATATGAATATGAGTTATATTGAATTATAGATTTATATTTATAGGTTTTATATTGTCAACTTAATATTTTTCTGTGACATAATATATAATATGTAATAATATAAATACATAATACAATAAAAACAACCGTGCGCCCAATTTTCTGTCGTACATTTGTTTCTGTAAACAAGTGCCACAGTGAACTTGCCTGCAGGATCCCAACAATAGCTTTAAAGTATCCGATATGAAAGCAGGGCAGCTCCAGATCCAGATATCCGTAGTGTCCGAGACAGTCAGCAAGGTTCTTCCCACAGGTTTCACACGGTCTGTCCTTCTCGCTGGTACCCTAAACACAAAAGAGAGACGATCAAGCCTCTTTTAATCATCTAAAACACATTTTATTATGGGTGTAGCGAGTGTATTTGTGCGGTCACCATGCGGTGGTCCAGGACTCCATACTGCAGCGGTGTGTGGCTGGTGTCTTGGCTGTAGAGGTTCTTGCTGACCACCTGAATGTGAGCCTGTTGTCTCATCTGCTCTGCTGATTTCATGCCAAAACAGATGTGACTTCTGATAAAACCAGAGAAACAAACATCAATAGACTTTTACATGCATGATTACATTCATATACACATGCATGCTCAGACACATAGCTGGCATATTTGTATATAAAGTTCTGATGAAACATGTTTATCCTGCATGCAACCCACAAACTTACATCTTTTTGGCCACATCCGTCTCTCTAAACTGCTCCTTCACCATGACTGCGGCGCGTCCACGCACTCAGCGTGTGAATTTAGTCAAATCAATATTAATTTTAGCGTACACTGCAGTGTTTAATGAAGATCTCGTCTGATCCTTGTGCCACATGCAGCACTGCTTTGACGTCGCGTCCATGCGCCTCTCATGAAGACTGAGCGCGTCACGGCGCGTCATCTGCGCTCAGCGACACCTGCCGACGGGGAGCGCTCTGAAAAACATAAACAATTAGCAAAGTCTTGTTAAAATTGTTATATTTGGAGCAAAATCAGTTACATATGAATGAGTATGATTTATAAACATTTTTGAGTTTAGTTGTGTACGCTTTGAAAGGTTTGCATTTTTAGACACAACCACTAGATGTCACTGCTCTCTTATTTATACACCGTAAAATACAGTATAAACATCTTAGAATAATTATTTTTCAACTAATGAGCACAGGAATGCCAAGCAGATGTTAATTAGCAATATTATTAATTTATTCAAGTACTGATTTGCATAAACAAGCTCTGTTTGACACTAATGAACCCCTGCAGCCTGCAATTCTCATGCAAAAATTGACAAGTGCGCCTTCACGTTTAAGAAACAGGAACCTTGTGTTTTCATAATTATATTTTGTAAAATATAATTAAATACCTGAGGGTCAAATATCCTCTCTGATATATTTAGTGAAATATCATGACTTGTCAAATATCGCGAGGATTTGACTTGGCCCATAATGGCCCAGATCGATGATGTTTATATTTCACTCGAATTATTTGCACGGGTTTCTGTGAGCAGACACAATTATTTAATTGATTTTCCTGTCATATATAATAACATACTCATTTAACACACACACACACACACACACACACACACACACACACACACATTTCACTCCCCCACCTGTCAATCATTTCATGACTGAACTAAACGCCGCCTATAAGCCCATGGGATCGCGGGAAACGAATGACCCCATCGGGGAGAAATGAAAACATGACTAAATATAGTATGTAAGTCTCAAATACTATAAATCCTGATGTTTTCTGTGAGTTTGGGAGAGTACCTTCTTTGCCTCTGTAATGCTGGATTAGTGGCGGTTGGCAGTGAGAGTTTGCCGCCAAAACAGAAATAACCGTTAACAAGCTCGTGTCACTGATAAAGACTTTGATGTTGTTGATCTTCAAGACAGCCAAAGTGACTCGAAATACAGCCTTTTAACTCAATACAAGTGTATATTGCGTCTGATTGGTTGTTCCTTCTCAACGAAAAGCAAATTTGCTTTCCAAAGTCTTCATCCTCTCTGTTCCTCAGTGGTGGAATGCGATCCGATGACGATCCGATGAGACCACACAACGATCATGAGTAAAACTAAAAACCAGGGTTGCCAGGTTTTCACAACATATTGCTTCTCAAAACTAGCCCAAAACTATTGGGGGGGGGGGGGTCCCACAGTAAAAATCACGGTCTGGGGGGTAAAATTCGCATTTTTGGCTGGACTCCACAGGTAAAATTTGCATTCCGAGGACTAAATATCACATTATTTTGAGTCGATTTAACCCTCGGACACGAAAAACAACCCGTGGCAACAGTGTTAAAGTAGCCCAGATCCGCGGGAAAACCGCGGACTTGGCAACACTGCCAAAAACAAAGGTACATCACAGGGTTGCCAGGTTTCACAACAAAACCTGCCCGATTGCTACTCAAAACTAGCCCAATCGCGTTTCAGGGGAGGTTCCCCTGTAAAAAAAACGCGTTCCGGGGGGTAAAATCCACGTTTTTGGTGGGGTTCCTGGTAAAATTCATTTCATGACTGAACTAAACGCCGCCTATAAGCCCATGGGATCGCGGGAAACGAATGACCCCATCAGGGAGAAATGAAAACATGACTAAATATAGTATGTAAGTCTCAAATACTATAAATCCTGATGTTTTCTGTGAGTTTGGGGAAAGTAGTACCTTCTTTGCCTCTGTAATGCTGGATTAGTGGCAGTTGCCAGTGAGACGTTTGAACGCCACGTTTGCCGCCAAAACAGAAATAACCGTTAACAAGCTTGTGTCACTGATAAAGGCTTTGATGTTGTTGATCTTCAAGACAGCCAAAGTGACTCGAAATACAGCCTTTTAACTCAATACAAGTGTATATTGCGTCTGATTGGTTGTTCCTTCTCAACGAAAAGCAAATTTGCTTTCCAGAGACTTTATCTTCTCTGTTCCTCAGTAGTGGAATGCGATCCGATGACGATCCGATGAGACCACACAACGATCATGAGTAAAACTAAAAACCAGGGTTGCCAGGTTTTCACAACATATTGCTTCTCAAAACTAGCCCAAAACTATTGGGGGGGTCCCACAGTAAAAATCACTGTCTGGGGGGTAAAATTCGCATTTTTGGCTGGACTCCACAGGTAAAATTTGCATTCCGAGGACTAAATATCACATTATTTTGAGTCGATTCAACCCTCGGACACGAAAAACAACCCGTGGCAACAGTGTTAAAGTAGCCCAGATCCGCGGGAAAACCGCGGACTTGGCAACACTGCCAAAAACAAAGGTACATCACAGGGTTGCCAGGTTTCACAACAAAACCTGCCCGATTGCTACTCAAAACTAGCCCAATCGCGTTTCAGGGGAGGTTCCCCTGTAAAAAAAACGCGTTCCGGGGGGTAAAATCCACGTTTTTGGTGGGGTTCCTGGTAAAATTCATTTCATGACTGAACTAAACGCCGCCTATAAGCCCATAGGATCGCGGGAAACGAATGACCCCATCAGGGAGAAATGAAAACATGACTAAATATAGTATGTAAGTCTCAAATACTATAAATCCTGATGTTTTCTGTGAGTTTGGGGAAAGTAGTACCTTCTTTGCCTCTGTAATGCTGGATTAGTGGCAGTTGCCAGTGAGACCACTCCACTCGTTTGCCGCCAAAAAAAGAAATAACCGTTAACAAGCTTGTGTCACTGATAAAGGCTTTGTTGGTCTTCAAGACAGCCAAAGTAACTCGAAATACAGCCTTTTCTCAATACTCAATACAAGTGTATATTGCGTCTGCTTGGTTGTTCCTTCACAACGAACCGCAAATTCGCTTTCCAGAGCCTTCATCCTCTCTGTTCCTCAGTAGTGGAATGCGATCCGATGACGATCCGATGAGACCACACAATGATCATGAGTAAAACTAAAAACCAGGGTTGCCAGATTTTCACAACAAAACCCTCCCAATTGCTCCTCAAAACTAGCCTAATCGCATTTCAGGGGGTCACAGTAAAAATCACGGTCTGGGGGGTAAAATTCGCTTTTTTGTACTCCACAGGTAAAATTTGCGTTCCAGGGACTAAGGCTACGTCCACACGAAGCCAGAGCTTACCCTATCTGATCTTTGAGAAATTCGAATAATAAAAACCGTTTTGAGGCTCTTTAATGTGTCGTGACAGATCACTGTAGTGCCTCAGCTCAAGCGGCTCATGAACCAATCATCTCTTCCTACTAGTTAATTTATTGCATCAAATAAACATAAATGAACATCAGAAGGAATGTTGTTTCAAATGCGAAAAGACGTCAGTACACACCATTTTTCAAGTCTATCTTCTAATCTTCTAACTCCTGACTGCTTTGTCGGACAAAATGGCAGATTCAGCATTATGATTGGTTAGATTGCTTGTCAATCAAACTCCCAGTGAAAACTGCGGACTTGGCAACACTGCTAAAGACAAAGGTACATCACAGGGTTGCCAGGTTTTCACAACAAAACCCGCCCGATTGCTACTCAAAACTAGCCCAATTGCGTTTCAGGGGAGGTCCCCCAGTAAAAAAATGCGTTCCGCCGGGTAAAATCTGCATTTTTGGTGGGGTTCCTGGTAAAATTTGTATTCCAGGGGCTGAATATCATGCTATTTTCATGTAGCTTTAACCCGTAGACATGAAAAACAACCCGCGGCAACAGTGTTAAAGTAGCCCAATTCCACGGGAAAACCGCAGACTTTGCAACAAACTATTATTTTAAAATAAAAAACTCTCTCTCATGATCATGAATCATGATATTAATGTGGCAGTATTAAAATAGTCCGCATACTACTACTCAACAAACTTGCAGATTTGAATTTTTAACAGAATATGTAACCCTTTCTGGCTACTAATTTAAAAGTAGTAAAAATATAAATTATCTAATTAATTAATATATTTGTTCCTCATAAAGCATTTAATCTTGTGCACCAAACTCACCATAGACCTTCAGTGCTTAATATGTTTTGTTTTGTAATTGGACTGTAAATTTCAGTAGAATGTGATTTCATGTTTCATGTCTGACTCTGTAAATCTGTTAAAGGATTTACGCGCCCAGGCTTTTAAAAACCTTTTAAAACATCCAGGAAAGCTCTGTCAAGCAGAATCTCATTGCAGTGTTAATAACTGAAGGACCTTCTGATGGAATAGATAGATGAAGCAGACATCTAATGGGATCCAGCAGAGAGACTAAAAGATGTTTTCAGTGTGGAATAATTCGATTTTAATCTCAATAACCGTGAACATGCAATGATTTATTCATCTGTAGTTTGTTTACGGCGTCTATTGAGATTAAGAAAGCTTTAGTTAAGTTAACAGCTGACTAACAGGATGCTGAGTCTCATTAATGTGCTTTTATCCACTATCGTTGTGTAATGATTTATTGTAGATGTATTAAAACTGTACATATGGAGAGGCTTGTTTGCATATTTATTTGGCTGTTGATTTTTGAGAGCCTTGCGAGTCTTGTTTGATTTGGGTATTTGATCTTGTGCAAATCCCGTTCTGTGGATCATGAAATGATGAATAAATAAAGTGTGTTGTGAGCATGTGCATGTAATGGCACTGTATGTGTGTGTGTGTGTGTGAAGAATGAGTCAGTAATGGGAACGCTGAGTTGAAGGAGAGGTCAGAAATATGAAAGGCACTGTGTGTCAGAGCAGAGGATGGTTATAAAAAGTCTTTTATCACAAGATCAGACCATCTGACCATTACTGCTCCATCACATACACTGTGTGTATGTAAAGATTCAGATTGTGTGTAAAGTAACTAATGATGTTTTTAGACAGCAATGCACAGTCCTGCCCAATGCTTAACAGCAACACATGCATCGACACTTCACTGCAAAAAAAAACGAATCAATATTGTGTTGTCTTTTCCAATAAATATAGCTGCAAATACTTTAGAAGTAAGAATAATAATGCAGAATTAAATTCTTTTTTACAAGTTAAGATATAAAAATAATATTTTACACATTATTACTGCAGTATTTTTGTAAAGCTGCATTTAAACTGTGCATGGGAAAAGCAGTATTTTAATATAAATTTGAAATTAATAAAATAATTGGAATGAGATTTTTTTTGCATTTTGATGCATTTTGATGCATGCATTCAAATATCACGAGACATGACCTAGACACCTGTAGTCTATGTGTGTGTTTCAGGTAATGTCATTACTGTCCAGCAGATTAAGGTCAGTGTGTGAGGAGTCAGTGGCATATGTTAGCGTTTAAGCTTTAGTTAGTGTTTGTTAAGCTGTAATCGCTCCGCCGTTGTGTGTCCTGAAGCTTTACTGTGCCGATATGAGATTTAGCAGAGATGAAACCGAGAAGAGAATGCAATTATGGTTCATCAAATAAAAAATGCTGTAAAAAAAAACAAAACAAATTTACACTGTTTTTCATTGAAACAGTAAAATACTGTAAAAACAATGCATTCTGGGTAATATTATTTGTCATTTTCGAGAAAGCAACCTATAGGCTACTTTCTCAAAAAGGACAAATATTGCCCATGCATTTTTACAGTATTTTACTGTTTCAATGGAAAATTGTATTTTACTGCGTAAATTTGTTACGTTTTTTAATGTTATTTTTTAGAGTGCACACATAAAGTCTAAGGCTCGCTGTCAGAGTAGCATACTACTCTTACTAACTAGGATAATAAAAACTATATACTGCACAATGTACACACAGTTTGTGAATTTCCTCTACAAATGTAATAACTGGCTTTCCTGTGGCTCAGTGGTTAGAGCATGGCACTAGCAATGCCAAAGTCATGGGTTCGATCCCAGGGATTGCACATACTCAGATACAAATGTATAGTATAATGCAATGTAAGTCGCTTTGGATAAAAGCGTCTGCCAAATGCGTAAATGTAAATGTAAATGTAAATAACTGCATCTGTTTCACTTACTATTTAAAAAAGGAATGATGCAGTAGTATTTAGTATGTAGTAAGCTAGTATTCCGTTTAAAATATAGCGTAAAGAGGACCTATAATGCCTTTTAAAAGATGTAATATAAGTCTTTGGTGTGCCCAGAATGTGTGTGTGAAGTTTCAGCTCAAAATCCCTCACAGATCATTTATTATAGCTTGTCAAATTTGCCCCTATTTGGGTGTGAGCAAAAACACACCATTTTAGTGTGTGTCCCTTTAAATGCAAATGAGCTGCTGCTCCCGCCCCCTTTCCAGAAGAGGGCGGAGCTTTAACAGCTCAACAACAACAAAGCTGGAGAATCTCACGCAGCCAAAATGAGGATTGTCAGTAACGGTGTTCAGCCTTACATTGTTCAAACCGGAGTCGACACTGATGGAGAGACTCAGGAAGAAGTTACAACTTTTAGACGTTTCTGAATGGTTAGTGGATAAATTTATGTAGTTGCTGTGGAGTTGATTCAACTCATCCACTAGCATGTGCCGTCATGTTCATCTTTTGTGCAAATCCAGTGTTGAATTGATCCTCGTTTGTGAAGCAGTCTACAACCACTTCTTTAAGCAATCTGTAAAATAACATTGAAGAGTTTAGAAAGTAGATCCGAACACTGGCGTAAATGCGCCAATTTCTTATTTAGCAACCATAATGTCTTAAAACACTGTTGTGTCTGTGGTTAATGAAGGGCCAGAGTGCAGAAGTGGTTCAGCATGTTATCTTCATGCAGTATAATGTGATGTCACTCCATCAGCAGCCAATCAGAGCTACGGAGCACCAGAGGAAGCCATCAGATTCTGTTTCCTGTGGTGTGTGTGGCACTTTATCGCTCATTAGAGCTCAGCACACCTGCATGTGATAATATTCATAACGCCGTTTGTGTTCTAGTACACGGCAATCTGTGAGATCAGGACCTGCAGGCTATAAATAACAGCTGTAGAGGAAATATGAGCATGTGTTTGCATGTTATCTGCTTTAGTATATGAGAGTTGCTCTGACTGACATTTAATTAATTGATTCAGATCATGTGAGTAAATGGACCTTTGATGAACCCACATGTTTAAATCTGCTCTGCCACACCTGAGCGCAATACACAAATGTGCTTCTAAAAGTGTTTCTGCATGCAAATCATATGTTGAGCTATATACGCACACTTCAAAAAAAGGCATTTAAAGGGATAGCTCACCTGAAAATGAATATTCTTGTCGTTTGAAACCTATGAAATGAGATGTTAAGCAGAATGCTCATTAATATGAGAGTAAAAGGAAGCGATAGGCTTGAAGTCATACACTGTAAAAAACAAGAAGTATAATTTACTTAATTTTTCTTTCGCACGTTTTTGCATGCATGTTTTTTAAGTAAATTTCAAATATGGAATTAAGTAACTCTACTTAACCAAGTTAAGTAAAATTAACAAAGAAAATAAGTAATTTTAACTTGGCCAGTAAACGGTTGAGCACCCGTAAGACCTTCGTTAATCTTCTGAACACAAATTAAGATATTTTTGATGAAATCCGATGGCTCAGTGAGGCCTGCATAGGGAGCAATTTCCTTTCTCAAGATCCATTAATGTACTAAAAACATATTTAAATCAGTTCATGTGAGTACAGTGGTTCAATATTAATATTATAAAGCCACGAGAATATTTTTGGTGCGAGTAAATAAACCAAATTCTCATTTTCATTTGTCAACTTTCCTTTTAACCTTGCATACTCAAACATGCATGTGTGAAACCTCATGTTTAAATCCAAATAACAGTGATGTGAACGGTTTGAACGCATCTCACGTCGGGCAGAGTTAGTCATTCGACGTGTGCGTCCCTGTCTGTACTCCCCCAGGGTGTATATTTGCATATGTGAAGATAGCAGAAAGGCTGCATGTGCAGATAAGTGGAGATGGGCAGAAATCAATGCCGATGGTGACCTTTAACACAACTCATGACCCTTATTGTTCAGTCCTGTCTTTCATACACACATGCACGCATTGACTGAGAACATGCATGTTTAAACAAAACAGTATAGTGCTGATTTGTACAATCTATGCATATATATAATTAATTTAGATATGTATTTTCATATATATCTAAATGAATTACACTGGTCACATGAGTCATATGGACTAATCTTATACCTTTATGGTGCCTTTTTGACAGTTTGTGTGTATATATATATGTATATATATTTGTGTGTGTGTGTATATATATATAAACTTACTGTTTTTCTTTTACATATTTATATTTTTATAATGCATTTGACTTGAACTGAAATCTTCATTCCAGGTGCACTGCAGCTTCATAAACCTGTCAAGATTTGATACAAAGTGTTTGTGTGTGTGTGGCTCCCTGACGTCACCACTCAGTCGGGCTGCTGCTGCCGAGGATCTCAAATATGTTCTTTGTTACTTTGAGCTTTACACCGGGGAACCGCAAAACACGGAGCCCGGAGCACATGCGAGGATTACTTACTGTACCGACTTCAGCCTGTAAAACATTACAATAGACACAGATACTCTTACCCATATTTCATAACAGATAAACTATAATATTCTTACTGACCCAAAACTTTTGAACAATAGCGTATAATGTTACAGAAGCTTTCTATTTCAGATAAATGCTGTTGTTTTGAACTTTCTGTTCATCAAGGAATCCTAAAAAAACCCTGATAATAATCATAAATGTTTCTTGAGCAGCAAATCATCATATTAGAATGATTTCTGAAGGATCATGTGACACTGAAGACTGGAGTAATGATGCTCAAAATTCAGCTTTGATCACAGGAATTACATTATACATATATATATATATATATATATATATATATATATATATATATATATATATATATATATATAAATTAATTAATTTATAAATAATTTATTTTATTTTATAATTTAAATAATTTATTTAACAGAATTTGCACATATATAATGTATTTTATAATTAATTTATTTAATTTGTTTAATTTATAATTTAAATTATTAAATAATTTATTTAATATAATTTGTATATATATATATATATATATATATATATATATAAAATTTATTTGATTTTTTTTAATTAATTCATTTATTTTTAATGTTATACATTTATTTTTATTTTTTCTATTTATTATTAATTTATTTAATAGAATTTGCATATATATTAATATATATATATATATATAATTTATATTTCAAACGGATATATATATATATATATATATATTATAATTTATTTTTTAAATTTATTTATTTTATCATTTAAATAATTTATTTAATATCATTTGCATATATATAATGTATTTTATAATGTATTTTTTAAATTTATTTTATCATTTAAATAAATAATTTATTTAATATCATTTGCATATACATATATTTTATATATTTTTAATTAATTTTAATTTAATAAATTTATTTTTATTTATTTATTTAATTTATTTATTTATTATTAATTATTTTATTTCTTTAAATAATTTATCTAATATTTATATAGAATTTATATATATACATATTTAACAGATATAACAGATATTATATATATATATATATATATATATAATTTATATTTTAAACAGATATTATATATAATTATAATTTATTTTTTAAATTTATTTATTTTATCATTTAAATAATTTAATTAATAGAATTTGCATATATATATATATATATATTTAACAGATATAACAGATATATATATATATATATATATATATATATATATATATATATATATAAACAGATATTTTAAAATGCTTCATTAAATTAGCGTAGAAGACTCTGTTCTATTTTTAATGTGTATGTAGGTTAGTGTGGTTACACTGACACTTTTTGCTGCTTACACTTGCACAATTTGGGTCATTGTACACTCGACGCGCCAGAAGTATTTGGATTGGGTTTCCGCCAGAATCCCGGATCATTAGAATCCATGTCGTGTTTTCCATCTGCCCGCAGTGTGTCTGTGGAAATAGAATGAGCTGGATGTAATGTGACACTGGAACAGACAGAGCTGCTGCTGCTCTCAGATCATGAGAGAACTCAACACACTTCAACAGCGCAGCGGATACTGTCACTCATCCTCCGGTGGGATTTAACCGGTAAGCCCGTCTGTGCCTTGTTCAGCTGCTTCGGGATGGTTTTGTTCTGGGCTCTGAGAGAGTTTATCTCCATCCTGCGGGATCTGGCCGGGACTCCGGTGCGCGAGCTCCCGGTGTTCTGACGGTGCGCGCGCGTGTGCGGTCAAGATTCAAGCGGGATCGCGATGCGCCGTGATTCGGATCATTAATTCAGCTTCAGTCGTCTCGATTCGGATGATTTATCTATGTTTAGATGATTCGGGCGATTCATTCTACTTGGTTCGGGCGATTATTCGGGTGTTCTGCACACATGGTTGCACTGATGCGCGTTTGTTTCATTCATAAAATCCCGAATATTGTGCTGCATTTGTTGAATGTTTGTGGTTGTTTTTGCTCACACTTTACATTGCAGTTCTGATTTTATTCTTTTACTTATTTTTGCACAAATAACAAAAATAAATAATATAAAAAAATAATAGGCTACTTTTTTTTTGTAGGGCTGCTTGCAATTACACATTATTACAATAACATTGGTATTTTTATTGGTTGATTTATTTGAATACGGACAGTAAAAACATGATTCCACCCAAAAAATAATAATGCATTGTATAGAGAATTAAACATATGCTAATTTGCATCTCACCTTTGGTTAACACTTTTAACTAATATAATACTTCGGTCAATGATGTGATGGGTCTTTTTTTTTTGTTAAAAAAACAAAACAAAGATATGACATCCAAAGTATGTACAACTAGATCTCTTTTATTGAATCCTAAAGGTTCTATTTTGCTTCATATAAAGGTATTTTAAAGATTCTGAAGTGTCGAAAGGTCATTTGGTTTAACCGTTCAATACAGCCATTTTATTTGTGATTAAAATATCTTAAAATGTAATAAATGTATATATTTTTTATTCTGGCATGATTTTATAACATCATATATCAACATAGTGCAAAATGGTGTTAAAATTATGTGTAGAAGTCGTTGCTTTGTTATGAGAAACAATGTCCGAAAAAATTAATTTCATTGATGTCATTCAGAGTAACCAATTACTTTTGGATCGAGTCATGCGGTCAATATCATGTGACAGGATATGACATCATTCAGACACCTGCAAAGGATCACAAGTAACTAACTCTCTCTTAACTATTTGATAAATTCATGTTTTCTCTTGATCATACGCATGTCCCAAAACATCAGGTCATTCGGTACAACCGCTATAAAACATGGAAAATGTTGTAATATTTTACTAAGTATAAAACTATTTGATCGTCCTTTTGCTAGATAGCTAGATATCAGCCTGTTAGCATTGTTTGAAAATGTCATCATTCGGTATAACCAAAAATTTCATTCGGTAAAACCGAAATCTTGGTTAAACCAAGTGACTTTTTTGGTGACAAATTTTGTCCATCCGGTAAAAAAATGCCACAAAATCAATGTTAATTGATTATAAAAACCACATAATATCATTGTAACACTTAATGAAACTTCAAAATGAATTATATCTCCATTATGTTTTTTAAACAATGACCCATACACATGCATACACCTAATAAGAGTGAAGAAAACGCTAACTTTTTGTCACTACCATAATCATTTTTTATAGTAACACAGACAATGTAAAGTATTACTTTTATTTTTCTTAAAGTGAAAACAAAAATGTCATTATTTGAATTATTGAGCATGAAAACTGTTCATAAATGTGTTTTTGTGGTTGTAAAGCAGGTGTGTGTGAAGATGCTGCTGTTTCATGCCTTGATGCAAAAACAACAAGAACCTAAAAACAGAAAATTGAGGTTCTTGCGAACCATTATAGATCTGTGTGTGTGTGTGTGTGTGTGTGTGTGTGTGTGTGTGTGTTCATGGAGGTATTTCTCTAGTTGAGTCATTGACCAGCCCTTAAATTCCACTTTGCAGAGTGGACTTTAGTCACAGTGTACTGTGAGTTGCATAATGCTCTATGTGTTCTATTGCGGTTTATACATAATTAAAAACGAACTCAGACGTGATTCTTGGTAGCAGGGTTTTGCTCGGAGAAACGAGAGTGATGTAAGTGAAGTGCAAGCTCTGATCGCTCTCGTGTGTCTCTGGTGTGTTTATAAACTCACTGTCCAGAAGCAGGAAGAGCAGACGTGAATCTGAGGAGGGATTTCATGTCCTTGCTCCTGGATGGGCCCCAGAGAGTGTGTTGTGAGGGGGTCGTCTGTCCTATTCAGCTGTAGATGTAGACGCAGCAGCCAGTGGACAAAAGACACACTGACACAGAGCAGTGTTTGTAGCACGTGTGTGATGCATCATTTGTTAACTCTGCTTTCAGTCTTGATGGACACTGCTGTGAGGCTTTATAAAGTTGAGAGGGAGACGGGATGGTGCTGTGGTTCCCAAACTGGGGTACGCGAACAAAGTTTTGCTGTTTGTTTAAACCGAGCATGTAATTCTAATAGGAGTGTGAATCTTTTGGTTCCTCACGATCGAGTGATTTTGATTTGATACATGCATAGATTTGATTCTAGTTTACCTTTTTGTGTTGTCCATTTTGACTGTTAAATGTGAACTAAATTAAATGTGAACCTTGAAATTTATCTTGTTTTTCTTCTCATTTTAGTCTGCTCAATATTATAAAACAAATGCAATCATTACACATGATTTTATTTTATTTTTAATATTAGAAATAGGACAAAAAAAACAAATTACAAACAATAGGACAAATACAATAGAAAACAATTATTTACAAATGAAGTAATCTTTAATTTTTTCAGGTGCAGTAGCCTAGGTTTAACGTCTTAAATACTACAGAAATTGTATAATCAAATGTAAAAATAAAATCACTGTATGAATTAAATATAAATTGATTCATATTAAAGATACAAAAGTGATTCAGTCAAAAACTGTGATTTTTAAAAAGAAATTAACATTAATGAAACTGACAGCAACAGTTTATTAGGCTGCTGTCCCTTTAAGAATGAATGCACAGATCTAATATACTGTTACACATCTGATTTTCTTCTAACTGATTTTCTTCTAACTGTCTAACACATTCGTGTAAGACATAACAGATTATGTTTACGTGAATACTGCACACGATGTGCATTTTTACATAATTTGTGTGTGTATTTGTCCATGCAAGCGCTATAGGCTGTAAAAGAGAACTGAATTCGGGATCGCATGCATCTGTGTGTCCGTCAGCGCGAGCACCACATTGAGTCCTTTTCCGCTGCTTATTGTGATTAATAACACTCTAACTTGTCAGTAACTTTAAGTAGTACTGCGAAATTTAATGCAAATCAGTAGAAGATAGAATGGTGATTCATATGCGAATTGATTTTTTTTCGCCCACCTATTTTGCAATTAAATAATAGTTCCAACGAAAGCCACAGCAAAACTGTTGTGCATCTCTAAGCAACACACAGCATTGTTTCGTTACTGAACGAATCTGCGGCTTTGAATGAATCGGAAGAGTCAATGATTCAATTACATATTCATAAAAGCCACTTGATTCGTTACTGAATTAATCATGACTCACTCATTAAGACAGTGACCTGCTGCCACCTACAGACAGATTTAGTTTAATGTTTCGTAAAGTATCGCTTCGTTTTTTACCCTCATTTCATATTTCTCTATAGATTTTTTTTTTTAAATTTAAAACATCATCTCATAACATTATTTATGAGCAGCATTAAACAGTGTGTAAATACATCTAGATGCAGATCATCAGAGAAGAGATGTCGCTGCAAGAGGAAGGGAAGTTATTCTGATTATAGATTACTAGGCACATGAATTTAAAACAATAATGATGCACACGGATAAATCACTTAGAATAAATACTGCAATATTCCATTAAAAAATTCATGTGGACTTTAAGGCTACAGCTTTTCTGAACTCATATTAACCAGACGGATGGCAGTTTGTTTGTGTGTGTTATGTTCGCTGTGTTTTGGGTGTGTAATCTCCGTTGAGATAATCTATCTTGCTCCGCTGTGATGAGACGCCTGCAAGTCGGTCTACATCAAACACACACACACACACACACACACACACACACAGAGGTCAGGTCAGATGGCTAGCAAACACCCAACGTTAGATCTGTGGAAAGGTCACTGACCTCTGGCTTCATCCAAAATCACATCCGTTTGCACAGATGCCACACAAACACACAGTATCCTAGTTAATTATGATTTCCTAAAGATGTTTATTTGCCTCACAACACATGAATACATAAGTAAATTAGGCTTCTCTCCTGTATGATTTCATACGAGAACTGTACATGATTTATGAGCTTCTACGTCTTTTGACCTCCAAACTGAACTCCTTTCCACAAATTGATCATAGAAATAAAAACAGTATAAATAAAAATGAATAACAGTTTTCTCTTAGTCTTATTATGTGCAAACAATAAGTGCAAGTACTCTCTCAATATTCAAAATACAAATAGAGACGAAATATTTCTTCAAGCATGATACAGAGCTAAGAGATGGATACAACTACTCAGCCCAGCCTAAGAAAGCTTTCATATTGGGAGATGTTTACATGCACCAGGGAGCTGGTTTTAAACTGCAAGGTATTGAAATCGCGTTTGAATGCGCACTCGCGTTTTACTTTCGCTTTCTATTTCACGGTCGTGCATACTCTGTTAATAGGGAGCAGCGGTGCTGAGTGCGCGTTGTACGAGATAAGACATTTGTCAGATGCTTATGCCGCCTTTATGTGCTATCAGAAATTTGATAATTCCCACTTCTTAAAGGTGCAATATGTAAGATTTTTGCAGTAAAATATCCAAAAACCACAAGGCCAGTGTTAAATATTTTGTTCACTTGAAGACTTACAATATCCCAAATGTTTCCTACTATTTGTAAATCGTGAGAAAATTGCAATTTTAACCAAGGCTCCGGGACGTGTGAGGAGTCGCCTGTCAATGGCGTCATACCCGCGTTACCCTCGGTTTCCGGTTTTATTTTGTAGAAACCATGGAAACACCAAAGACGCTTTAATATTTACATGTTTTAATAGACAAGAGAACAACTGTTTTGATATATTTATAGACAGAAAACTAATTATTGTTATATAGCTCAACACGTTTAGTCTTATTGTTTAAATCTAATTTTCTTGATTTTTTTGCGAGTCTCATGCTTTACCATGCCTCAGAGAAAAACACTATTTTGTGAAGTAGCTAACATAGCATAATCAGATGCAGCTCTATTTTTAGTAACAGTAATACAGCATTTTCTCCATCATACAATATGTTTTAAAATGAATTGCATGCCATTTATCAACACAATCATCCAGCATTTAATCTGATATTGTAAAATCGATCTATCTTACTGCAGTGTGTAACAGTGTCTCACAGCAGCCGCCGAGCGAACGCACAGAGTAACGTTATAACATCATTTTCAACACACTCAAATGTATCTAATATGATAAACAGAGCTGCGTTACCTCACACTCATGACCGGAAAAGCGGTAGCGGCGCCGGCGACTGTGACATAATAAAAGTCCCGACCATTGAAGCGACCATTGAAGCGACCATTATCCAACTAAATTAAATGTTTGCTATTTCTATGAAATGCAAAATGACGCAATGTATTCTACCCTAATTTCACCCTCACACTCAGTCATGGCAATATCTCGAGACAGCTTTTCACATCTCGTCACATTTTAATCTCGCGAGATGTCGTGGCACGAGATCTCGTCACACCCCTAGTGGTAATGATATATATCGTCATACCGCCCAGTCCTATTCTGCAGTCCATCAGCACACATTGGCTGAGCTGTGACTCTGTGCACTCAGCCAAATGAGTTTGATACACCAGATCTGTCAGGAAAATTGAGAAGAATTGCCAAGCCGGTGTCTGAGTGCACCGGATCCAGCTAATGGGTTCCAGAGAGACTGATATAACAGACCTTTAAGAGCTTGTCCTGCAATCACTACACATTTACATCATAGAAAGATTATCCTTTTATACAATTAATAATCCGTTGTTGGTATTATTACAATAACTCTCATTATACAGATATAAAATATGTTGTGTATATATGTTATTATTATTACTATTAGTATTATTAAATATCATTACTGCACTAAATAAATAGAAAAATTCATAAAAATATTATTGTACAATATAAAAATAATAACAGTTATTCTTAATTATTACAACTGTACTATGAAATAATGGAATATTTTTCATAAACATTTGCATAATAAAAAAAGTATTATTTTAATAAAACATAAAGATATGTTAAATATTGAAATTATGTCATTAGTATATTGTATTTTTATTTCATAGTACAAAAGTAATATTACAGCAGTAATTGTTTTTTGTCTGTTTCTTTACATCCACATTTTAAATCCTCAAGAAATTGAGCATGTTTTATGTGCTCATGGTTCATTTCAGCAAATGGACATGAATGGTATCTCAGAACCCTTATCCAAAAAGAGCCAGAAAAGTCCTGTTTACATGATCTTACCTGTAAACTTACTGACGTGGGTTGAGATCATTCAGTCAACCTCTCAATGACGTGAGGAGGACGTTACTCAGTCGCGTGACGTAATGTGTTTGCTGTCCTCCAACAGCATGAGTCTCTGTTGAACTTCTGAAAACAAGAGTGATTTTATCTGTTATGCAGCCGAAGAGAGGCTGCGGTGTTTTCAGTCTATGAGTCAGTACAAAACCGCTCGCAAAACAAGCACTTATCAGCTGCCGAGCAGAGGTCAGTGTGTTTTTAACATTGTGCTCATGTGCTCTGATGTTATTGGACAGAATGTTAAATATGGAGACTCACGGATGCTTCCTCAGTTACACACACAGATGATTTTGGATGAGAATTATAAGAAATTTCTGGTTCCTTAATTATTTCATTAACAATTATTATAGTATGTTTTGTTGCTCCATCCCTTCATAAGGGCTTACCAAAAATGACTTAAATAAAGTAGCTTGTACTTAATTTGGTTGCCCCATTTTTTCTGAAAGAGAAAGTTCACCCAAAAATTAAAACAAATGAAAAAGAAGACTTTTGTCCGTGCATTGGACAACTTTCTAAAAATATATTATTTTTTGTGCTCCATAGACAAAAGTCAAAAAGGTTTAGAACAAAATGATGGCAAAATGATCATTTTTGGGTGAACTGTCCCTTTAAGTTGGAACTTATCTAGCAGCTTATATGCTTGTAAAATACATCTGTAATATGGCAAGCAATGTTTATCTTTATTGATCCAGTAAATTATCTTCAAATTTATTAAACCAAAATATGAATCATATTAGCATGATACAGTTAATGTTTCAAACTCCTTGCTTCGTATAATATCAACAGGAGGAAAGTTCTCAATCTACTGAAATATGATGCATAAATAATCATGAACTGTATTAAATGACATTTGAATATTCATACTAGCTATATGTAAATTTGACAGGGGCAACAAATAAATACTAGCACTACAACATTGATATGTGACACCAAACGTGAAAGTGCATGCAGGATCCCCGGGGGTCATAATACGTCTTAAATTTCCTTTTTTATCAAATTTAAGGTCATAAAAAGTCAAATTTAAAAGGTTAAATTTGGGGACATCCCTTAAAAGTGGTTAAGAGTGGACATTAATCCTGTTATCAGCATGATCACAGAGGGTTTTTTCACAGCCTACCTGACTGAAAGAGCTCATTAATATGCAGGTCATTAGAGGTCATTATGCAAATCTTTTGTCTTCTCAGGTGTGAATCACAGCATTATTCATGATGATTCACGCCTTCATGCATACTATGCTTCTTGACAAGAAGTGTCTTTAGAAAATTTAAATCTCTCTATTGTTTTATATGAACGAGTAGGCAGGATAATTTTTACATAATTTTGAAGCAAAAACTCTAGTCTACAACCTCCAATACCCAGAAGTCATGTGAACACGGATTTAATATATATTTTTGGCCTTATTTCAGTGACTTAATTTTTTTGTTTTTTCAATAACCACACATAAACGTTATTCCTTCAAAAACACAAACATGTACATACATGTTCCTCATATATTATTGTAGCCTAGTTTGTGCTGAATACAGTGTAATGACACTTTTGTCATTAATATGTTTATGAACAACTGAAAAAAAGCACAAATGTCAGGGCATGTCAAAACTTCTCAAGGCCTCAAAAATCCTCAGACCCCAGAGGGTTAAAAGCTGAAATGTGAAGTTTTTGTCAAACTTGTAGGAATAAAATAAGAGCAAATAAGCTAATTTATAAGGATAGCACACATAAATACAATAGAATAAAGATACAAATTAAATAAATTGCTTTAAGTTTTTCAGGTAGGTTTAACAGCACTAGGGCTACTCAGGTAAGAAATATTACAGAAACTGAAGTAATTAAATGTAAAATAACCTTGGATAGTCTTCATTGTAAAAATTAAATACAGAAGTTACAAAAGTTATTCAGTCAAGAGAAGTGAGTGATTTTCTTTGTCTTTTGTTGTTTGATTAACATTAAAAACACGAACAGCAGCATGTTTATTAGGCTGCTGTCACTTTAAGAGCCGACGCACAGATCCAATATACTGTTACACTTGCATTTTCTTTCTGAACTGTTTAAGTTCACTTAAGACACAACAGATTGCGTTTATGTGAATACTCGGCAAGATGGACATTTGACAATATTTTTGAGTGTATTTGACCATTTAAGCATAACAAGCCGTTAAAAACAAATCAAATTGGCACTCACAAGCTGGTTGAGAGGCATCTTTATGTGTGTAAATGTAAACGTGTGAAACGTCTAATAGTTGTAACTTCTTCCTGAGTCTCTCCATCAGTGTCGACTCCGGTTTGAACAATGTAAGGCTGAACAAAATCGCCATTTTTGGCTGCGTGAGATTCTCCAGCTTTGTTGTTGTTGAGCTGTTAAAGCTCCGCCCTCTTCTGGAAAGTGGGCCAGGAGCAGCAGCTCATTTGCATTTAAAGGGACACACACAAAAACGGTGTGTTTTTGCTCACACGCAAGCTATAATGAATGATCATTTACACAGTCTTTTTATGGTTTAGGATGCTACCATAAACATTGACCTGTCCTCCGCAATACAGTAATTTTATTTGTGCAGGTCATAAAAAATGCCTTCAATTTGATTTTACAAACCCTGCAGATAGCCTGTGCACGGTAGTTTAGATCCGTCTGTAAGGCTGAAAGAGACTGTTTTTCAGCTTGACAGTGTAATATATCGTGGTTTGAGAAGTTTTGGGGGCATTTACTGGTCACTGACTGGATGTGTGAGAGGGTGAAGGGTGTGTGTCTGCACATGCAGTGTTTGATCTTCACGTCTGTGATCTTCCATCACAAATCCTGAGTGTCTGCAGACTGCTGACATGATGATGTCACGCCTGACTGCGTCTTCATCACAATGAAATGGAAGCGTTCCAGTGCGGTGAACACCAGCAGATCAGAGTTATTACTTTCCTTCCAGGTGAACGTGTGTCCTGATACTGAGAGATGATCGTCTGGAGCTTGTGCTCAAACACTCTTGGATGTTTCATCTATGTGTGTGTGTGTGTGTGTGTTGACAAAAAGCAGAATAAACAGCCAGAGATCTTTTTCTCAGCAAGGGTGGAGCTGTTTTCATCTTTCCTCAATGATCAATGATTGAGGTGCCAAAGCTCATAAAATGAGGGAATGAAGCAATGGGAGGAGAAGGAAACAGGAGGAGGATGAAAGTTAGTCGCTTATGAGATCAGGACCACAAAGGCATCCTGTGATTGTTCACACTCATCTCTCTCTCATGATTCAAGATGCTTGTGATTAAAATCACTTACGTAGCCAAAGCAGTGTTATGATACTGATTTATAACGCAGATAGATCTGACTTTGAAGTCTGATTGGCTGAGCTGCGTTTGAAGCTGTAGTATAATAGCTGGTTATCGCATTCGGTTATAAGTTCATACAACAAATGTAAATAGCCTAAGGTTAAACTACACAATCTTTACATGTGTTTAGCACCCATACAGAAAGAAGTTCTCTCTCTCTATTGGAGCAGAAATCAGTCTGGATCTGGATCAGGGTGAGTCTGCCGTATTTCACTGCCATCTTAAACAAGTTTAACAGCTTATCAGTATGAAGAAATCAGACGCTCGCATAGAGAAACATCTGGTCAAATATGAATATAGCCAAATGAAGTCTAACATGAGCGATGTTGCTGTGCTGATTTAGACAGGGTTATTATCGTTAACTAAAACTAAATCCATTTTCATTACTTGAAACAAAATAAACATTAACTGAAATAAAAAAAATGTATCTAATTGTTTTATTTTATCTGGTTGCCAAGGCAACATTTATAATTATAATTTATAATTATTGTAATATTATTATTATATATTATAATATATTAATCTCCAAATTAATGTAGAAACAATTTAAAGACAACTTTAAACATTAATTATAGACATTCAACATTGCAGTTTAACTATGACGGAAAATTGCATTAAATATTTTTAAATGCAATTAACGTTAAAAAATATGAATGGCATGCATTAATTGCGTTAAATATTTTTTACACGATTAAACTGAAAAATTAATCATGCATTACTTGACAGCACTACTTGAAATAAAATAAACATGAACTGAAATAAAAAATGTATATAAAAACTTTTTATTTCAGCTATCATTTTCATTATCATTTTTGTTTAGTTTAAAACTTAACTATATAGACACTTAAAAAAGAAAAAAACTAATAAAAATGCACAACAGATTTACTAAAACTTTAACTAAAATTAAAATGAAATCAGGAAATAAATAAAATCTGCTTAAAAATATTAACAAAAACTAAAATGGTACTAAAATACACTGCTGTTAGATCACGGTTTGATTTTGAAGGAAGAAAAATGTAGATTGAGACTTGATTATATCCACAAGGAATTGATTGAATGGTGGAAAGTGTCTTTATATGAAGGTGGTTAAAAAACAAGAGGCTGAAAGGGAAAGTCATTTCAGAGATGAAGAAAGTTAATTAAGTTATATGAGTTGGCTAACTCAGTATTTAAGTTCAGTTAACATGCTTGTGTGGAAGAAAATCAACTAACTAGAAGTTTAAAAACTTTTATGTAAGTATTTACCTCAATTTTTTTAGTTCTGCTAACTTATTAGGGGTTACAGTGTATTTTGATGAAAGATTATGAAGACAAGCATTTATTTCTATAAAACAGTCGCTGTTGAATCATGCACAGTAAGACCAGGATCATGAATTGAGAGAATAAATAGTCAGTTTTGATTTCCCTTTGTTTTTAATAGGCATCTGAGCATCTTCCATTATGTGTGTGTGTGAGTTTAACAGGATGATCTGATAATGAGTGTCTGATGTAGGAAATCCCTGGAGCTGCAGAAGCCTTAATGCAACTTTACAGCATCTCAGGAAATTCACTAACCGCAATTTCCTTTACTAAACAATCACACACAACAGACTGAATTATAAGAGTAGTTCAGACAAAAAATGAAACTTCTGTCATCATTTACTCACCCTCATGTTAATCTAAATTATCACTTTCTTCACGTTGCTCTTTTCCATACAAAAGTTCATAATGTCAAGCTAAAAAAACATCCATACGACTTGTGCACTATGTCTTCTGAAGTCATATGATAGTTTTATGTGAGAAACAGAACAAAATTTGGTTGTATGTTGTATGTAAGTTGCTTTGGATAAAGGTGTCTGCCAAATGCATGAAAATAAAATTTAAATGCAAAAACAAATGTTTGTGTTCCATTTCAAAAAAAAAAAATCCGCATGCAGGTTTGAGACAAACAATGAGTAAATAGTGTGTATGTGAGCAACAAAAGACCAGTACGGCGAGTTTGAACACATGCACAGCATGGATTTGCATGTTGAACACAGGCAGATGAAGGTGCACAAACAGTGTGACACGTTAACAGGCTCTGAGACGTCACGCCGAGGCTCTTCTGGGCTTTCACGGTTAAACGGTTATCTGTTAACATTGTCTTCACGCTGCGCTCAATAATAATACCCTACAATCATTCACTAGCTTCTGTTAATGCCCTTTTCTAAGCATGTAGCTTAGTGTAGCTCTCAAAGTCTGTGTGTTTACACAGCACAAACACACACACCGGACTCATTGTAATGGGATCTGATTATAGACGTTACACTGGTGAGGTGTGTGTGTGTGTGTTTAAATGGGACCTATAATGCCCCTTTCACAAGATGTAATAGTGTCTCCAGAATGTGTGTGTGAAGTTTCAGCTCAAAATCCCCCACAGATCATTTATTATAGCTTGTCAAATTTGGGTGTGAGCAAAAACACATCGTTTTTGTGTGTGTCCCTTTAAATGCAAATGAGCTGCTGCTCCCGCCCCCTTTCCAGAAGAGGGCGGAGCTTTAACAGCTCAACAACAACAAAGCTGGAGAATCTCACGCAGTCAAAATGAGGATTTTGTTCAGCCTTACATTGTTCAAACCGGAGTCGACACTGATGGAGAGACTCAGGAAGAAGTTACAACTTTTAGACGTTTCTGAATGGTTAGTGGATAAATTGATGTAGTTGCTGTGGAGTTGATTCAACTCATCCACTAGCATGTGCCGTCATGTTCATCTTTTGTGTTGAATTGACCCTCGTTTGTGAAGCAGTCCGGCGTAAAATGGCGGCATGACAACAACACTCTACTACAACAACTCTTCCTCTTCTCTAAAGCAGCCCAACATGGCCCCGCCCCCTTTGTTGTGTGTTCTCGGGGGCGGGGTTTATGTAAATTTTAGGGTTTGTGATGTCACAACCCGGGAAGAAGCTCGTTGTAATCCCTACCAGCTCAAACGGCAACATTACACACTAACTAAAGTTAAAAAAGTGAAATCATAATCAATGACCCTTTAATGATATTGTGTTTCTTTGGAAAGCTACTGTGTTCAATTAAACTACCTTCCAAACTGACCCATTTACCTTTCATTTTTCATTTAACCCCGTTATCCAGAAGGAAACCGAACAGTGAGCGAATCATGCTGCTATAGCAGGAAGATATCAGATGTCTTTTATTGAAACTAAGCTGCAAAAAATGACTTGGATAAACAGGAAAATATAAATAAAATATTCTAAAGTCCTTCATTTAAACATGGCATGTTTGATTGGTAGAGTGAAAGATGGTCCAGAACATGACCGTCTTTACATCCTAAGTGTCCCTCGGGGGAAACTGTATGTTGTGACCCTTTTAAAAGCGGATGAATCCGCTGATGCTTTGGCTCCAGGGGTCTGATCCACTCGTGGAACAGATGCTCCTGCCAAAAAAATGCAAGCGTTTTCCCTGCTGTGGGCCGCTGAGATCTTCTGGGAGATAAGAGGCGTGTGGGTGCCGTGTTTATGCGCGTCTGCTGGTGCAGATGAAGTTACTGCTGCCAGATGTTGTAAAACTCTGCTTTTGTCTTTATTTCATTTAAACCATTTAGAGAAACTGGATTTTTACATTGAAGATGTGAGTGTTTGCCCATGCAAAAGTTGATCCACCACTGTACTAGTGATGTTAATTAATAGTGATGCACCTAAATGTAGGAAATATTGTAGATTTGGAGCATTGATCATTGGTGCGTGTGTATATTGCTTGTATTGAATTGGCTTATCCAATCAGCATCATCAAATTATCCTTTTAGCCTATATAATGCAATGTCAGTGAAATATTTAGATTCATTAACATTCAGTTAAACACCCCAAAGTCCCAAAAACCAAACGAGACCAGCACTCAAAAACTGGTGTTATGTATTATAAGACCTTTCAGTATATAAACACATTGAGCGTAATGTAGGTCTCTCAGCAGCAGATGATTTCATTAACTCATTCTCTGTTGATTTCTGTGAATTGGGAGTCTGGGATCTTTTCATAAGTGTTTTAGCAGTGGCGTATGAATGGCGGTGTGTGTGTGAGGTGTTATTCTGCTTAAAGAAATCAATTCCACTGCAGCTGGTACTTTCCTCTCAGTGTCTTTATGGCCTGTTTGCAGTTCTGACTCCATTGATTTTTTCCTCTCCGTCGTTCTTGCTTCAGGCTCAGAGGAGCATGTGATGAATGGCTGGAGGTGTCGGAAAGATCTGGAATTAGAGAGAGAAAGAGACTTTTCCTTCCTTTTATGCTTCAATGCATCATCTCTACACACACACACACATGCACACACACACGCTGCTCTCTTTAGGCCAGGGTTGAGGGATAGATGCAGGAATGATTGGAAGCTGTGACATTCCCAGATACAAAACTCTCTCCCGTTTGGAAAATGCTTCGGAAGCTGTTTCAAATGTGATGCCGTGTGTGCTGCTAACCAGATATCACACGACAGATTGTGTATGTAGGCACATAAACATTGACATTGATTTTAATATACTATTATATTATTTATTTATTTATGGAATTATGTACTTGTTTATTTTGTGATAATGACTGTACATTATCTGCTTTATTTCATGATTTCTTGTCATATAACTAACTAAATGGGCATTCTGGTTGCAGCAGTCTGAGATGTGGCACATATGATTAGAGCATTAGTCAGAGAAACAGAGAGAGAGAGAGATCTAAATAAATCAGCAGTGATCTGTGAGGGTGAGCAGGGGGTCAGACTGCAGTGAACGGCTGTCCTTAAACGCCGCCGAACACTCGTCTCCAAGAAACTCTAAAAATAACAACCTCCAGAGAGAGAGAGACAGACAGCGTCTCTCATCCCGCGTGTTCTCCTTTCTGTACTCCTGCTGGAAATTCACTCTCGCTGAGATGAATTTAGCTGTGATTTTTGTCTGATGGATGGGAGTGTTTGTTTGGATGTGTAGGATCTGATCCGCTCAGTCTGTTTGGATCTCTGTTTATGGCTACTGGCTCATTTGTTCATTAGATTAATAAATCACCCACTGTAATGTTTCATAATGATGATTTTGCCTGCTGTCGACCTAGGCAACATTTAAAGGTTCGGTAAAGCTTTATTTTACAGTGTCATATGTTACATGTAGTTACTATAGTAATAATTATGCATTATTACATGCAACTAACCTTAAACCAAATCAAACCCTAATCCTAACCCTATAGTAAGTACATTACTTAATATTACTCAGTACTTAAATGTATAATTACACTCTAACAAAGACACCTTAAAATAAAGTGTAAACAAGGTTCTCTCGACTCAACCCCATAATACATTGCAAAAAAGTCCATCCAAGATTGTGGAAGTGAGATAAACAACGATTCTTTATATATTTAATTAATTGAATACCAAAATATTATCCATACTGAAGAATATGGTCAGTATGATGGTGTATGAATATGGTAATCGTTCAGTATGATGGTATATGAATATGGTAATCGTTCAGTATGATGGTATATGAATATGGTAATCGTTCAGTATGATGGTGTATGAATATGGTAATCGTTCAGTACGATGGTGTATGAATATGGTAATCGTTCAGTATGATGGTGTATGAATATGGTAATCGTTCAGTATGATGGTATGAATATGGTAATCGTTCAGTATGATGGTGTATGAATATGGTAATCGTTCAGTATGATGGTATATGAATATGGTAATCGTTCAGTATGATGGTATATGAATATGGTAATCGTTCAGTACGATGGTGATGAATATGGTAATCGTTCAGTACGATGGTGTATGAATATGGTAATCGTTCAGTATGATGGTATATGAAATGGTAATCGTTCAGTACGATGGTGTATGAATATGGTAATCGTTCAGTATGATGGTGTATGAATATGGTAATCGTTCAGTATGATGATATGAATATGGTAATCGTTCAGTATGATGGTGTATGAATATGGTAATCGTTCAGTATGATGGTATATGAATACGGTAATCGTTCAGTACGATGGTGTATGAATATGGTAATCGTTCAGTATGATGGTATATGAATATGGTAATCGTTCAGTATATGATATATGTATGTAATCGTTCAGTACGATTGTGATGAATATGGTAATCGTTCAGTGATGTGTATGAATATGGTAATCGTTCAGTATGATGGTATGAATATGGTAATCGTTCAGTATGATGGTGTATGAATATGGTAATCGTTCAGTATGATGGTATATGAATACGGTAATCGTTCAGTACGATGGTGTATGAATATGGTAATCGTTCAGTATGATGGTGTATGAATATGGTAATCGTTCAGTACGATGGTATATGAATATGGTAATCGTTCAGTATGATGGTATATGAATACGGTAATCGTTCAGTACGATGGTGTATGAATATGGTAATCGTTCAGTATGATGGTGTATGAATATGGTAATCGTTCAGTATGATGGTGTATGAATATGGTAATCGTTCAGTATGATGGTATATGAATATGGTAATCGTTCAGTACGATGGTGTATGAATATGGTAATCGTTCAGTATGATGGTATATGAATACGGTAATCGTTCAGTACGATGGTGTATGAATATGGTAATCGTTCAGTATGATGGTGTATGAATATGGTAATCGTTCAGTATGATGGTATATGAATATGGTAATCGTTCAGTACGATGGTGTATGAATATGGTAATCGTTCAGTACGATGGTGTATGAATATGGTAATCGTTCAGTATGATGGTATATGAATATGGTAATCGTTCAGTACGATGGTGTATGAATATGGTAATCGTTCAGTATGATGGTGTATGAATATGGTAATCGTTCAGTATGATGGTATATGAATATGGTAATCGTTCAGTATGATGGTGTATGAATATGGTAATCGTTCAGTATGATGGTATATGAATACGGTAATCGTTCAGTACGATGGTGTATGAATATGGTAATCGTTCAGTATGATGGTATATGAATATGGTAATCGTTCAGTATGATGGTATATGAATATGGTAATCGTTCAGTACGATGGTGTATGAATATGGTAATCGTTCAGTATGATGGTGTATGAATATGGTAATCGTTCAGTATGATGGTATATGAATATGGTAATCGTTCAGTATGATGGTGTATGAATATGGTAATCGTTCAGTATGATGGTATATGAATACGGTAATCGTTCAGTACGATGGTGTATGAATATGGTAATCGTTCAGTATGATGGTGTATGAATATGGTAATCGTTCAGTACGATGGTATATGAATATGGTAATCGTTCAGTATGATGGTATATGAATACGGTAATCGTTCAGTACGATGGTGTATGAATATGGTAATCGTTCAGTATGATGGTGTATGAATATGGTAATCGTTCAGTATGATGGTGTATGAATATGGTAATCGTTCAGTATGATGGTATATGAATATGGTAATCGTTCAGTACGATGGTGTATGAATATGGTAATCGTTCAGTATGATGGTATATGAATACGGTAATCGTTCAGTACGATGGTGTATGAATATGGTAATCGTTCAGTATGATGGTGTATGAATATGGTAATCGTTCAGTATGATGGTATATGAATATGGTAATCGTTCAGTACGATGGTGTATGAATATGGTAATCGTTCAGTATGATGGTATATGAATATGGTAATCGTTCAGTACGATGGTGTATGAATATGGTAATCGTTCAGTATGATGGTGTATGAATATGGTAATCGTTCAGTTGATGGTATGAATATGGTAATCGTTCAGTATGATGGTATATGAATATGGTAATCGTTCAGTACGATGGTGTATGAATATGGTAATCGTTCAGTATGATGGTATATGAATATGGTAATCGTTCAGTACGATGGTGTATGAATATGGTAATCGTTCAGTACGATGGTGTATGAATATGGTAATCGTTCAGTATGATGGTATATGAATATGGTAATCGTTCAGTACGATGGTATGATATGGTAATCGTTCAGTATGATGGTGTATGAATATGGTAATCGTTCAGTACGATGGTGTATGAATATGGTAATCGTTCAGTACGATGGTGTATGAATATGGTAATCGTTCAGTATGATGGTATATGAATATGGTAATCGTTCAGTATGATGGTATATGAATATGGTAATCGTTCAGTATGATGGTGTATGAATATGGTAATCGTTCAGTATGATGGTATATGAATATGGTAATCGTTCAGTACGATGGTGTATGAATATGGTAATCGTTCAGTATGATGGTATATGAATATGGTAATCGTTCAGTACGATGGTGTATGAATATGGTAATCGTTCAGTATGATGGTGTATGAATATGGTAATCGTTCAGTACAATGGTGTATGAATATGGTAATCGTTCAGTATGATGGTATATGAATATGGTAATCGTTCAGTATGATGGTATATGAATATGGTAATCGTTCAGTATGATGGTGTATGAATATGGTAATCGTTCAGTATGATGGTATATGAATATGGTAATCGTTCAGTACGATGGTGTATGAATATGGTAATCGTTCAGTATGACGGTATATGAATATGATAATCATTCAGTATGACGGTATATGAATATGGTAATCGTTCAGTACGATGGTGTATGAATATGGTAATCGTTCAGTATGATGGTGTATGAATATGGTAATCGTTCAGTATGACGGTGTATGAATATGGTAATCGTTCAGTATGACGGTGTATGAATATGGTAATCGTTCAGTATGACGGTGTATGAATATGGTAATCGTTCAGTATGATGGTGTATGAATATGGTAATCGTTCAGTATGACGGTATGAATATGTAATCGTTCAGTATGACGGTATATGAATATGGTAATCGTTCAGTATGACGGTGTATGAATGGTAATCGTTCAGTATGACGTGTATGAATATGGTAATCGTTCAGTATGATGGTGTATATATGGTAAATGTTAATTATGATCTTGTTCATTCTTTAGTACTCTAAAACAGTATTTCTTTAAGTGACATTTTGAAAATGTAATTTTGTTGCGTTGCGGCTGTAGCTAATTACTACTTGGTGTTTTTTCTTTCAGGTCGAGAGAAACTGATGGATTCGTAGCAAATTCCTGTTCGGTCTGTGGATGCAGACATACGCAGGTAAGAATTCAGCCATCTTGGGTCAAAAATGATGCAAAATGTGTGTGTGGGATGTTTCGTCTGAGGAGGCTTTTACACCTCAAAGTCTGGATGAGAAACACTCATCAGAGGAGCGTTGTGGTATAAACACACTTTGTTTTAGCTGCATAGAAGTCAGAACATGTTCGTTCCAAATATTTCATGAAGGTGAGATCGTGGAGTGCTGCGTAATATGTGTTGCTGCATAAACTGACTTTTTTTTTTAGAAAAGTCTGGTTGTTTACCTGAGCCAGAAAATGATGGAGACTCTTTTAATTTGAGTTTTAAACTCACTAACATTTTCGACAACACCTTCATATATAATGCATTATAAAGGTATTTGTAATGTATGTTATAATGCATTATATCTTTTCATTACCAATTGTAACTTTGCTTACAGTTATTTGTTGAGTGTTACTGATGTCTATTTACAACATGTTTTTGAAGCATTGATCATTGTAGCCAATCACAGACATATCATATGTACGGGGGAGTGGCTAGGCATGCAAATTCCACTTGCCAGTTTCATTGGCCATTTTTATAAAACTGTGATTGGGGCTCCTAAGTGAGACCCCATACATCAGTGAATGTGACTGACAGAAAGGGAATGCGCATTACAATGCATAATTACTAAATTCTTTTAGAATGCATTATATAAAGGCTTTAAGTAAAGTGTTACCACATTTTCTTCAGAAAATGATGTTAAAATATGAACCATAATGTAAAATCTTCTACTATGATAGAGAATGTATAAACATCAAATGAAACTGGGACGTGTGCATATTGCAACGGATGACTGTGCGTTTGTTTGCATATGTTGACACATGACTCGTGAATGTGTGTGTGTCTGCAGCTGGTGATGTATATTAGGTCGTATAATAGACTGTGTGTGTAAACTACGCAGTCAGAACAGCGCGTTATTGTTGAGCGTGTGAACAGTGCCAATTGTGAGCAGCATGACAACCGCCTCTGTCCCTCTCCTGTCTGTGCGTGTTTAAGTTGTCTATATTAACGTCAACATGACATGAAAATGGACTACACATTCATGTGGTATTATTATGCATGTTAAAAAAAATCTATAAAAAATTGCAAATTTTACTTTTTCAGTTGTGCATCATTAATCTCTCTCATGTTGAATCACCTGATATATAAAACACTTTCCATTGAGATAAATTCCTGACTTACATTTTTTGAATATCCAGTTTCACTCTGAAATATGTCAGATTATAGACGTAAACACTAGAATGTAATGCTAAAAAAGCAATGCCGTGTTTTTATCCCGATGCAGATCTGTTCTGTATCCGTGCACAGCATCATTTGCATTTGAAACCATGAGCAATGACATCATCATGATGACATCACAACCAACTGCAGGACAGACAGAGAATAAAAATTATGTGCACAGAGAGTGAATTTAAATGTGATCTCAAATATGCTTTTCTCTTTTAAATTTCCACAAAAATGACAGAATTTTCAACAAAACTTAAGCACAAAAACAGCAGTAGACGTGAAGATGAGCCGGGCGGCGCTGCACAGGAGGAACGTGATGTGCTTCCTGTGTGTCCAGTAGCAGAACCATAGCGGTTCACAGTTCAGATGGCAGTGTTCCTCCCTACACCAGTTCCTGTCTGAGCCTGTAAAACTCTCTCTCTTCCTCTGACAGGAAAGGCCTCATTTCCTGAGGCTGATGTGAATCAGAGTCACAGAGGGAAACATTCTGTTATGAGCGCTCTGACGACTCAGCTTTCAAACGCACTTGTGAATGAATATTTCAGACCGCACTCAGGGCTCCAGACTAACATTTGAGAGCAAGTTCTACAGCTCCTGATTTGGCAGCATCGCACATTAATATATTACATGTTTTATCTCATAGAAATGCACATTTGATAGTAGCTTACTAGCTTGTGCTTGAGTTGGATGCGAATGTAAATGTAATCTCATTAACTTAACATCTGTAAAAATTGTAACAACCTCATTTATAGGGTAAACTTTAAATATTCTGACTCTTTGAGTTAGAAATCTACTTTTATTAAAATTGACCATAAGGTAAAACCATGGATGGCACCTCATTACCATTGTAAAAATATATATATGGTATATATATATATAACAGTAGCCTGTTTATTGATCATAATTGATGCTCTAACAGTCTGATACTTGAGAATCAATCCGCATGATGGTGTATGAATATGGTAATCGTTCGGTGAATATGGTAATCGTTCAGTATGATGGTGTATGAATATGGTAATCATTCGGTGAATATGGTAATCGTTCAGTGAATATGGTAATCGTTCAGTATGATGGTGTATGAATACGGTAATCGTTCAGTGAATATGGTAAAAGTTCAGTATGATGGTGTATGAATATGGTAATCGTTCGATGAATATGGTAATCGTTCAGTGAATATGGTAATCGTTCAGTATGATGGTGTATGAATATGATAATCGTTCAATGAATATGGTAATCATTCAGTATGATGGTGTATGAATATGATAATCGTTCAGTATGATGGTGTATGAATATGATAATCATTCAGTATGATGGTGTATGAATACGGTAATCGTTCAGTATGATGGTGTATGAATATGATAATCGTTCAATGAATATGGTAATTGTTCAGTATGATGGTGTATGAATACGGTAATCGTTCAGTACGATGGTGTATGAATATGGTAATCGTTCAGTGAATATGGTAATCGTTCAGTATGATGGTGTATGAATACGGTAATCGTTCAGTATGATGGTGTATGAATATGATAATCGTTCAATGAATATGGTAATTGTTCAGTATGATGGTGTATGAATATGGTAATCGTTCAGTATGATGGTGTATGAATATGATAATCGTTCAATGAATATGGTAATTGTTCAGTATGATGGTGTATGAATATGGTAATCATTCAGTATGATGGTGTATGAATATGGTAATCGTTCAGTATGATGGTGTATGAATATGATAATCGTTCAATGAATATGGTAATTGTTCAGTATGATGGTGTATGAATACGGTAATCATTCAGTACGATGGTGTATGAATATGGTAATCGTTCAGTGAATATGGTAATCGTTCAGTATGATGGTGTATGAATATGGTAATCATTCAGTATGATGGTGTATGAATATGGTAATCGTTCAGTATGATGGTGTATGAATATGATAATCGTTCAGTATGATGGTGTATGAATATGGTAATCATTCAGTATGATGGTGTATGAATATGGTAATCGTTCAGTGAATATGGTAATCGTTCAGTATGATGGTGTATGAATATGGTAATTGTTCAATGAATATGGTAATTGTTCAGTATGATGGTGTATGAATATGGTAATCGTTCGGTGAATATGGTAATCGTTCAGTATGATTGTGTATGAATATGGTAATTGTTCAATGAATATGGTAATTGTTCAGTATGATGGTGTATGAATATGGTAATCGTTCAGTATGACGGTATATGAATATGGTAATCGTTCAGTATGACGGTATATGAATATGGTAATCGTTCAGTATGACGGTGTAAATATGGTAATCGTTCAGTATGACGGTATATGAATATGGTAATCGTTCAGTATGACGGTATATGAATATGGTAATCGTTCAGTATGACGGTATATGAATATGGTAATCGTTCAGTATGACGGTATATGAATATGGTAATCGTTCAGTATGACGGTGTATGAATATGGTAATCGTTCAGTATATGGTAATCGTTCAGTGAATATGGTAATCGTTGGTAATCGTATGGTAATCGTTCAGTATGATGGTGTATGAATATGGTAATTGTTCAATGAATATGGTAATTGTTCAGTATGATGGTGTATGAATATGGTAATCTTTCAGTGAATATGGTAATCGTTCAGTATGATGGTGTATGAATATGGTAATCTTTCAGTGAATATGGTAATCGTTCAGTATGATGGTGTATGAATATGGTAATCGTTCAGTGAATATGGTAATCGTTCAGTATGATGGTGTATGAATATGGTAATCATTCAGTGAATATGGTAATCATTCAGTATGATGGTGTATGAATATGGTAATCATTCAGTGAATATGGTAATCATTCAGTATGATGGTGTATGAACATGAATAATTGTTCCTTTCATGCTGATTTATTTTTAAGTTCTGCAGAAATGCATCTACACAGGTTTATTTTGACCCTATTTTTACTCCATTTGTTGTCTTTATACTTTCTGTTTCAGTTATTCCGCTCAGTGATTATTCTCTTCCTCATTCTTGACGTCTGTATTAACGTGATGATTGTAATCCTCTTAATCCAGCATGTGTGTGTCATTCAAGAGCATCAGAGACGTGTGGAGCTTTAGCGCATGTCTCGTGTCTGACGTGTCATCTTATGCTCAATGAAGCAACACAAACAAGACTCGTGTGATTAGACTAGTTTGATTGACGTTCACAATAAACAACAGGAAACACTCCCTCTGCTTCTCTACAAGTTTCCCATCGTCCTTCAGTCCTGCCAGGGATGTTTACGCATGTGCTTGTGTGTGTGTGTGTGTGTGTGTGTGTGTGTGTGTGTGTGGTGTGGCCTGTCTCAGCACATCATCTGCTAGTTACGCAAGTGTTCCAGCCGCTACAGCCCACAGTCTGACACAGCTGATAGCTGCGAGTGCATGAGAGATGGTGCGTCTTTGCCAGACTGTCTGAATATACTGCATATACCCTATAAATCACCATCTGAGACAGATGATGCAAACGGGATATCATGTGATTATGGAATCGGCTCTCGTATTCTGCCCTGATTTCATTATTTTACAGCAGACACAGAAATGCTTCCTGCTCAAACATGCACACAAATGCGTTTATCTTAGTGTTATCATGAGTTTATGTACTTCTTCATGCTGTAAATAATGAAGAAAAGATGCAAACTAAAATATGACAGAAGAGAAATATCAGCAATATAGAACTGGATATTTACTAGTGATGCACCACAAAATATTGCTGTTTTGGCCGCAACAGTTTTTCAGGGCCAAAATCATTTACTGATATGGTGACGTTTAATTTTCTGCAGAGTAGTGATGAATATTGTATTTTGAGGGCTTTGCACACTCCCACATCTCTAATCCATAACTCACATAAACAGAGTAATAAATACATCATGACAGTGCAGATAAAAGGATAAAGTTATGTAAACCATGCTTTTCTGTTACTGCTATTGCTTCTCCGATGACATTTTATGCACTCAACGTGGATAAACTGCAACAGAGAACTTGAATTTCGGTTTGTGTAAAAAATTCATTTTGCATCAAGAAATTGTGATTGTAAGATGGTTACTAGGGTGTTCTGGGTGGTTTTGTTCCTGTCTGGTGTGGAATTTCTCACTTGTTTTATGGTCCAGCAGGAAAAAATGGTACATCTGATCACTTCATCTGGCACTGTGTCTAAATCGGGTGTTTTTTACAGGGACTGAGTGTTGATGGCCGTGCGGTAGGGACAGAGAGGGTCCTGCAGGATGAATTCTTTCCCGTCCATGGACAGACACATCCAGCAAACCAACGACCGGCTCCACTGCATCAAACAGGTGAGAGAAAACAGACATGATGACCTTAAAGGGCACCTTCGAGCATGTTTTGGAAATGTCCCGCCCCTTATCATAACCGCCAGTTTCAACACACTACTAACTAACTCAACCAGGCCCCGCCCCTTTATTTTGGGCAGGAATTATTTAAATGAGGAATATATTGTGACGTGTTCGTTCCTGGAAGAAAATTCAAGACTACAATGGAGGCGTTTTAGAGAGTTCAGAAACAGTGACACTGATATAGAGAAAAACTCCCGCTGGAGGGACTTTGTAGAGCTTATTCATGCTCAAACAGCAACAATACACATGGAAAAAAGCAGAATAGGTCCTCTTTAAAAACACTAAGGATCTTGTCTCATCTCATCCCATGTCAATGTTTCTTCATCACAGCTGAGACGTCAAAATGTCATTATTGAGATCATGTCAATCATTCAGGAATCAATGCTTCTGCATTTACAGTGTGTGAGTGTTTTAAAGGTTTCTAAGCCATACTCAGTGCTGTGACGCCCCCTACAGGACACCTGGAGAGCAGATGCATTTATTAGACTTCATTAGGGGCTCATACTCTCAGAAACAATCTACAGAATTTTCTGTTGATTAGTAATGAATATTTCACACATTAACATTTCAACTCACATAAACAGAGTAATAACTAAATACATTCTTATATGCCTGAATCATGACAGTACATATGAAGGGATAAATGAAGTGGTTTGTCATGTGATTTTCCTCTTATCAGCACCTGCAAAATCCAGCAAACTTCCAGACGGCAGCAACGGAGCTGTTGGACTGGTGCGGAGATCCACGAGCGTTTCAGCGGCCCTTTGAGCAAAGCCTGATGGGATGCCTAACGGTGAGGTCAAATTGATCAAATTTCAGTTTCAGTCAATTAATCAATCAGCATTCATCTGCTAGTTAGTAATAAAAACAATCGGCTCTGACAATTACCTTCTGTGAAGATTTCCATCTGGCCCCACTCACGGAACATTAAATATTATATTATATTATATTATATTATATTATATTATATTATATTATATTATATTATATTATATTATATTATATTATATTATATTATATTATATTAATTAGGGCTGTTCGATTAATCCTAATTGATCGCTTTCAACGATTATGAAAACAAGATAATCGAGGTTAAATTAGCCAAATAAGTGAGTTTTATAAAATGACGTTTACTATTGCTAAACTGCGGGATGTGTTTTGTATTAAAAAAGAGTTATTAAAAGTGCATTAAGCTACAAAAAAAGCCTTTTTGGAGAGTATTCACCTAAACACAGTGGGTTATATCTTAAGTAAACATACACAGTTGAGAAAGAAAATGCATGTGTAACAGTATATTGGATCCGTGCATTGGCTCTTAAAGTGACGGCAGCCTAATAAACCTGCTGCAATCTGTCTTCAATGATAATGACATAGGAAAATCACTTACAGATCTTGACTGAATAATGTAAGCAGCTTTAATGAGGATTAAGCTATATTTAATGTGTACAGTAAGACTACACAGTGTTATTTTACATTTGTTTATGCATTTTATGTTGTTGTTGGCTTTTACTTATCTCAGTACTGTGCCTCAGACACTTTTATTCTCTTTCTGCCGTAACATCTAATTGTGCTTATGTGAATTCTGACATGTTTCCACAGCAGAGAAAGAGCAGATCTAAGCTGCATTTAAGGAGAATGTGGAACGACGGCTAAACCAAACCTCCCTCAGATGTTTAATTATGTGCTTTAGACACACATATATCTCTGCCTTATGTGTTTAACTGTAATTAAGACGCAGATATGAGAGATTGCTTCCTGCACGTCTGTGTTTCAGAGGGAAACAGGCCTCAGGGTGTGGTGGTGTTGTGCGTATGGGCCGACCTGATGAGGGTTTGCAAATCAGGAGTGAGATTTCATTCTCACAAACCCCCAAAACCACAACAACCCTGTGCAATTTTACTATGACAAATCATGCATGCCTGAATGCTGATATTTCAGTGATGTTTGAATATTGTTTGTCGGTCTCTCTGTCAGGTGGTGAGTCGTGTAGCAGGTCAGCAGGGCTTCGACATGGATCTGGGGTATCGGCTGCTAGCCGTTTGTGCAGCAAACAGGGACAAATTCACCCCAAAATCAGCAGGTGAGACTCCAGGATCTTCTATGATTGTCTCGACACCCGTTTTTAAGGCTTCTTTAATCACAGAGTGTGACATCAGTGCCCATATGAGCATATGAATGAATGACCTGATGTTCAGCACAATGATGACGTAACTAACTAGTTTACTACATCACCTTCCCACAAAGAAGAAATTGTTTCGAGTCTTATTCCTAGTTTTGAGAAGATATTTTAACTTCCAAAGTAATTTCAGACCATGTAACACTTAATATATAATGAATAAAAATTTGGTGTAATTAATTCATATATATAAAATTTGAAAACCTGCTTAAGTGTGGGTTATTATTGTTAACTAATACTAAAACTATTAATAAAATTTCTGTCAGTTGAAATAAAACTGAAATACAATAAAACATAAATATTAGTTGAAAAACGTAACCTTGTAAATAATCTGAAATTAGTTGAGGTTTGAGCACTAAAATTATTAAAAACTGAAATAAAATAAAATTAAATCTAAATATCAGCATTTTAAATTAATAAAAATAATTTTAAAAAATGGCAATTGTATATAACTAAATCACTAAAAATTAAACTAAAATTAACATGAAAACTAGACCAGTATGCTGATATGGAAGGCCAAAAGGTTCAAAAACACGTGAATTTTAACACATTAACAACGCGTAAAATATGCATATTTAACACGTATTTCATGCATTAAATATGTGTTGTTTACATGTTAACATGCTGATTTTTTATGTGCAAACATGCATTTAACGCGTGAAATATGCATTAAAAACATGTGAAATACGTGTATTTAACGTGTTAAAATTCACGTTTTTGAACCTTTTGGCCTTCCATACACTGATAGACGCCTGCTTTCAAACACTCCTGTGTGTATCTGTGTAAGCGCTCGGTGAAGAGCGTCATTGATGTCTATTTACAACGTTTTTGAAGCATTGTAGCCAATCACAGACATATCTGATGAGCGCGTGAACACAATGACCAATCAGAGGTGTTAACGAATCTGCTCAGCAGTGCTCAAAGCATCACATTTTTAAATTTCAGTACCGACTAGGTACCGAAGTTGGTACTTTTGACAACACTAGAGCGTCTAGTTTGTATTTGGTGAGGACTTTGTCTGTTAGTGTTATCCAACAGTGTCATGAGAGATGGTTTTTGTCTGGTGTTAGCTTGACTGAATTCACTCTGAGATGATTTTTTTCTACTGTCTGAGAATGATTCTGCCATCAGAGGAATCAGCAATGCCAGAAACAAACATGTTTATAGCTGTCTGATGTCGGTCTCGACTGGGTGTGTGTGGGGTTTTCATGCACTTCTTCAGTTCGCTGCTGAACGAATGCCAAGGAGAAAGTCTGACAGCAATCTGTGTAATCCTAGAGTATGACATTGACACATCCTGTTTGAAGATCGCTTGATGAGCGTTTTTTTAATATGAGAGAAGGGACCAGCGTGAGCACGCAGGAGATTACGGTACACTTTAAGATAATTTATTACATGACTCAAATCAGTATTCATGTCCATATTTATTCATATCTATATGTATGTATATGTATGTATACATCAGTGTTGGGAGGGTTATACACATTCCACACAAAACTTTTATGTTAGATGCAATTAAATGCAATTAATCGATTTGACAGCACTATATTTATATGAACATTATGAATGTTATTGAGGTTTCAGAGAGTTCAAAAAATATTTTAGGTCAAAAAGTTTGGAAATCCTTGTCCTACATGATTAAGTATTTGCATGCATTTAACAAAACGCAATCCAATTATAATCCAATAGTTTGAATGCATAAAGTAATTAAAAAAATACAATAAAAATTGTATGTGTACCTTGAATGCAATGTAAGTTGCTTTGGATAAAAGCTATATATATATATATATATATATATAATTTTATTTAACTGTTTAAAGGTGTTTTAATTTAAAGAACCTTCGTTAAGTCTTTGATATAGTGCCAGCGTCTGTATCTCACTGGTGGTTTTCCCTGTGGATCAATCGCTCCTAATTGCTTTCACTTCAGTAGACGGCAAGAATTCCACAGCTGCTCTTGCAGAAGAAGACGCTCAACATTAACCCTTCATTTACAGCAACTTAAAATCGGCTAAAATATGACACAACAACTCCAGACTTGAGTGTTTTCATTATCTTGTGGATGTGTGTGTGTGCCATTATGGTGGTTCAGGGTATATGAGAGATCAGATGATAGGCCTTTGCTCAGACTCCTGATGGTTTAACTAGTTCAAGCATGAACGACACAAGCCACTCGTTTAATGGAATGTGAAACACGCTCGCGCTGTTTTCTGCACTAAGTGGAAGCATTTAGAGTCAATAGAGCATTTAAAATGCTTGTCTAGAGGAGGAGATGCCACACTTAAGGGCTTATGTTTCTTACCGTAACTCGGAGAATCATCCTGATACAGAGAGAGCGAGCTGTCTCTGTTTTCACCGAAGGTGTCAAAAATGAAACCTTGTATCCGTTTGAAGCTGAAACGCTCTGAGAGATTTTTGCACATATATGTGTCAGTGTTTCCGAATGCAGGATTTTTCAAACTTATAAAAAGGAATAAATCATTTTAAAATAGAAACACTTCAAAAATAGAACACTTACTGAAATAAGAGTATTATATTCGTTCATCTGCATGTCATGTGACCATTAACCAACATCAGAGAACTGCGAACATGCAAATGCAATGTTAATATTAACTTATCCATTAGGAATCCTTGTCCTACAAGATTCAGTTTTTGTATTGCATTTAACAAAATGCATTGCAAATATGAAGTGATAAAATGCATGTGTACCTTGAATGCAGTGTAAGTTGTTTTGGATGCTCTGAGATGGTTTAAAGGGAAAGTTTAACATCAGCATTTACATACAAAACCAAACATTTAAATGCATGACAGATGCCACCTGGAAACTTTTGTGAATATTTTTGCAAGCAAATTACTGAACGAGAGTTTTGAATGGATTCATTGAATTGTGTATACATAGATATATTTAAAAATAAACTCTTAATTATCTCTCTCTCTCTCACACACATAGAGATTTCACAGTCTGTAATTTTGTACGGGTGTCTCTCAGGGTAGAAACTGATAGTTAAACTGTGGCTTTTCCTAAATAGAAAATGACACAGACATCTGAGTGAAGCTGACAGCAGCCCTCTAGTGTGTGTGTGTGTGTGTGTGTGTGTGTGATTCATCAGACTGTAGCTCTGTCCTTGTCTTCTCATATCTGTTTTAGCTCTGATAGATCATACATACACACATCATCACATTTCTACTTCAAGTATAAAGTATTCTGACGGTATTATTGCTTTTATTTTCTGATGGTATTATAGCAGTCAGTCAGCAACTGACCAATCAGTTTATGTGCATGTTTAGGAGCAGATAAATCTGGAATTGCATTTAACAACATTGGCTCAACCAATGGCGTTAATTGGGGGCGGGGCTACCTGTTTGGCAGACCAATGGCAGATAAAATGAAACATTTGGAACTTGTTTGAAAACAGGATTTTTTTTTTTTTTTGTAGTTCCAATCAGAGAAATCGCACATTTCACCTTGAATTAATCTTCTGGCAAAGCGAATATAATGCTGAAATCTGCTGAAAATATACAGCTGTGCTCATGGATATGTTGTTTACTTGCTGCTAATCAACTGTTTCAAGATTTGATTCAACTAACTTGACAATCTCCTTCAGATCCAGTTTTTATTTTATACTCAAAAGTGCTTTTTCATCCTTTAAGAGATGTGTTAATGTTTAATGAAATAGTTTGAAATACAATTTAAAGGTTCAAATGCCTTAGATCTTGCAAGTTAAACTAAAATAATAAAAAAAAATGTTACTTGAAATAAAATAAAATGATTAATTTCAGCTAGTTCAGCTCATTTTCATTTAATTTAGCCTGATGTACTAAAATAACTAAAACTAAAACTGAAATAAAATTAATTAAAACTATAGATATATTAAAAAACTAATAAAAATGACAAAAACACAACAAAACTTTAACTTAAAAAAATGGACAATATAAAAACTAATTCAAAATATGAATAAAACCTATAATAGTTTCTCAATTATACTCAAATAACACTGTAAACCTTTTAATACATGTGATATAATAGTCTTTTAAAAATATTTTCTACAAGTGGTAATAAATTAAAAATGTAAATTTTTATAAAATATTTTTTTAAAGTGGTAAAAATGCATCAGCAATTAAAGGCTAATATTATAAAGAATCAATATTCTCTTGATCTTTTGATGTTTCTGACTCAAATCTTCCTCACCAGACCATATAATTTGAGTGTTTTTGACAGGAAAAAACTCCAGGACCTCAAGGAAAACATCAAATAATATGACCCATATTTTAAATATGACCCATTTAATGTGTGTTTGTGTTTGTTTAGCATTGCTGTCCTCATGGTGTGAGGATCTGGGTCGACTTCTGCTGCTGCGTCATCAGAAAAGCAGACAACCCGATCCATCTGTGGGCAAGAACCCGATGCAAGCCAACATCAACAACATGAAGCCGGCGCTCTCACACGGGTCAGTTTCTTCCACACACACACACACACATTGACTCACACAGTGTTCCACACATTAACTGTTTACATCCTTGTATAATCTCCATAGTGATGCATCATTTCAATATGACTCCGTCTCCTGGCAACAAAACACCAATCAACCGCCGGGTTCTGTGTCCGTGGTGACCACCGTATGGGGTGTGACCAATACGTCACAGAGTCAAGTAAGAATGTATTTAACACCGTTCAGAGCACACACTGCTGTTTGAGTCTGTGTTGTAACTCTGTGTGTGTGTGTGTGTGTGTGTGTTTAGGTGTTGGGGAACCCCATGGTAAACCCAAACAGCCATATGAACCCCATGACCGGAGGTAACGGGGCTATGAACCCGGGACAGTTTACTGCACAGCAGCAGTTTTCATCCAAGGTTAATGCAAACCAGGCCTACATGCAGCAGGGGATGTACGGGAGATCCAGCTATCCTGGAGGAGGAGGAGGAGGAGGAGGAGGGTTCGGAGGAAGGTCAGTGTCTCTTGCTTTTTTATTATTCATATAATTTTTGAAAAAGGCCTGTCAGTTTTCCATCCGTTTCAAGCTACAAATATATAGATCACATCTCAAAAGAAGAACAACAAAGAAATCAGTAAAAACAGTGGGATGCTGAAAAACACTCTCTGATGTACTTAGAAAATATTAAAAGATCAAAGCAGATTCGATGAAATGTTTTTGTTTTCCCCTAGAAAACCATTATAGCTTCACAAGAACCAATGAGGTTCATTCTGGTGTTACGCGGCACGTTTGAGCTTCACAAGAACCAATGAGGTTCATTCTGGTGTTACGCAGCACGTTTGAGCTTCACAAGAACCAATGAGGTTCATTTTCGTGTTACGCAGCACGTTTGAGCTTCAGTAAGAACCAATGAGGTTCATTCTCGTGTTACGCAGCACGTTTGAGCTTCCGCAAGAACCAATGAGGTTCATTCTCGTGTTACGCAGCACGTTTGAGCTTCTGCAAGAACCAATGAGGTTCATTCTCGTGTTACACAGCACGTTTGAGCTTCACAAGAACCAATGAGGTTCATTCTCGTGTTACACAGCACGTTTGAGCTTCACAAGAACCAATGAGGTTCATTCTCGTGTTACGCAGCACGTTTGAGCTTCACAAGAACCAATGAGGTTCATTTTCGTGTTACGCAGCACGTTTGAGCTTCAGTAAGAACCAATGAGGTTCATTCTCGTGTTACGCAGCACGTTTGAGCTTCCGCAAGAACCAATGAGGTTCATTCTCGTGTTACGCAGCACGTTTGAGCTTCTGCAAGAACCAATGAGGTTCATTCTCGTGTTACGCAGCACGTTTGAGCTTCAGTAAGAACCAATGAGGTTCATTCTCGTGTTACGCAGCACGTTTGAGCTTCAGCAAGAACCAATGAGGTTCATTCTCGTGTTACGCAGCACGTTTGAGCTTCTGCAAGAACCAATGAGGTTCATTCTCGTGTTACACAGCACGTTTGAGCTTCAGTAAGAACCAATGAGGTTCATTCTTGTGTTACACAGCACGTTTGAGCTTCCGCAAGAACCAATGAGGTTCATTCTCGTGTTACGCAGCACGTTTGAGCTTCGGCAAGAACCAATGAGGTTCATTCTCGTGTTACGCAGCACGTTTGAGCTTCAGCAAGAACCAATGAGGTTTATTCTGGTGTTACGCAGCACGTTTGAGCTTCGGCAAGAACCAATGAGGTTTATTCTGGTGTTACGCAGCACGTTTGAGCTTCGGCAAGAACCAATGAGGTTCATTCTCATGTTACGCAGCACGTTTGATCTTCCGCGAGAACCAATGAGGTTCATTCTGGTGTTACGCAGCACGTTTGAGCTTCGGCAAGAACCAATGAGGTTCATTCTGGTGTTACGCAGCACGTTTGAGCTTTGGCAAGAACCAATGAGGTTCATTCTCGTGTTACGCAGCACGTTTGATCTTCCGTGAGAACCAATGAGGTTCATTCTCATGTTACGCAGCACGTTTGATCTTCCGCGAGAACCAATGAGGTTCATTCTCGTGTTACGCAGCACGTTTGATCTTCCGCGAGAACCAATGAGGTTCATTCTGGTGTTACGCAGCACGTTTGAGCTTCGGCAAGAACCAATGAGGTTCATTCTGGTGTTACGCAGCACGTTTGAGCTTCGGCAAGAACCAATGAGGTTCATTCTCATGTTACGCAGCACGTTTGATCTTCCGCGAGAACCAATGAGGTTCATTCTGGTGTTACGCAGCACGTTTGAGCTTCACAAGAACCAATGAGGTTCATTCTCATGTTACACAGCACGTTTGAGCTTCACAAGAACCAATGAGGTTCATTCTCGTGTTATGCAGCACGTTTGAGCTTCGGCAAGAACCAATGAGGTTCATTCTGGTGTTACGCAGCACGTTTGATCTTCCGCGAGAACCAATGAGGTTCATTCTCATGTTACGCAGCACGTTTGATCTTCCTCAAGAACCAATGAGGTTCATTCTGGTGTTACGCAGCACGTTTGAGCTTCACAAGAACCAATGAGGTTCATTCTCGTGTTACGCAGCACGTTTGAGCTTCAGCAAGAACCACTGAGGTTCATTCTGGTGTTACGCGGCATGTTTGAGCTTCACAAGAACCAATGAGGTTCATTCTCATGTTACACATCACGTTTGATCTTCCGCGAGAACCAATGAGTTTCATTCTCGTGTTACGCATCACGTTTGATCTTCCGCGAGAACCAATGAGGTTCATTCTCGTGTTACGCAGCACGTTTGAGCTTCAGCAAGAACCACTGAGGTTCATTCTGGTGTTACGCGGCATGTTTGAGCTTCACAAGAACCAATGAGGTTCATTCTCATGTTACACATCACGTTTGATCTTCCGCGAGAACCAATGAGGTTCATTCTCGTGTTACGCATCACGTTTGATCTTCCGCGAGAACCAATGAGGTTCATTCTCGTGTTACGCATCACGTTTGATCTTCCGCGAGAACCAATGAGGTTCATTCTCGTGTTACGCATCACGTTTGATCTTCCGCGAGAACCAATGAGGTTCATTCTCGTGTTACGCATCACGTTTGATCTTCCGCGAGAACCAATGAGGTTCATTCTGGTGTTACGCATCACGTTTGAGCTTCCTCAAGAACCAATGAGGTTCATTCTCGTGTTACGCATCACGTTTGATCTTCCGCGAGAACCAATGAGGTTCATTCTCGTGTTACGCATCACGTTTGATCTTCCGCGAGAACCAATGAGGTTCATTCTCGTGTTACGCATCACGTTTGATCTTCCGCGAGAACCAATGAGGTTCATTCTCGTGTTACGCAGCACGTTTGAGCTTCCGTTTTTTCTTCTAGAATGTTCACTGCTTAAGTCAGATACATAAAACCGTAGATTGGTCTAATTTGTTACCGAAAAGTAAGACTGATTACCCCTAACTAACTGCTAGTTAGTCATACTAGTTCTTAAGACACATAATGGCTATGTTTATGCAACTCTTTCTCTCTCTCCTGCAGTTATGGGGGAGGTCCTAACCACGCAGGTGGGATGGGCCTGCCTTCACAGACACGCCCCCCTTCGGACTTCAGCCAACCAGCTGCTGCCGCCGCCGCTGCTGCTGTGGCTGCTGCCGCTGCTACAGCGACCGCCACAGCCACGGCGACGGTTGCCGCCCTACAGGAGACGCAACACAAGGACATAAATCAGTACGGCCCGGTGAGGGAGCGTCTATTATCATGACAATTATTTCTAAGTGAAAAGATAAGTTTGAACAAAGTGTTTTGTTTGTTTGTCTTCTAGATGTGTTCCTCCTTTCAGATGGGACCAAACCAGGCTTACAGCACCCAGTTTGTGAATCAGCCCGGCCCCCGGGGGCCCCCTGCCCACCCTGGCACCATGAACATGGGCCAGCCTCGGGGGCAGATGGCACAGATGGGGCCGTACGGGGGTCACCCACAGAGAATGCCCCAGCAGGGCTACGGGTCACGACCCATCCAGGGGGTGAAGAGACCATATCCTGGAGAGGTGAGGAAACCTTGTCTTACGTGTCAAATAAACAGTTAGTGGAGGTACAGCAGGTCAATAGCTTAGTTAACAATGTTCTTGAATGAAACTGTTTTACTTTAGGGGAGCTACGGGCAGCAGTACGGACCAAATGGGCAGTTTTCCTCTCAGCAGGGGCAGTTCCCGAACCCCGCCGCCACCAGAGGCCTCTCCTCGCCCCATTACCCCACGCAGAGGACACCGGCACAGCCCGGGACCGCAACACAGTACCAGACCGGCAGCATGGGACACTTCTACAAGGTCTGTTAGGAAACAACTAACGTTATGCTGCCTTCTAAGACAACTTATTTTAATATTTTTTTAATTTATTTTATTTATTTATTTGTTTTATTACAAAATATATTTTATTAGTGGTAGACAAAAATCGACTGTTTTAATTGATTATTTTTTCATTATTTTATTATATTAAATATTCTAATAAATTGATGTTAAAATAATTGATTTCATTTATAAATAATTGATTTTAATTTATATATATATATATATATATATATATATATATATATATATATATATATATATTATTATTATTATTATTATTATTAATTAAATAATAATACATTATAGTTGATTCTAATGAATTGATAATTAAATAATTGATCCAATAAAATTTAGCTGTAATATAATGGACTACAAACCACTGGTTTAATTTGTTATATATATTTTTTTTATTATTTTATTTTAATAATAAATGTAATAAATAATATATTCTGATAAAATAAAAAGTAACAGTAATACTGGATTACACACCACTGTTTTAATTTATTATATTATTTATTATCCTATTATAATAATAAATGTAATAAATAATTCTGAAAAGATTATTAATACAATAAAAAGTAACTATAATACTGGACTACACACCACTGTTTTAAAGTATTATATTATTTTATTATAATAATAAAATAATATATGTAATACATTCTAATAAAATCACGATAAAATTGATACAATAAAAAGTAGCAGTAATACTGGACCACACCCCATTGTTTTCATTTATTATACATTTAGCAGACTCTTTTATCCAAATTATATATTTTTAAATTATTTTATTAAAATAATAAAATCAAGAATTGTTTATGATAATATATTTTATTATATTATGATTTTATAATATAAATATTATAATACGTTTTATTATATTTATGTTTTAAATATTTTATTAAAATATATTTTTATATTACATAATGCAGTCCTGTGTATATACTTCCCAAAAACATTCCAATCCCAAAATGCTGAGAAGCTCATTAAAAAGAATCTTCCGAAATGGTGGATGAGATAAATGTGTGTCACGTTTTGTTCATGTTTTCAGTCCGTGTTTATGTTATGGATTAGATGCAATATTTGTCAAATATGAAGCAACAGAAACACATTTCATGTAGTGCATAATACAGCAACATCTGCACAAGAATAAAGTTCAACTACTATTTAAATACCAAAAAACTGGGTCTATATATCAGATTTATTTTGATAAACATGACTCAATATAACATTATGGTTACATGAAATGTTTGCAACATAACTATGCATCTTTCTCTCCATCTCTACTACAGGAACCCAGTAATAACTTCAACACGGGGAACTTTCATTACAGCCAGTCCAGCGTGAATGGGGTATGTTAGTACGATGTCCAATCAGAGGCAGTTTCAGCTATTTACCTGTTGTGACTTCATGTGCATGTGATTTATTGATGTGTTTGTAGCCTCAGCGGACGATGGGCAGTTACCCCCACTCCCCGTTACCGGGAAACCCCACACCCCCTGTGACGCCAGGAAGTAACATGCCACAGTTTCCATCACCAAACCAGGACATAAAGCCCCAGTTTCCTCCCGATATCAAACCCAATATAAATGCACTGCCGCCCCCTTCAGGTATGAGCCTCGTCCAGCCGTGGACACACTGTATAAAAGTCATATTCTTCCTTGTTTTCCAGTATAATATCTTGCCATTTTTGTAATATGCCCTGTAATGTGCACTAGCTTGTCGTCCACATCTTGTTTCCCAGGTAATCCTAACGAGGAGCTCCGCCTGACGTTCCCGGTTCGGGACGGTGTGGTTCTGGACCCCTTCAGACTCGAACACAACCTGGCCGTCAGTAATCACGTCTTCCACCTGCGGCCCACCGTCCACCAGACGCTCATGTGGAGGTGAGACGCGGCCACACAAACACACAGTGTGTGAAGATGCTGCTATGTTTGCATTTTTCTAAATTAATGTCATGATCATCATGCCCTTCAGAGCAACCAGGGGGCGCTCCAACCCAGAGTGACTTTTGTCACTCTCTCACAAACTACATTCCCCATAATCCCTTGCCTGGACTCATAAATATTTGCTTTCAGCTGTCACATCATCTCATTATCAGCCTTCACGTCCCTGTGCATTTCAAAGCAATTAATAGACAAAAAATTTATTACAAATTATGTTTGGGGAAAATCAGTTCTGATTCAGATCGTGATTCTTGAGACATCTTTTAAATTGTCACTATGATGAAAAATCGATTTTTAAATGCTGTGATTTATACAATTAACTGTAATATTGGACTACACTCCACTGTTTTAATTTATTATATTTTTATTATTTTATATATATTATTAATAATAATTAATATTTAATTAATATTAATATTAATTAAATTAATAATAAATACCGCACACCACTGTTTAAAATGTATTATAATTTATTTTATTATTTAATAATAATAATAAAATTAATAATAGTTTATTATAATATTTTACATTATATATTTTATTAAAATGTATTTTTATTTTATTACTACAAAACTTTTATAATTAAATATTTAAAGCAGTTAAACAGAAATCAATATTTTTATTATTTTATTATAATATTAAAATTAATAATAATTAATTATAATAAAATGATGATAAAATAATTTATACAATGAAAAGTAACGTAATACCGCTCACCACTGTTTAAAATGTATCATAATTTGTTTGTATTATTTTATTTTGATAATAAATTAAGAATAATTTATTTTATTATTACAAAACCTTTATATCTATTTTTAGAATTAAATATTTAAAGCTATTAAACAGAAATCATTATTTTTTTATTTTATAATAATATTAAAATTAATAATAATTTATAATATTTTATATTGTTTATATATTTTATTCAAATGTATTTTTTTTATTACAAACCTTTTATAACTATTTTGAGAATTAAATATTTAAAGCGGTTAAACAGAAATCAATATTTATTTTATTTTATAATAATATTAAAATTAAATATCATTTATTATAATATTATATTTATATATTTTTATTAAAATATATTTGTATTTTATTATTAAAAAACTTTATAATTGTTTTTATAATTAAATATTTAAAACAATTAAACAGGAATCAATATATTTATTATTTTATATATATTAAAATTAATAATAATTTATTATAATATTTTATTGTTTATATATTTTATTAAAATGTATTTTTATTTTATTATTACACAACTTTTATAACTATTTTAAGAATTAAATATTTAAAGCGGTTAAACAGAAATCAACATCGTGTCAATATGTGTAAAATGCTAAATGCATAAAAAATAATTTTCAGTGCATATTGAATCTCGCAGCTAAATATTGCAATATCAAATCGAGAGGTCTATGGCAATTTATTAGCACTCTACTATCACATAAATGCTCACACATGTATAAACATTCAAACACCCAATCAAAGACTCTCAGCTCACATCTGTGTGTGTGTGTGTGTGTCAGGTCTGATCTGGAGCTTCAGTTCAAGTGTTATCATCATGAAGACAGACAGATGCACACTAACTGGCCGGCGTCGGTGCAGGTCAGTGTCAACGCCACACCTCTCACCATCGAACGGGGCGACAACAAGACTTCCCACAAAGCCCTGCACCTGAAACACGTGTGTCAGCCGGGCCGGAACACCATCCAGATCACAGTGACGGCCTGCTGCTGTGTGAGTTTACACACACACACACTCTTGTGCTCATCAGGTGGACGTCGTGTGAGCATTTGTGGTCTGTTCTCTCTGCAGTCGCACCTGTTTGTCCTTCAGCTGGTCCACCGGCCGTCGGTTCGATCGGTTCTGCAGGGGTTACTGAGGAAGAGACTCCTCACCGCTGAACACTGCATCACTAAGGGTAACGCTTCAGTCTGTCTCTCTTTCTGTTAGTCAGTGTTGCATTTCTGTGCCTTCATTCTCTCTGTCTCTTCAGTGAAGAGGAACTTCAGCAGTGTAGCCGTGTCTGTGGCCGGTGCCGGACTGAACGCTGACGATGGGTGGAACAAACGGCCATCAAAGTGTCTTTAAAATGTCCAATCACATTCCGGCGTATTCAGCTGCCGGCGAGAGGCCATGACTGCAAACATGTGCAGGTCAGGAAGTCTTTCAAACACCTGCTTTGATGTCTAATGCATGGGCCGCAAGAGGCTTCTAGGGGGGTTTTACAAAAATAATATTAATTATAAAAATATGAATAATTTCTCCTCAGGTTTATACATCCAAAATTAGTCTAAAAGATAGGACTGGGCAAAGAAAATCTTTTTTTTTTTTTTGATGATGAATTGTTTTTTAAAATGTGGTTGACTCGATATTGATTCTCAAAAACCAAGAATCAATCTTTTTCCCGTATTTATTTTCACAAACATTGAACATAATATCTGATTGACGTTAATCTTATTACTAGTCTTCTAGATGTCATCCTCTTATTTACCTTACGCGATGTTACAGCGGGGACCCTGTCATTCATTCAGTGCTTAACACGGCTTTCAGCAGGAAAGACGTTCCGGAGAGTTGAAGGAAATGTCAGTGTCCCAGTGCTGCATGGTCACGAAAGTTTATCATTTGCATGCTTTTTCAAGCCTTGCCAATTATGGAAGCTTGTTTTCCGCTACTGAATAAAAAAATAAAAATGGTATAACGACATTTTATCTCACAATTCTGACTTTTTTCTCAGAATTACATGTTATAAAGTCAGAATTGTGAGATATAAACTCACGGTTGCAAGTAATAGTCACAAATTGCAAGTTATAAAGTCAGAATTGTGAGTTATAAAGTCAGAATTGTGAGTTATAAAGTCAGAATTGTGAGTTATAAAGTCAGAGTTGCGAGATATAAAGTCAGAGTTGCGAGTTATAAAGTCAGAATTGTGAGTTATAAAGTCAGAGTTGCGAGATATAAAGTCAGAGTTGCGAGTTATAAAGTCAGAATTGTGAGTTATAAAGTCAGAGTTGTGAGTTATAAAGTCAGAGTTGCGAGTTATAAAGTCAGAATTGAGTTATAAAGTCAGAGTTGCGAGATATAAAGTCAGAGTTGCGAGTTATAAAGTCAGAATTGTGAGTTATAAAGTCAGAGTTGTGAGTTATAAAGTCAGAGTTGCGAGTTATAAAGTCAGAATTGCGTGTTATAAAGTCAGAGTTGCGAGATATAAAGTCAGAGTTGCGAGATATAAAGTCAGAATTGCGAGTTATAAAGTCAGAATTGCGAGATATAAAGTCAGAATTGCGAGATATAAAGTCAGAATTGCGAGTTATAAAGTCAGAATTGCGAGATATAAAGTCAGAGTTGCGAGATATAAAGTCAGAGTTGCGAGATATAAAGTCAGAGTTGCGAGATATAAAGTCAGAGTTGCGAGTTATAAAGTCAGAATTGCGAGTTATAAAGTCAGAGTTGCGAGTTATAAAGTCAGAGTTGCGAGTTGCGAGTTATAAAGTCAGAGTTGCGAGATATAAAGTCAGAATTGCGAGTTATAAAGTCAGAATTGCGAGTTATAAAGTCAGAGTTGCGAGATATAAAGTCAGAATTGCGAGTTATAAAGTCAGAATTGCGAGTTATAAAGTCAGAGTTGCGAGTTATAAAGTCAGAGTTGCGAGATATAAAGTCAGAGTTGCGAGATATAAAGTCAGAATTGCGAGTTATAAAGTCAGAGTTGCGAGATATAAAGTCAGAGTTGCGAGATATAAAGTCAGAGTTGCGAGATATAAAGTCAGAGTTGCGAGATATAAAGTCAGAGTTGCGAGATATAAAGTCAGAGTTGCGAGTTATAAAGTCAGAATTGCGAGTTATAAAGTCAGAGTTGCGAGATATAAAGTCAGAGTTGCGAGATATAAAGTCAGAATTGCGAGATATAAAGTCAGAGTTGCGAGATATAAAGTCAGAATTGCGAGATATAAAGTCAGAGTTGCGAGATATAAAGTCAGAATTGCGAGATATAAAGTCAGAGTTGCGAGTTATAAAGTCAGAGTTGCGAGTTGCGAGTTATAAAGTCAGAGTTGCAAGTTATAAAGTCAGAGTTGCGAGATATAAAGTCAGAGTTGCAAGATATAAAGTCAGAATTGCGAGATATAAAGTCAGAGTTGCGAGATATAAAGTCAGAATTGCGAGTTATTAAGTCAGAGTTGCGAGATATAAAGTCAGAGTTGCGAGATATAAAGTCAGAATTGCGAGATATAAAGTCAGAGTTGCGAGATATAAAGTCAGAGTTGCGAGATATAAAGTCAGAATTGCGAGTTATAAAGTCAGAGTTGCGAGATATAAAGTCAGAGTTGCGAGATATAAAGTCAGAATTGCGAGATATAAAGTCAGAGTTGCGAGATATAAAGTCAGAGTTGCGAGATATAAAGTCAGAGTTGCGAGATATAAAGTCAGAGTTGCGAGATATAAAGTCAGAGTTGCGAGATATAAAGTCAGAGTTGCGAGATATAAAGTCAAGTTGCGAGATATAAAGTCAGAATTGCGAGATATAAAGTCAGAGTTGCGAGATATAAAGTCAGAGTTGCGAGATATAAAGTCAGAGTTGCGAGATATAAAGTCAGAATTGCGAGATATAAAGTCAGAGTTGCGAGTTATAAAGTCAGAGTTGCGAGTTGCGAGTTATAAAGTCAGAGTTGCGAGATATAAAGTCAGAGTTGCGAGTTATAAAGTCAGAGTTGCGAGTTATAAAGTCAGAGTTGCGAGATATAAAGTCAGAGTTGCAAGATATAAAGTCAGAATTGCGAGATATAAAGTCAGAGTTGCGAGATATAAAGTCAGAGTTGCGAGATATAAAGTCAGAATTGCGAGATATAAAGTCAGAGTTGCGAGATATAAAGTCAGAATTGCGAGATATAAAGTCAGAGTTGCGAGATATAAAGTCAGAATTGCGAGATATAAAGTCAGAGTTGCGAGATATAAAGTCAGAGTTGCGAGATATAAAGTCAGAGTTGCGAGATATAAAGTCAGAATTGCGAGATATAAAGTCAGAGTTGCGAGATATAAAGTCAGAGTTGCGAGATATAAAGTCAGAGTTGCGAGATATAAAGTCAGAGTTGCGAGATATAAAGTCAGAGTTGCGAGATATAAAGTCAGAATTGCGAGTTATAAAGTCAGAGTTGCGAGATATAAAGTCAGAGTTGCGAGATATAAAGTCAGAGTTGCGAGATATAAAGTCAGAATTGCGAGATAAAGTCAGAGTTGCGAGATATAAAGTCAGAGTTGCGAGATATAAAGTCAGAGTTGCGAGATATAAAGTCAGAGTTGCGAGTTATAAAGTCAGAATTGCGAGTTATAAAGTCAGAGTTGCAAGATATAAAGTCAGAGTTGCGAGATATAAAGTCAGTTGCGAGATATAAAGTCAGAATTGCGAGATATAAAGTCAGAGTTGCGAGATATAAAGTCAGAATTGCGAGATATAAAGTCAGAGTTGCGAGATATAAAGTCAGAATTGCGAGATATAAAGTCAGAGTTGCGAGTTATAAAGTCAGAGTTGTGAGTTGCGAGTTATAAAGTCAGAGTTGCAAGTTATAAAGTCAGAGTTGCGAGATATAAAGTCAGAGTTGCGAGATATAAAGTCAGAATTGCGAGATATAAAGTCAGAGTTGCGAGATATAAAGTCAGAATTGCGAGTTATAAAGTCAGAGTTGCGAGATATAAAGTCAGAGTTGCGAGATATAAAGTCAGAATTGCGAGTTATAAAGTCAGAGTTGCGAGATATAAAGTCAGAGTTGCGAGATATAAAGTCAGAGTTGCGAGATATAAAGTCAGAGTTGCGAGATATAAAGTCAGAGTTGCGAGATATAAAGTCAGAGTTGCGAGTTATAAAGTCAGAATTGCGAGTTTAAAGTCAGAGTTGCGAGATATAAAGTCAGAGTTGCGAGATATAAAGTCAGAATTGCGAGATATAAAGTCAGAGTTGCGAGATATAAAGTCAGAATTGCGAGATATAAAGTCAGAGTTGCGAGATATAAAGTCAGAATTTGCGAGATATAAAGTCAGAGTTGCGAGTTATAAAGTCAGAGTTGCGAGTTGCGAGTTATAAAGTCAGAGTTGCGAGATATAAAGTCAGAGTTGCGAGATATAAAGTCAGAGTTGCAAGATATAAAGTCAGAATTGCGAGATATAAAGTCAGAGTTGCGAGATATAAAGTCAGAATTGCGAGTTATAAAGTCAGAGTTGCGAGATATAAAGTCAGAGTTGCGAGATATAAAGTCAGAATTGCGAGATATAAAGTCAGAGTTGCGAGATATAAAGTCAGAGTTGCGAGATATAAAGTCAGAGTTGCGAGATATAAAGTCAGAGTTGCGAGTTATAAAGTCAGAATTGCGAGTTATAAAGTCAGAGTTGCGAGTTATAAAGTCAGAATTGCGAGTTATAAAGTCAGAGTTGCGAGTTATAAAGTCAGAATTGCGAGTTATAAAGTCAGAGTTGCGAGATATAAAGTCAGAGTTGCGAGATATAAAGTCAGAATTGCGAGATATAAAGTCAGAGTTGCGAGATATAAAGTCAGAATTGCGAGATATAAAGTCAGAATTGCGAGATATAAAGTCAGAGTTGCGAGATATAAAGTCAGAATTGCGAGTTATAAAGTCAGAATTGCGAGTTATAAAGTCAGAGTTGCGAGATATAAAGTCAGAGTTGCGAGTTATAAAGTCAGAGTTGCGAGATATAAAGTCAGAGTTGCAAGATATAAAGTCAGAATTGCGAGATATAAAGTCAGAGTTGCGAGATATAAAGTCAGAGTTGCGAGATATAAAGTCAGAATTGCGAGATATAAAGTCAGAGTTGCGAGATATAAAGTCAGAGTTGCGAGATATAAAGTCAGAGTTGCGAGATATAAAGTCAGAGTTGCGAGTTATAAAGTCAGAATTGCGAGTTATAAAGTCAGAGTTGCGAGATATAAAGTCAGAGTTGCGAGATATAAAGTCAGAATTGCGAGATATAAAGTCAGAGTTGCGAGATATAAAGTCAGAATTGCGAGATATAAAGTCAGAGTTGCGAGATATAAAGTCAGAGTTGCGAGATATAAAGTCAGAGTTGCGAGATATAAAGTCAGAGTTGCGAGTTATAAAGTCAGAATTGCGAGTTATAAAGTCAGAGTTGCGAGATATAAAGTCAGAGTTGCGAGATATAAAGTCAGAATTGCGAGATATAAAGTCAGAGTTGCGAGATATAAAGTCAGAATTGCGAGATATAAAGTCAGAGTTGCGAGATATAAAGTCAGAATTGCGAGATATAAAGTCAGAGTTGCGAGTTGCGAGTTATAAAGTCAGAGTTGCGAGATATAAAGTCAGAGTTGCGAGATATAAAGTCAGAGTTGCGAGATATAAAGTCAGAATTGCGAGATATAAAGTCAGAGTTGCGAGATATAAAGTCAGAATTGCGAGATATAAAGTCAGAGTTGCGAGATATAAAGTCAGAATTGCGAGATATAAAGTCAGAGTTGCGAGTTGCGAGTTATAAAGTCAGAGTTGCGAGATATAAAGTCAGAGTTGCGAGATATAAAGTCAGAGTTGCGAGATATAAAGTCAGAGTTGCGAGATATAAAGTCAGAGTTGCGAGATATAAAGTCAGAATTGCGAGATATAAAGTCAGAGTTGCGAGATATAAAGTCAGAATTGCGAGATATAAAGTCAGAGTTGCGAGTTATAAAGTCAGAGTTGTGAGTTGCGAGTTATAAAGTCAGAGTTGCAAGTTATAAAGTCAGAGTTGCGAGATATAAAGTCAGAGTTGCGAGATATAAAGTCAGAATTGCGAGATATAAAGTCAGAGTTGCGAGATATAAAGTCAGAATTGCGAGTTATAAAGTCAGAGTTGCGAGATATAAAGTCAGAGTTGCGAGATATAAGTCAGATTTGCGAGTTATAAAGTCAGAGTTGCGAGATATAAAGTCAGAGTTGCGAGATATAAAGTCAGAGTTGCGAGATATAAAGTCAGAGTTGCGAGATATAAAGTCAGAGTTGCGAGATATAAAGTCAGAGTTGCGAGTTATAAAGTCAGAATTGCGAGTTATAAAGTCAGAGTTGCGAGATATAAAGTCAGAGTTGCGAGATATAAAGTCAGAATTGCGAGATATAAAGTCAGAGTTGCGAGATATAAAGTCAGAATTGCGAGATATAAAGTCAGAGTTGCGAGATATAAAGTCAGAATTTGCGAGATATAAAGTCAGAGTTGCGAGTTATAAAGTCAGAGTTGCGAGTTGCGAGTTATAAAGTCAGAGTTGCGAGATATAAAGTCAGAGTTGCGAGTTATAAAGTCAGAGTTGCAAGTTATAAAGTCAGAGTTGCGAGATATAAAGTCAGAGTTGCAAGATATAAAGTCAGAATTGCGAGATATAAAGTCAGAGTTGCGAGATATAAAGTCAGAATTGCGAGTTATAAAGTCAGAGTTGCGAGATATAAAGTCAGAGTTGCGAGATATAAAGTCAGAATTGCGAGATATAAAGTCAGAGTTGCGAGATATAAAGTCAGAGTTGCGAGATATAAAGTCAGAGTTGCGAGATATAAAGTCAGAGTTGCGAGTTATAAAGTCAGAATTGCGAGTTATAAAGTCAGAGTTGCGAGATATAAAGTCAGAGTTGCGAGATATAAAGTCAGAATTGCGAGATTAAAGTCAGAGTTGCGAGATATAAAGTCAGAATTGCGAGATATAAAGTCAGAATTGCGAGATATAAAGTCAGAGTTGCGAGATATAAAGTCAGAATTGCGAGTTATAAAGTCAGAATTGCGAGTTATAAAGTCAGAGTTGCGAGATATAAAGTCAGAGTTGCGAGTTATAAAGTCAGAGTTGCGAGATATAAAGTCAGAGTTGCAAGATATAAAGTCAGAATTGCAAGATATAAAGTCAGAGTTGCGAGATATAAAGTCAGAGTTGCGAGATATAAAGTCAGAATTGCGAGATATAAAGTCAGAGTTGCGAGATATAAAGTCAGAGTTGCGAGATATAAAGTCAGAGTTGCGAGATATAAAGTCAGAGTTGCGAGTTATAAAGTCAGAATTGCGAGTTATAAAGTCAGAGTTGCGAGATATAAAGTCAGAGTTGGGAGATATAAAGTCAGAATTGCGAGATATAAAGTCAGAGTTGCGAGATATAAAGTCAGAATTGCGAGATATAAAGTCAGAGTTGCGAGATATAAAGTCAGAGTTGCGAGATATAAAGTCAGAGTTGCGAGATATAAAGTCAGAGTTGCGAGTTATAAAGTCAGAATTGCGAGTTATAAAGTCAGAGTTGCGAGATATAAGTCAGAGTTGCGAGATATAAAGTCAGAATTGCGAGATATAAAGTCAGAGTTGCGAGATATAAAGTCAGAATTGCGAGATATAAAGTCAGAGTTGCGAGATATAAAGTCAGAATTGCGAGATATAAAGTCAGAGTTGCGAGTTGCGAGTTATAAAGTCAGAGTTGCGAGATATAAAGTCAGAGTTGCGAGTTTAAAGTCAGAGTTGCGAGTTATAAAGTCAGAGTTGCGAGATATAAGTCAGAGTTGCAAGATATAAAGTCAGAATTGCGAGATATAAAGTCAGAGTTGCGAGATATAAAGTCAGAATTGCGAGTTATAAAGTCAGAGTTGCGAGATATAAAGTCAGAGTTGCGAGATATAAAGTCAGAATTGCGAGATATAAAGTCAGAGTTGCGAGATATAAAGTCAGAGTTGCGAGATATAAAGTCAGAATTGCGAGTTATAAAGTCAGAGTTGCGAGATATAAAGTCAGAGTTGCGAGATATAAAGTCAGAGTTGCGAGATATAAAGTCAGAATTGCGAGATATAAAGTCAGAGTTGCGAGATATAAAGTCAGAGTTGCGAGATATAAAGTCAGAGTTGCGAGATATAAAGTCAGAGTTGCGAGTTATAAAGTCAGAATTGCGAGTTATAAAGTCAGAGTTGCGAGATATAAAGTCAGAGTTGCGAGATATAAAGTCAGAATTGCGAGATATAAAGTCAGAGTTGCGAGATATAAAGTCAGAATTGCGAGATATAAAGTCAGAGTTGCGAGATATAAAGTCAGAGTTGCGAGTTATAAAGTCAGAGTTGCGAGTTGCGAGTTATAAAGTCAGAGTTGCGAGATATAAAGTCAGAGTTGCGAGTTATAAAGTCAGAGTTGCAAGTTATAAAGTCAGAGTTGCGAGATATAAAGTCAGAGTTGCAAGATATAAAGTCAGAATTGCGAGATATAAGTCAGAGTTGCGAGATATAAAGTCAGAATTGCGAGTTATAAAGTCAGAGTTGCGAGATATAAAGTCAGAGTTGCGAGATATAAAGTCAGAATTGCGAGATATAAAGTCAGAGTTGCGAGATATAAAGTCAGAGTTGCGAGATATAAAGTCAGAGTTGCGAGATATAAAGTCAGAGTTGCGAGTTATAAAGTCAGAATTGCGAGTTATAAAGTCAGAGTTGCGAGATATAAAGTCAGAATTGCGAGATATAAAGTCAGAGTTGCGAGATATAAAGTCAGAATTGCGAGATATAAAGTCAGAGTTGCGAGATATAAAGTCAGAATTGCGAGATATAAAGTCAGAGTTGCGAGTTATAAAGTCAGAGTTGCGAGTTGCGAGTTATAAAGTCAGAGTTGCGAGTTATAAAGTCAGAGTTGCGAGTTATAAAGTCAGAGTTGCGAGATATAAAGTCAGAGTTGCAAGATATAAAGTCAGAGTTGCGAGTTATGAAGTCAGAATTGCGCACAGAAAGCTACCTGTCTCAGACAGTGCGCGAATAATAAAATTGATTCACTTTAACGTCTACTTGTGGACAAATTCACACAAATTTATCTCAAAATGCCCACTTTGGTGAATATCCTAGTAAGCATAGTCAGTTATGGTTTAAGTGAACGTGAACAGTAGAGAAAGACATCAGTATGTTGGATCAGTGCATTAGTCTTAAAGTGACAGCAGCCTAATATTCCTGCTGCTGTTTTTAATGTTAATCAAACAACAAAAGAAAAAATTATACTGACCCAAACTTTTGAATGCCCTTATATTTTAGAAAGGAGTATGATATCATCATAATTGACATCAGAAAGATTTAAAACCCCTGATCTAATGTTCTAATGTAATTAACATTGTGTTAATGTTCTCTTACAGTGCTTTGACCTGGAATCGTATTTAGAGCTGAACTGTGAGCGGGGCACATGGAGATGTCCGGTGTGCAAGTAAGAACCTCCAGTCAGTCCTGAGATCACATCTGAGATGGTTGAATTGTGCAGAACTGATCTTCTGTTTCTCTTCTTCAGTAAATCAGCTCTGTTAGAAGGTCTGGAGGTCGATCAATACATGTGGGGGATCTTAAACGCTCTCCAAAAGTAAGTCTGCCCTTGATTTGGCTTAAAAAGCTAGCACTCACTTTTGGTTTTGTAAGTTTGTGCGATTTGTCCCATTCATTTTCTCATAAAAGGATTTTTAAAAAGAGTTTATAAGCCTTGAAACAAACCAGACCATCTCACTAGACTGATCACAGATCCTCTTTCAGCTCAGAGTTCGAGGAGGTCACGATAGCCCGTCGTGCAGCTGGAGGCCGGTTCAGATCAAATCTGAGCTGCACATAAAAGAAGATCCAGACGGGCTGATGTCCAAGCGCTTCAAAACCACGAGCCCCAGTCAGATGGTGCTGCCCAACGTGACGGACATGATCGCTCAGCTCGGCCCGGGAGCGTCTCCATATCCTAACCAGAACCAGCAGAACAACAGCACTAACCACTTCAACAGCCCAGGTACAGACAACACTCACATCCTACTGAATCACCCACAACACTGGGGCTGCTCCATATCGGAGTTGACTTTTTCTGCGATATACACAAAAATTTTGAATAATTAGGATGTTTTTTAATGTTTTTGAAAGAAGTCTCTTCTGCTCACCAAGGCTGTATTAATTTGATCAAAAATACAGTAAAAAATTTGACATATTATTACAATTTAAAATAGCTGTTTTCTATGTGAATATATAGTAAAGTGTAATTTATTCCTGTGATCAAAGCTCCAGTCTTCAGTGTCACATGATCCTTCAGAAATCATTCTAATATGCCGTAAGAGGACCGCCAGTGGATATTGCAATATGAAGAAATAAAGAAAGCTCAACCAGTTGACTTGAATAGCTATATTTGGAAAAAAATAATCATTGTGAAATGACCGGGGTGATTTTGTTGGGAATTGAAAAATAAAAACAATAAAAAAAAAAAAGGAAAATATATTTTTATTCCTGAATAATTAGTCTGATTTTATACAGCATATTATTCCTAAAACATGGTGAAAATGAGTTTTTTTCTAGCTGTTGACAGTATTTTCTGATTTATGAAGTGATAAAAAGCAAAATCACATCAGCAAAATGAAACAAGATTTTGAACCTGCCTTTTCTGTTCTGAAAATGTATGCAAATTAGTGCATGTTTAATCAGATAATGCATCATTTGCATATTTAAACAGAAGAATTGTAATATAAAACATGTCTGCTGTTTTATTTTTGTGATGTTTTTGCAATTTTCTCTCTATATGTATGTAAATACTTATGTAGCACTCTGTGATTGGTTTTTACCAGGAAACAGTTTCCAGGGCCACAGTAAGTTTGGTGACTATCCCCATGGCAACCCTGCAGCATCATCAGTTAGTGAGTTCGTTCAGGGGCCGCACCTGTCACACCCCCCCGCTGACCTGCTGACCTCTGAGAGCGGCCTGACACACGCGCTACACAACACGGTGAGTCACGAAACCACTATTCTAACAACGTAAGGACCGCCCACTTAGTCAGCCTAAAGCGACCAATCACAGTTTTGTTTTGTTCAGCATCATGTTTAAGGACAGATACAATAACCATCAATACATTAATGTGTACCTGCATATGCCAGATATATTATTCTATTAGTTAATGAACTTTAACACTTTTCCCTTAATCAGACAATATGATAATTAAAAACATTAATATCAGTTGATGCTGATATGCGAGATATAAATGTCAATTCATGTATATTTTCTGTTCTTCACAGGTGCATCGCCCACTCAACACAGATCAATCCCACAATCCCCTGCAGCACAGTATGCATGGTCCGCCCAACAGTCAGCCGTTACATCACAACGCCCCACCCCACCCCTGCAGGCCGCCGCCCACCCAGCAGAGCTCCGTCCCCGGCAGCCACATGCACCCAGAGATGACCTTTAACCCCTTGCCAGCCAACCTGGAGGGTCAGAGCAGCACTGACGCACGCGAGGCCTCTTTAGATGTGAGTTCAGACTGACTCGTGACACTTTTGATCATCTGGTTTTCCTTGATAATAATCCAGATTTTTTCCCTCCTGCAGCTGCTGCCAGATCTGATGAATCCAGATGATCTTCTGTCCTACCTGGATCCTCCGGACCTTCCCAGCAGCAGCAATGACGATCTGCTGTCGCTCTTTGAGAATAACTGAGACTGTCAAACCCTCGACTAGCAGCTCCTCCATACTTGACAAACACAAATGCACTTACCGTCGTTTCCTCTTCCTGTACAGATTTCAAAACCAGCGTGAACAGACGCGTCCGCAGAGGTTGTGCTACAAATAATCATTCATCACTAATGCTTCACTGTAAGGTTTCAGTTCTTAACATTAGTTAACTACATTCTAAAGCATTTAGTCATCTTAGATAAGTTTAAGTTCAACATTCACTAATACATTATGAGCTCTCTGGTGCTCTTCTGTCATTTTTGACGAAAAAAAAATACATTTTGGGGTTTTTTTTCAGAATTTTTTACTTCATTGAAATGATACAAAACTTGGTAAAGGTTTTTTCGGAAGCTTGCTTCCACCATGAAATAAAAAAAAGAAAAGGTAATTGCGAGTTTATATCTCACAATTCTGACATTTTTTTCTGAGAATTGTGAGTTATAAAGTCAGAACTGAGTTATAAAGTCTGAATTGTGAGATATAAAGTCAGAATTGTGAGTTATAAAGTCAGAATTGAGTTATAAAGTCTGAAATGTGAGATATAAAGTCAGAATTATGAGTTATAAAGTCAGAATTGAGTTATAAAGTCTGAATTGTGAGATATAAAGTCAGAATTGTGAGATATAAAGTCAGAATTATGAGTTTTAAATCAGAATTTAATTATAAAGTCTGAATTGTGAGATATAAAGTCAGAATTATGAGTTATAAAGTCAGAATTGAGTTATAAAGTCTGAATTGTGAGATATAAAGTCAGAATTGTGAGATATAAAGTCAGAATTGTGAGATATAAAGTCAGAATTATGAGATATAAAGTCAGAATTATGAGTTATAAAGTCAGAATTGAGTTATAAAGTCTGAATTGTGAGATATAAAGTCAGAATTATGAGTTATAAAGTCAGAATTAAGTTATAAAGTCTGAATTGTGAGATATAAAGTCAGAATTGTGAGATATAAAGTCAGAATTATGAGTTTTAAATCAGAATTTAGTTATAAAGTCTGAATTGTGAGATATAAAGTCAGAATTATGAGTTATAAAGTCAGAATTGAGTTATAAAGTCTGAATTGTGAGATATAAAGTCAGAATTGTGAGATATAAAGTCAGAATTATGAGTTATAAAGTCAGAATTGAGTTATAAAGTCAGAATTGAGTTATAAAGTCTGAATTGTGAGATATAAAGTCAGAATTATGAGTTATAAAGTCAGAATTGAGATATAAAGTCTGAATTGTGAGTTATAAAGTCAGAATTGTGAGATATAAAGTCAGAATTATGAGTTTTAAATCAGAATTGAGTTATAAAGTCAGAATTATGAGTTATAAAGTCAGAATTGAGTTATAAAGTCTGAGTTGCGAGTTTATACCACACAATTCTGACTTTATAACTAGCAATTGCAAGTTTAAATCTCATAATTCTGAGGAAAAAAAGTCAAAATTGTGAGATTAAAAGTCGCAATTACCTTTTTTATTTTTTATTTAGTGGCGGAAACAAGCTTCCATAGGTTTTGGCACTTGCTATGGGAACACAAAAAAAAAATAAAAATAAAAAATAATTTATATGATTTGAAAAGGTTAAATTGTCCTGAAAAAAATAGTCACACTTGTACTTCTCGCAGTCAAAAATGAGCATATTGGATACGAATGGGAAGCAAATCTAGTGGAGACTTCTGGTACTGCACCCAAACAAATCTTACTGAAAGCTCATTTTTTGAGATATCAACATTAACTTCTTTAGATGTGGCTTTGATTTATTTTGGAAAATATGTATTTCATGTAAAAACTGAAAATAGTATTTTTGTTCATTTTTCATAATAATAAACGTAAAATTCTAAATGTAAAAAGTTCACTTTTTAAAACATTTGTCACATCAGCAATAATCTTTCAAGTGTCTTCTTTAAAAAGAGACCAAACTTCAGTCTGTGATCCAAAACATTCAAGATTTACGACAGTTTAGAAATTTAATTTTCAGGTCTATGAATAAATAGATTATAACTACTGTATAAATATAATTTAATTAATATAATAATAAATATAATGTACCATAAATTCCCTAAAAATTAAATAAAAAACATTATTGAACTAAAATATAGTACATTCATTTCATTGAAATAAAAAACTCAAAGTGAACAGCACCAGAGGGTTCAAATCAAAAGTTGTTCATTAGGATTTAATCGACCTGAGCAAACATGAACAAAGAACAGTTGAATTTTTATTAATAAATACTGTAACAAATGCATTGCTCATTAACTAATGTTAACTAACAGGACCTTATTTTAAAGTGTTTTACCTTATATCTTATTTTTATCTGTCAAAATTACAAAGCATTTCCATTATCAGTCAGCGTTTTTATCATTAAATGATGGAAAGTTAGTGCAACCTCTGAGCGTTCAAGCTGAAATTAACTTTGCAGCTAAATTCAGTCTTTTTTACCACATGAGAACAAAACTCGTGAATATATGTGCAAGCGTTTTTCTACTCGCTTTGACTTTGATATGAAGAACCAGACAAACATCCGTCCGCTGTCGTACTGAATCCTCTGTTTCCGCCACAGTCGGCTCCGTTTTTGTTTTTCATTCTCAAATGTCCACGCAAACATCTCAAAGCACAGCTCTTATTTGAAACAATTCACTCTGTTTGGAAATGTAAAGGGAAAAAAAGGAGTTTCAAATTACATGAGAACAGAAAACATACACATGTGATTATCCGTCTAGTTCACTACTGTTCATAATGCAGGTGTATTATTTTTGAGAAGCTCATGTAAATATTTGTGAATACATTTGTAAGGTCTTTTGTATCGGTTGGTCATCCATGTTTCTTCTGCCACCGTATGTTTATGAATATTCATTGCAAGAGCGAGAGAAAGACACGAGCTGCGTTCGGAATGCAATACTGCATACTAATTTATAGGTCGGCTTTAAAATATTCTGTAAAAGTCAAAAGTTTGGGGTCGGTGAGACTTTAAGAAGGCTCTTCTGCTCAGCAAGGCTGCATTTACTTGATCAAAGTCATCTGGGTTTTCAGTGTGATACCGTACCTAGTATATATATTTCATACTGCAAGAAGTCGTATGTTATTCTGAAGGCAGCCTGTGTCACGTCCACACGCAGAAACACACGAAACAAATACACTTGCATTTAAGAAAACCAGTTGTGTGTAAAGCTGTCGGAGGCTCAGTTAAGGATATTTTATCGTAATACAGAGTTTCATGTTAATATGAGAAATATTGTTAATATGTACAAGCAAATATAACAGCCTTATGTGAAATAAATCTATACATGTTTGTTTATTTGTAGAAAGGGCAGCTTTATGTAAAAGCTAACAGGTTTAAAATGTTGAGTATTTTATTATTTTTTGTTTCGGTAAATTATTTTTTATTGTTTTTCTTATATTTTAATGCTTGTTCTGATCACATAGCAAAAAATTATACACATGCAATGAATTTTTTTAATGAATTTGAATATGCGACACAAGTCTTCCCTTTTTTATGAAAGAGACGGATGATTTTAATATCTGATTCTAAATCGTTTTTATCTGTGAAATCGTTACATTTAAACACTGAGCGTCAGGATTTCCTTTCTTTAGAAATAAAGTCTTTCATTGGGATTTCTTTGGTCTGATTGTAGTGAGCAGCAGACGAGTCTCTAAAAAGTCTTCAGCATCACAGTCTGTCCTCCTCAAACATTTCGAAACTCAATAAACTCATCTGAAATCTCCAGTTCAGTGCCCATTTGACTCGATATTTATTGTTCTTAATCTGAATTATTGATCATGAACTGCTTTCAGCCGTTTAATCATTTACTAATACTCAGTTCAAATTAATTTTTGCCATGCTGGATGTCTGTAACAAAAACTGAATCATTGTATTTATCATTTATCTCTTAATTAGATCTTTAAAAGACATTTTCAGTCATTCAGGGTGTGATGTTATAGTCACCTTTGACCTTTATGTCATTGTGCATTGATGACAATAGCTAGTCGCATACTTTCCTACTATATAGTAGGCAAAAAGCAGCAGGCAAACAAATAGTATGTCTGAATCCTCATAAATCAGTAGGCGAGAAATACCTGGGTGGTGTATTATTTCACGTGAGATTTGGGTGTGAGTATACTAATGTTGCATCCAAATATGCCTACTTGCCTACTATACAGTAGGAGAAAACAGTATGTGAAATAAGTAGTATGTCCAAAACCTAAAAGTAAAAAAAAAAAAAAAAATCATAAAATGGCAGGCGAGAAATTCCCTGATGGCCTACTGCTCCCGCCAGGTTCTGAAAGGGTTAGTTCATGCCAAAATAGAAATAAAAATATAACAAAATAGAAATTATGTCATTAATTACTCACCTTCGTGTTGGAAGACTTTCATTCATCTTCAGAACACAAATAAAGATATTTTTGATCAAATATGAGAGCTTTCTGTCCCTCCATTCACTGCCTTTGCAACGGCCACTTTGATACTTCATAAAGTTCATTAAGAGATCGCAAAACTAATCAATGTGAATCAAGCGGTTTAGTCCAAATTTTCTGAGGAGACTCGATTGCTTTTTAAGAACAGATTGAATTCAGGCATTTTCTCACATTAGCAGAAGCTCAGCCGAACCTGAATGACGCACAAGAACAAACCCCTTCCGGAAGCTCAAACGTGCTGCATAACACACGAGAATGAACCTCACTGGTTAAACAGCATGATTGAGCTTCTGGAAAAGGTTCTTGTGCATCATTCATCATTGTTCGGTTGAGCTTCTGTTCATGTTCGCTGAACTATATCTGCTGCTGAAACAGAACAAAAACAGTCAATATTGCATCTAAAATGTAAGCGACTTAATTGCTACTTTAATTATTAATTTGACCACATTAATTAAAGGTGCTCTAGAACCAGTTATTACAAGATGTAATGTAAGTCTAAGGTGTCCCCTGAATGTGTCTGTGAAGTTTCAGCTCAAAATACCCCATAGATTTTTTTAAATTAATTTTTTTAACTGCCTATTTTGGGGCATCATTAAAAATGCGCCGATTCAGGCTGCGGCCCCTTTAAATCTCGCACTCCCCGCCCCCCGAGCTCTCGACTATAATACAGTGCATTTACAAAGTTCACACAGCTAATATAACCCTCAAATGGATCTTTACAAGATGTTCGTCATGCATGCTGCATGCATGCGTCAGATCATGTGAGTATAGTATTTATTTGGATGTTTACATTTGATTCTGAATGAGTTAGTATGCTCTGTGGCTAAAGCTAACATTACACACTGTTGGAGAGATTTATAAAGAATGAAGTTGTGTTTATGAATTATACAGACTGCAAGTGTTTAAAAATGAAAATAGCGACGGCTCTTGTCTCCGTGAATACAGTAAGAAACGATGGTAACTTTAACCACATTTAACAGTACATTAGCAACATGCTAACGAAACATTTAGAAAGACAATTTACAAATATCACTAAAAATATCATGGATCATGTCAGTTATTATCGCTCCATCTGCCATTTTTCACTATAGACCCTTTTACAGCCCACGTGATCAAATAGTTGCGCGCGCATTTTGGCAACGGAAGTGGTGTTGTTGCCTATTGGTTTTAACGTGTTAGCAACTCTGAAAGTTTTTCAGGGCTCTCAAGTGTAACGCACTGAGCGTGACAGTCACTCATTTCGGTCTTTTGTCACGCACTCCCGCCACACATTGTATTTCTCACGCAGAAAAACTATTTTTCATATATTTAATATGCCGCTGCGCCGGGCAGGAATCAAGCGCGTCTCCCCTGGAGTAGCCTGCCACTTATCAGCCAATCAAAAAAAGAAAGAGGCTACACAGTAGCCAATCAGAAAATAGCACTATTGTATCTGGGTAAGATTTAACGCAACAACCAATGAAAAAAAAGCATATCCTGCATTTGTTCACCATCATCCTCGTTCACCCACAGAGGAAAACACTGGAGCTCTGAGCATCACTTTGAGCACAGAATAAGTCATGATCTCCTATTTTAATGTTACAACAAATTCACAGCTTGTTTGACACAAACAATGACAATTTGACTGCTGTTAGAGAATGCTTCCCAGATAATCAGCATCAGTTTTTCATGAGTGTCTGAACTTGAAAACACCTGCTCAGTAGTCTAGACCTAGTTATATTTTCGTTATCACACGATGACTGACATTTTGTCACATTAAACATCTCTCTCTCCAAATAGGCTTAATAATTTTATTAGCACTAAATAAATTATAGTGTATTACATCGTCGATGTTATTGGTCACTTTAAAAATCATGTCATGTTGTTGGATATTTGTCATTCTTGCCTGTCTTTAAAACTTGAGAGCCCTGGTTTATGTATATATATCTGGCCACTGTATTTGGCCATCTGCTAACGTCTTCTATCCACTCAACTACACAGATCTGATAGCCGGATACCATTTGATAAAGTCAACTTTTTAAAATAACTTTATCTGTCTGTGTTGCTTAATCCGCTCGCGAAGCTGTAGATATATATATCACTTTCGGAGTTGCTAACACGTTAGAACCTATGGGGAACAACACCGCTTCCGTTGCCAAAATGCGCGCGCATACGTTGCTACGTCATCATTGTGTACAAACAGTAAAAGGGTCTATTGTTTTTGCTTGCTTACCTAGTCTGATGATTCAGCTGTGCACAGATCCAGACACTAATACTGGCTTGTGTAATGCCTTGAACATGGGCTGGCATATGCAAATATTGGGGGCGTACATATTAATGATCCCGACTGTTACGTAACAGTCGGTGTTATGTTGAGATTCACCTGTTCTTCGGAGGTCTTTTAAACAAATGAGATTTACATAAGAAGGAGGAAACAATGGAGTTTGAGACTCACTGTATGTCATTTCCATGTACTGAACTCTTGTTATTCAACTATGCCAAGGTAAATTTAATTTTTGATTCTAGGGCACCTTTAAGGCAGTAGCACATTCTGATAAGGGTATATTCACTACAGTGGCTGTAGGACTGACAAATGACCAAAGAAATGTTATCAGCAAGATGGTGTAAAAGCTTACATTTCTCGTCTGCTTACACCAATGGAGGAAATAAGGCAGTTATTACAGCAGAATATGTGGGATAGCATTGCTATAGTGTGACTATACAGTACTTCAGTGCAGGTGGAAGCTCATTCTGAGGGACATTTTGAGCCGCTCAGGATGTGCTGCCCCTCTATTGGACCCATTTGGCCACTAAAAAGTCACAACAAAAACATAAAAATAAAAGCAAACAGTAAGAATCAAAGAAAATTAGTTACAATTAATTTGCATAATTTATTCAGAACGTAATGCATGCTGGGAGCAATGGGTGCGTTTTGATTGGTGGTGCCCAGCATGCATTGCAGCATGAAGCTGTTCATTGATTGTCACCATTGTTGAGATTCATATGCTGATTCTTGATGTCTGTGTGAGTCTAAGTAATGCTGTAGATGTTTTTAAAAAGTTGCATATTATTTGATATCCACAGCACTGCTAGATATCCTACTGTGGAATCACATGGCCGCTATTATGAATAAATCTAAATTAATAACACATTACCTACAGGTGCTGGTCATATAATTAGAATATCATCAAAAAGTTGATTTATTTCACTAATTCCATTCAAAAAATTAAACTTGTATATTATATTCATTCATTACACACAGATTGATATATTTCAAATGTTTATTTCTTTTAATTTTGATGATTATAACTGACAACTAAGGAAAATCCCAAATTCAGTTTCTCAGAAAATTAGAATATTACTTAAGACCAATACAAAGAAAGGATTTTTAGAAATCTTGGCCAACTGAAAAGTATGAACATAAAAAGTATGAGCATGTACAGCACTCAATGTCTTGCATACGTCTGTGCGTAGTGGTTCTTGAAGCACTGACTCCAGCTGCAGTCCACTCTTTGTGAATCTCCCCATTTTTGAATGGGTTTTGTTTCATAATCCTCTCTTATACCTATTGCTTGTACACTTTTTTCTTCCACATCTTTTCCTTCCCTTCGCCTCTCTATTAATGTGCTTGGACACAGAGCTCTGTGAACAGCCAGCCTCTTTTTCAATGACCTTTTGTGTCTTGCCCTCCTTGTGCAAGGTGTCAATGGTCATCTTTTGGACAACTGTCAAGTCAGCAGTCTTCCCCATGATTGTGTAGCCTACAGAACTAGACTGAGAGACCATTTAAAGGCCTTTCCAGGTGTTTTGAGTTAATTAGCTGATTAGAGTGTGGCACCAGGTGTCTTCAATATTGAACCTTTTCACAATATTCTAATTTTCTGAGATACTGAATTTGGGATTTTCCTTAGTTTTCAGTTATAATCATCAAAATTAAAAGACATAAACGTGAAATATATCAGTCTGTGTGTAATGAATGAATATAATATACAAGTTTAACTTTTTGAATGGAATTAGTGAAATAAATCAACTTTTTGATGATATTCTAATTATATGACCAGCACCTGTATAAACAGACAATTACAGCAGCCAAAATAAAAGCTATGATTAAAAGTAAAGGGTCAAGAGCCCAACTAAAGCAATTGCAGGTCTTCATCATGGTGACTTCAAATGAAGCTATTATTTGCTACAATCAGCAGGGGGTGCTCACTCCCAGGCATTACCAGATTCACTTATTACTAACCAGGGGTGTGTTTCCCGAAAGCACCGTTAGCCAACTATGATCATAAGTCCCATTGAACTCTATTGGTTGCGACAGAACTTGCGACCATAGTTCGCTTTGGGAAACGCATCCCTGATTGACTTTATTTCTGTCGTAATGAATATAATAGTTTCATTTGAGATCACCATGATGGAGATCAGCGGTGACTTTAGTTTGACTCTTGACCCTTTAACTTTTAATATTAGATTTTCTCTGGTTGTTGCAACTTTGTGTTTATAAAGCACATTTGTTATGGCAAGAGAAAATGTGATCAGTTGACGTTGGTTATTAATTGATAATGTAATCACTGTCTAAATCACAGAGCTGATGCTCTGGTTATGTAGGTTTTGTGTTATTCTTAGTAGTAGCTCTGTGATTCTACAGCATGAGATTCAGTGTTGTGGTTATTAAATATATGCAGGATTTAAAAAAAAACATTTAGTGCACAAAGGGTTTGAATAATCACAGACATGAATAATCAGCATATAAATGGTGACAATGATGAAAATAAGGTTTTTTCAATAAAATGTTTATTGAACTGTTGTATGAAATCAGTGTCACATGTTCAGGAAGAAGACACTCTTGGTCATGTGATGTTGCTTAACTGTATCATATGTTATAAATATAAAAATCACATTTTGAATTTTTACCGCAGTAAGTTAACATTTGTTTCGATTCCTCCTTGAGAGGCTGCGCGAGCCTCGACGACTGTATTTTTTATATGTTATTATCCACTATCGATCGTCATTTATAAAATAAAATCATTATTGTGTTTTGGTGATTCCCTAGTTATTTATTTGTTATTAAAGTTTTAATCAGGTTGCTTGTCTGGCTGGCAAGTAAAATTCTCTTTCACGTGCCCCTTCAAAAAATCTGGTGTTTAAAACCCTCATATTAACCATATGCTATATAAATATAATACAAATACAATAGTACTTGTTTATTGGCTAATAATTGGCTTGGCCAAATATAAATAGTTACACAAGAATATAAAATTACACAACAACAGAAATGAAAACACTATACAAATGCCACTGTACATTTGAAGAACTACGCAAAATAGTACGTTTATAAACATTCTTAGATCTGCTATCATATACTGGCAATAGAATGGAATGTTAGAATGACAGATTTATGCGTTACTGAACACAAATCATTGGTGTGCTCTGTACATCAGTCTCTGGAGTGTGAAGTGAACGAGCCGAGCTCATGTTCTCAGGTGAGCTGTGAGTGACGACAGGCCGGTTTTCTCCAGGATCCAGTGATGGTAGTTGCTCACTTTGGCATAAACACCAGGACGAAACTCTCTGGAACATCCCTCTCCCCAGCTCACCACACCGAACAGGAAAGCACGGTCATGGACGCGACACACCAGCGGCCCGCCGGAGTCACCCTATGAGGGCAAACACATCAAACTCAGAGGCTGCTCGTGGCTCTCAGTGATAAAAATCTGCAATCATCTTACTTGTGCCAATATACACTACTGATTAAGTTTTAGATCTGTTTTTGAAAGAAGTTTCTTCCAAGGCTGCATTTATTTGATCAAAAAATAGAATTTTCCCTCTGCATGCATGATTTTGCACTAGTCTGGAATGCAGCCCACTAAATCAAATCAACTATTTTGAGTTCCTGTGTAATTGTATCCAAAAATTGGATACATTTTAAGATATGCTAATGCAAAAATAATATATTTCTTTACCATTTTGTCTTTGTGATTATTTGTTGATATCTCTTGAATAAAATGATTCATTGTTTCATGACAAGAAAATACCTTTATGGTGCTTTTAGCTGAAATTTATTTATTAAGATACACAACCGTTTAAAAGTGTGGAATAATTATGCATTTTTAATTATTTGCTGTTTTGAAAGTAGTCTCTTCTGCTCACCAAAGCTGCATTTATTTGATCAAAAATACAGTAAAATTGTGAAATATTTTCACAATTTAAAACAGCTGTTTTCTATGTGAATATATAGTAAAGTGTAATTTATTCCTGTGATCAAAGCTGAATTTTCAGCATCATTACTCCAGTCTTCAGTGTCACATGATCCTTCAGAAATCATTCTAATATGATGATCTGCTGCTCAATAAACATTTATGATTATTATCAATGTTGAAATCAGTTCAACAGATTCATATTTTGTGGAAACCTTGATACATTTTTTTAGGATTCTTTGATAAATAGAAAGTTCAAAAGAACGGAATTTATCTGAAAAAGAAACATTATAACATTTTGTAACATTATAAACACCTTCGCTGTCACTTTTGATCAATTTAATGCATCCTTGGAGAATAAAAGTATTACTTTTTTAATTTATTTCCCAAAAAAATTGTAAAAATATTTCACAATTTTACTGTATTTTTGATCAAATAAATGCAGCACTGCTGAGCAGAAGAGACTTCTTTTAAAAACTCTTACAGATCTAAAACTTTTGAACAGTAGTGTAAACAGTCAGTCAAGAAAGTAGTGCCTCATTTTTATAATTAATATTCCAAATCATCCGTAAGGATCATTATTGCGTCTCACCTTACACGCGTCCGTGCTCCAGTCAGGACTCGCGGCACACAGCATGTTGTCTGTGATCATGTTGCCATAGTATGCTTTGCTCGAGCACAAATTCGGTGACACCACTTTGACCTTTGCTTCTCTGAGATACTGAGAGTAATACCATGACCCTGCTCCACACACACACACACACACACACACACACACACAATGAATGAACCCTTCATTATAGTGCAAACAGAACAGACACTCTCGACACACACTCAGCTGCTGTACCTTCTTGCTCTTTGCCGTATCCAGTGATCTCACAGGACGTCCCGTGACTGAGTGTCTGATGCGGTCCAGGGATGCAAACCGTCTTCACTGAACTGGACTCTTTTGCACAGCGACCGTCAGGACTGTGAATCTTCAACAACGCTGAACACACACGGATCAATCAGATGTTCATGAAAATCTGCTGTATGCAACTTAACTAAGCTATTTTGACCTTGCTAAATAGACCAAACCAAATCTGAATGCTTCTTTATTAGCCTAACCTGCCAGACTTTATTATAGTAGTGATCAGCATTACCGATGTCGTTATTGAAGTTGCCGTCTGTGTTGTCGAAGTGTTCATGGATGATGAGTTCAGAGACGCTGAACTCCTGCTCTCTCTGAATGTCCGTCTCATTTATGGCGTTCTTCCCCAGAACTACTGAGAGTTTATTAGTCTGAGTGCTGAAAAAATGAGACAAATGTGAGAGTATATTTCCAAATCCATCCATCCATCCTTCCTTCTTAGCATCCATTCATTACTGCTTCCCATTTATTCAAATCAAATCTGTTAAAAAGCAGCAAAAGGGAAGGTGATGTAAAAATATGAGATGCAGGAAAATTTATATTTTAAGGCTTTTGCGCTTCCTGGAGGAAAGCAAATGTTTTGTGCACAAATACAAATGCATTCTCAAATATAATTTTCCCATCAGCAGACCTTTGGTACGGAGTGGAGGAAGAAAATGAAATGGGAGGAAAAATAATAAGCCGATGCTTTTGCATTCTCCTGAGAAACTTTGCATTCGCTTGCAAAACCTTTTGAGCTCTTTGCGAGGGAAAGCAAAGTTTCTTAATGGGTTAGTTCACCCAAAAATGAAAATGATGTCATTAATGACTCACCCTCATGTCGTTCCAAACCCGTAAGACCTCCGTTCATCTTCGGAACACAGTTTAAGATATTTTAGATTTAGTCCGAGAGCTTTCTGTCCCTCCATTGAAAGTGTATGTACGGTATACTGTCCATGTCCAGAAAGGTAATAAAAACATCATCAAAGTAGTCCATGTGACATCAGTGGTTTAGTTAGAAGTTTTTGAAGCATCGAAAATACATTTTGGTCCAAAAATAACAAAAACTACGAATTTATTCAGCATTGTCTTCTCTTCCGGAATCCTTTCCATTGAATTGATTCCATTGAATTGATTCCATTGAATTGATTCCATTGAATCCTTTCATCTGTCGGCGTTGGTAATGCACTTTTACGTCGCCGTGGTTGTTTTTGGCGATTAGGACATCCGCGGCATGCACACTTATGCACCATTTTAAAAAATATAGCAATACCAAAATACAAACAATGTAGAATAGCTTGAATACAGCGTGCGTCTCCCTCAGACTGTAAACGAAGCTCTGGTGCACCGGATAACACGTCAGCAGCGTCTTACATCAGCAGCGTCACTGCGGAGTCGTGAACCACACTCCGGAGCAGAAGGGGGCGGTAATGCACCAATATTTTCGATGCTTCAAAATGTCGCGGATGTCCTAATCGCCAAAAACAACCATGGCGACATAAAAGTGCATTACCAACGCCGACAGATGAAAGGATTCAATGGAATCAATTCAGTGGAATCAATTCAATGGAATCAGTTCAATGGAATCAGTTCAATGGAATCAATTCAATGGAAAGGATTCCGGAAGAGAAGACAATGCTGAATAAAGTCGTAGTTTTTGTTATTTTTGGACCAAAATGTATTTTCGATGCTTCAACAAATTCTAACTAACCCTCTGATGTCACATGGACTACTTTGATGATGTTTTTATTACCTTTCTGGACACGGACAGTATACCGTACATACACTTTCAATGGAGGGACTGAAAGCTCTCGGACTAAATCTAAAATATCTTAAACTGTGTTCTGAAGATGAACGAAGGTCTTACGGGTTTGGAACGACATGAGGGTGAGTCATTAATGACATAATTTTCATTTTTGGGTGAACTAACCCATTAAGGGAGCTAGAGAAAGCGGAAACATTGACAAATAATTTTTCTTTCATCTCATATTTTTTTCCACCACCACATCCCTTTAGGTGCTCCATACTTTTGTGTTCCGCCAAAGAAAGTTTGCATTTTTGCAGGCGAGCGCAAATCATCTCAAGGGGAATTTTTTTTTGGAGTGAACACAAAAGCACTGAAATATAATTTTTACTCTAATCTCATATTTTTCCAACATCAGAACTGAAAAATAATTTGCGTTCACATGCATAAAACCAATGCACGAAAAACAAAATTTTTGCATATGTGAAAGCATTGATTCGAGTAGGACTGGTTACATTTGATGCCGTTACCCAGATGGGAGTGAGGGTTAGGGGGGTGACTATAACGTCGTTTTTCAATCGAATGCATGCATATTTTTCATAAATTTAACTTTCGTTTTGTTTGCATTTGCAAAACCGAAAGGTTTCTTTGGGGAACACAAAAGCATTGACATGTTCATACTTTGCTCTCGTCTGTTCGGTTTGCTTGTGTACTGACCCGTCGGGGAAGCAGTGCGCGGCCGTGAGGACCCAGCAGGGCGAGATGAGACTCCCGCCGCAGGTGAACGCTCTTCCCCGTGACCTCCTGCTGAACACCGCCGCCATCCAGGGGTGGAGCTCCACCGCGCTCAAAGCCCCGCCCACAACCTTCATGCTCCGCTCCTCCCTCTGGCCACACTGCCAGCCTGGACACATGAGAGACAGAGCCGCCTGTCAATCAAACAGATACTGCACTTCTACATACAGCATCTCAGGTCAGCTGGCAACAGATAAAACGATCTCATTCTCACCTGACTGTGCACCTGCCGGACTGTCAGTAGTCAGATCAGAACCTGCAGAGATCAGGTGGACAAAACCATTCAATATGTTGTACTGATCAACATTAATACAGATACTGAGTGATATTATATTAATAGAGGGAAATAGACAGAATCAGTACTCTGATCTCTTGCACAGCGTGGAATATCACAGTCCTCTCTCATGATCCCAGACGGCGTCTGGACGTAACACCACGGTCTGCGGCTGTAGTCTGGGTTTCTGTTGGTGTTAGAACATGTACAGTAAGTTATGATGGATGTAAGTGACATGATAAAGAGAAATGAACACAATAACCACATTTACACGTGCAAGAATATTCCAAACAACACTGGAATGTCACAGGCTCGGGCAGGAGTGTGAAGGTGTGTATTTTTGCAGGAGATTTTCACGTCTGGACTTGAGAATAAGGGGGAGTATTACAAATCTGATCAAGAACATGTGTGGGTCACTTTTCACTCAAAATGAGAAGTAAAAATAAATTGCTTTGCACTGTGACCAAATTCTCACTATACTGTATTGCAAAAATATTTATTATTATTTAAACTGATTATGTATACATCATGCTGATATTACTAAAAATTATTATATAAAAGCTCTGATTTACTGTAATACAGTAAAATATAAATAAATGTGTTAAATTATCATGAAAATAAAGTCACAATGCAAAAATCTTAATCATCCATCAAGCTTTATTTTTTATGCAAAACTATATAAAATAAAAATAATTATTTATTGTATAATAGTATTGGTTTACTTTAAAACAGTAAAATTGTTAATAGGGTAAATGTGTTTCACTGTTTAATAATGTCAAAATGCAAATCTTAACTAGTGAAAAAACCTTAATTTTCTTTATGCTTTCTTTATACTTTCTTAAATGAAATACAATTAAAACAATTACAGTATTGATTTACTGTAATATATATATATGAATGTTAATGGGGTAAAGGTGTTTAATAATGTCAAAATGCAAAAAAATATGAATTGTCCAAAAAGTTTCTTAAATGAAATAAAATTAAAATATTTTTTCATTGTATAAACGTATTGGTTTACTTTAAAACAGTAAAATATAAATTAATGTTAATGGGGTAAATGTGTTTTATTGTGTTTAATAATGTCAAAATGCAAATCTTAATTAGCAAAAAAAAAAAAATCTTAATTTACTTTATGCAAAACTTTCTTAAATTAAAAACAATAACAGTATTGATTTACTGTAATATATATATATAAATGTTAATTGGGTACATGTGTTTAATTGTATTTAATAATGTCAAAATACAAAAAAAATTAATTGCTAAAAATGTTTCTTAAATTAAATAAAATTAAAATTTTTCATTGTATAAAAGTATTGTTTTACTTTAAAACAGTAAAATCTAAATTAATATTAATGGGGTAAATGTGTTTTATTGTGTTTAATAATGTCAAAATGCAAATCTTAATTAGCAAAAAAAAATCTTAATTTACTTTATGCAAAACTTTCTTAAATTAAAAACAATAACAGTATTGATTAACTGTAATATATATATATATATATATATATATGTTAATTGGGTACATGTGTTTAATAATGTCAAAATACAAAAAAAATATTAATTGCTAAAAATGTTTCTTAAAATTAAAATATTTTTTCATTGTATAAAAGTATTGTTTTACTTTAAAACAGTAAAATTAATGGGGTAAATGTGTTTTATTGTGCAATGTCAAAAATGCAATAAATAAATAAATAAATAAATAATAATAATAATGCAAAAAAGTCCAAAAAGCTTATAAAATTAAATAAAATTAAAATAATAATTAAATTATTATTATAATGACTAAATTAAAATGTATTTAAAAAATAACTATTTCATTTTATTTATTTGTTTGTTTGTTTATTTTAAATTGGTTAAATTTCATTACATTTAATATCTCAATTATTTCTTCTAATTTCAGGGTGAATTTTGGCTTGTTTTCTTGTTCTATTTATATCCAAAGCTTCAGGACAAAGGCATGTTGATTTAGTATTTTTCAGTGTATTTGTGGTTGTCAGGTCACTCCTAGTAACGGAGGATCACGGCAGGTTTGGACAGAAGCTCTGCAGGGTCTGTTTTCTCTCTGTCAGTATAAGCTCGACTCGCCTGCAGTGTTTGTGTCGGCCCGGCCCGAGATTCTTGGGATATCCTTCGATTTCACGCACTCTCTTTAAATCCCATTGCAGACATTCCCACCCACTCTCTGATTTAGACACGGGACCTCTGTAGTTCCAACCGGACCGGTCAAAGCAGGAGACGGATTCATCTACCAGAAAACAACATTATCTGATGAACATCACAGAGAGAATCAGTATTCATGAATCCAAACCCCTGATGATAAACACCTGTTTCACAGCTGGACCCGCTGAAGCCTTCAGGACATTTACAGAACAGGTGAAGTCCTGACAGAGACGGGACAGACTTCCCACCGTTCAGACACAAATCCCCTGCAGGAACACAAACATGACCCAGAGATCAGACAGAGGGATCTGTGTGTGATTAATGTGACATGATGTCTGAATGATAAAGCACCTGATTTGTCCTGTAAAGTGCTGGAAAAGTGTCTGCGCTGGGCTCTCTGGAGGTCAAAACAAAGAAAACAGGAGAAACTGCACCATTAAAACCATTCTCCAAATGGAAGAGAGTGAAGTATGTACTTGTAAAGCACACTTACACACACTGTGAGCGCTGCCGACACTAGAATCAGACTCAGACAGCAGAATCCAGCCATTTCTCCTGCAGTCTTCAGACGCTGGAACACAGTGCATGTGATTAAAAGCAAAGTAAAGCAAGATTTTGATTCACAGCTGAGAATCCATGGCATGAATTTTCCTGGAAACAGGCCAGGATCAGACGGAACAGGCCCGGAGCGAAGATTAAAGCTCAGAGATCCGCACCCACGGGAAACAAACATCACAAACGAGACGTGTGTAATAACAGCAGAGAGAGTTCGGCTGTTCTGAGAATAAGAGCCAGTCCTCTCACGTGCGTCTCAACAAGCTCTCAGACTGGAGATTTGTCGAGATATCAAACGTATGCAATCAAAAGTCAGAGATCTCAAATATAAACTCATCAAAATCTTCTCAGAGCAAATGATCTGAAACTATCCAGCATGATCCAACATATCCAAATAATATAAAATAAAATAAATAAAATAATCTTCCCAGAACAAATGATCTGAAATATCCAACATATTCAAATAAAATAAAATAAAATAAAATAAAATAAAATAAAATAAAATAAAATAAAATAAAATAAAATAAAATAAAATAAAATAAAATAAAATAAATCTTCCCAGAGCAAATGATCTGAAACTATCCAGCATTATCCAACATATCCAAATAATATAATATAAAATACAATAAAATAAAATAAAATAAAATAAAATAATCTTCCCAGAACAAATTATCTGAAATATTCAACATAATCCAACATATACAAAAAATAAAAATAAAATAAATTAAAAATAGAATAAAATAATCTTCCCAGAACAACTGATCTGAAACTATCCAATGTAATCCAACATATCAAAATAAAATAAAATAAAATAAAATAATAAAATAAAATAATCTTCCCAGAACAAATGATCTGAAACTATCCAGCATTATCCAACATATCCAAATAATATAAAATAAATAAATAAAATAAAATAAAATAATAAATTAAATTAAATAATAAAAATAAAATAATCTTCCCAGAACAAATGATCTGAAACTATCCAGCATTATCCAACATATCCAAATAATATAAAATAAATAAATAAAATAAAATAATCTTCCCACAACAAATTATCTGAAATATCCAAATAAAATAAAATAAAATAAATAATCTTCCCAGAGCAAATGTTCTGAAATATCCAACATATTCAAATAAAATAAAATAATAAAAATCTTCACAGAGCACATGATCTGAAACTATCCAACATAATCCAAAATATACAAAAAAAAATAAAATAAAACTATCTTCCCAGAACAAATTATCTGAAATATTCAACATAATCCAACATATACAAAAAATAAAAATAAAATAAATTAAAAATAGAATAAAATAATCTTCCCAGAACAAATGATCTGAAACTATCCAATGTAATCCAACATATTAAAATAAAATAAAATAAAATAAGAAAAATCTTTCCTAAACAAATAGTCTGAAACTCTTGAACACATCCAAATAAAATATAATAAAATAAGACAAATACATTTCAGTATAAATGTTCTGTGTTGCCTCTTAGGGTTCATTAAAACAGCATGTAATAATATAAACATTTGGAAACAGTTTTATATGAAGTATATCATGTTATATCTACCAGCATGCATTGGCAGTGTTCACAGTGCACAGATCATCTTGTCACTATGAATATTGTGCAGTTGGATTATTCTCAAA